>JAODJU010000062.1:22801707-22824599 GCA_026776725.1 Gnathonemus echidnorhynchus | reverse complement strand
CGCAGCTGCCCAACGCCTCCCCCTCCCCCCCCCCCGTTAGCAGGCATCAGCCCCCCACGCATGGTCACCACGGGATACCAGCCCCCACAATCTCCGTGGTGATTCCTGCTCCCGGAGAAAGCTGCCTTCTCGCTCGCTTCTAGAAGCACAGCCGGCGATGTCATTGGAGCCGTATTGTAAAAAAATTAACATTAGAATAATTTAAAATGATGCTGCAAATGAAAGTGCAGTATTCTGCATGGTACGACCTACCTGTTCTTTCCTCCATGTGTGACATAAAGTTTATTACAGGTGCCTTAGATTAATTGCCCTCCAGTAGAACACCCAGGGTTGGGGAAGCAGTAAATAATAATAAATAATTTTGAATTTGAAATAACAATGGAATCTTTATTTTTGATTATGTGTTGATAACCTCCCCCCAGTGCAAAGGAGGTATTTTGTATGTATGAAGTCAGTACAGATGTGCAGCTAGATGTGAGTTAGGCATCAGGGCGTTCATTCACCAAACTGCGGGCATTAAGTTTTTGTGGCGCTGTGATTGGGCCAGGCAAAGCAGCGTGTTTGCTGTGATTGGGCCAGGCAAAGCTGTATGTTCGCTGTGATTGGGCCGGGAGAAGCCGTCCGTTCACTGTGATTGGGCCGGGCGAAGCCACATGCGTCCTCTGCTACATCATCATCACAGGTACTCCCTGACACAGAAAGGGCCACAACATTAAAACCACACCAGTGGTGATTTTCCCGATACCTCACTGGGGGGGGGAGGGGGGGTGTCAGTGAAAGGTCAGCACCAGCACACTGAACTTAATCATTGTTAATTGAGGGGAGGCCCCTGCCAGAGTGAGGGGAGACCCGGCAGGTCATCCCCAGTGGTGACAGTGACATCAAGCCTAACAGAGATCCCTGATAGGAGATGCAGTGTCTCCCTGTACAGACAGAGTATTTTTATTGCTCCTTTTAAAACCTGTATAGGCGTGTAAAGAGAGGTAATGCAAGGACATGGTGACTCAACCGCAAAGCCATCGATCCATCCTCTGTAACCCAGTTACCCAGTACAGGGTCATGGAGAGCCAGGAGCCTATCCCATAATGCACAGGACACAAGGCAGGGGACACCCTGGATGGGGTTCCAGTCCATCAGAGGACACCAGGCAGGGGACACCCTGGATGGGGTTCCAGTCCATCAGAGGACACCAGGCAGGGGACACCCTGGACGGGGTGGCAGTCTATCAGAGGACAGTCACTCACATAGGCAACACATGTGATGTAGAGATGCTGAACCATCAAACTGCATGTTTTTATACCATGAAAGGAAACCAGCATACCCGAAATGCACAACAGGGACATGCAAACTGGACACACGCGGAACCTGAGGAATCAAGCCCTGAAGGTACAGTATGAGGGAAGTCTTGCCCCCCCCCCCCTCCCGGGCCACAGCGCAACCCCGCCCGCCCCAGCCAGCTGACCATAAATTGCACGAAAACTGTGATTTCACCACGTTAAGTATGGAGGTAGAGACTGATCCTGGGATGATGTAAGAGGTCCTGCATTTCTGGCCAGCAGCACAAAGCCTGGGGGACTGCGTGGGGGGTGGGGGGGGTGGGGGCAGGGGATTGCCATGATCCCACAGCGTGCTGCCATCAAGTCAAATTTGTCAGCCCACCCCCTCTGCCTACAACAGACGTGTGCAGAATTCCAGACCAGTCCTGTGGCTTTCGGAAGATCCTACTTGAAAATGCTTTCAGAAAGCATCGTCCCAGTAGCACAAAGTCATTTAAATAATGCGTGTCTGCATGTAGCTTGAGGGCGGCAACATTTGCATCCTGTCCCATTATTAGGCAGATTAAAGAAGAGGCACAATAAGAAAAGATGTTTGTCTACTTAACTACCTTGGGGAGGGGCATCTCGGGATGGAGGGGCGGGTTCCCCTAATTATTTGTGTTGATTGGTTCTAGTGGTCCACCGCGGGCAGTGATTGGTTCTAGTTGTCCACCGCGGCCAGTGATTGGTTCTAGTTGTCCACCGCGGCCAGTGATTGGTTCTAGTTGTCCACCGCGGCCAGTGATTGGTTATACATCGGTGCACTTTATTTCTCCAGTTTCCGAGTACAGAGCTTCCTGTGTCTTGGCCCAGAATCACTGAAAAATGGGTGTTTGCTCCCCAGCAAAGCAGGAATCCTGCATCTGTTTACATTGAAGGTCTTCTTTTGTCCCGTTGCCACCCTGAAACGTAAACGTCTCCAAAAACCCAGCCCTTTCAGACGTCTCTGGATCACGCCGATCTGTTTGTGGAGCGCTCCTGATTTTCTCGAACTGCAGCTGTAAGGGTTCTGCTTGCATCTAAATGCCCTCCAGCCACACACGCCTCCAAAGTTTGAATCTAACAGCAATTACAAATGAATTCTCGGCCTAGATGGTATACGGCAAAATTCTCATTCTGCAGACACTTAGCGTTTTGAAAAATGTTTTGAATATTAATGTGGTGAAATACTACTTAGGCTTTGTTAATCTGAAGCTGCAGATGTTCGCGCCAAAGAACATATGGCGGGAAAATTCATATGTTTTTTTTTTTTTTTAAACCATGACCTGCCCGGCAAAAAAATGTGCTTCGGGATGCATGGTGTTATTTAAAACTCGGAAATGAGAAGCGACTGCATCCTGTATGGCATCACTGGGAGCCTGGGAGTCACTGGAATCCATTCCAGTAAACACGTGTCCTGTGGGATGCCAGTTCAGTGGAGGAAGGGGACACACACACACACACACACACACACACACACACAATGGCAAGTTTAGAAACACCTAACTGCATGTTTTTGGACAGCAGGAGCAAACCAGAATAAACCAGTCCAAGTTAAATCTCTGCCAAGCGACTAATTTTATCCATTTACATTTTTCTTTTATCAACCCTTTTCATGTTTTAATTTTTTTTCTTTTATTAAAATATTCTCTCTGCTGTGCACCATGAGCTCCCAGAGGATTCTCGCTAGTCGATGCATTCAGTTCCTCTCCGTCTGAATGAATGAGTGTCGCTGTTTATAACAGCGGCGCTGATGAAAAAACAACCATCAATAAGCTTTTAATCTGCGCAAAAACGGCCCAAAGGAGCATGGCGTCAGCCACGCTCATTTCTGCGGCCCGGGATCTGATGACGTTCTCTTATTAAATGCGACAATCGCATTACAGAGCCTGTCGTGTAAACACGTGCCACAAATTGAATTGCGACAAGAGAGACAAAGACGTGCCATTTCGGCGATGGTCACTGCAGGAAGTAAATATTTGTGTCAGGATCACTTAAAGGAAGTCCTTTGTCACCGTGGCGTTCTCTAGAAAGATCTTCATAGGTGTCTGTCTCCAAATCGCAGGACTACATGTCAGTGTATTGGACGTAGGTTGGCTAAATGTGAGCTGCGTAGTTTTGCTGTAATGAAATGCATTATCAGGGAAAAAACACCATCCTTTGCCCCTCTGCCACAGGAAACAAATGAATAGGTTAGCGGTGATTGTATTTACCAGAACAGCCTCTATTTCTGGTGCAGTAGACGGACACACATTTAAACCAGGCTGTTATATGTGTTAGGCAATATTCTGTCCTATTTGTTTGGGTCCCTGTGACGTTTTGTAATCTTGGTCCTTGCCGTGAGATCGCTCCATGTGTGTAGCTCAGCCAGTCAGAAGGCTATACCTGTGTGTTTGAAACCCAGGGTCAGCAGAATGATTTCGCCATTGATAAGGAGTGTTGAACGTTGTTCTTCATTTACTCTGATCTTACCAGCGGAGGTTCAAATACAGGTAACTACTGAATGTGGAGGATTGTCTATGTCATTTGACCAATTATACCTCCCACCGCTATAACTGTGAAGATGAGGATGTAAGGCTGAGACACAAGGGAAGAGACATTGTGGCAGGAGAATCCACAGATGAGAGAGCAGTTTGTGTGTCATCATGCACTAAAGGTGTCCACACTGTCGTTCAGGAGCCCACTCACCGTGGTCGTGGCTGCACTGCATCATGTCGGCGTTTGGAGGACATTCTCACCTGGACTGCCAGACACTCATCCCACTGACCTAACTGTGACCCCGACGATGGGGCACATTCCCATCAGAAGCTCATTATCAGGTAATCACAGCCCTGATTAAAACATACTAGAAGGCTGAGAGTATGAGACCCTATGTCCCTCCTTTTATGGTATCCTGGGGTAGCTGCTAGGATTTGGAGGTACCTTCGTTGCACTAAACTAGTTCAGGGAGGGAGTGAAAATGTGGACTGTCTCGGAGTCTCCAGGGACCGGGTTCAGAAACACTGCACCAAACACTAAACTGTAGACCACTGTTTGGGTTTCTTGAAGTTTGAGAGGGTGTCAGAAATTGAAGCGATAGGTGTTATACAAATAACACTTCCAAATTGAGCAACCCCCACAACTCATGTTCTCAGACGTAGCAAAATAACATGAGGCTTGATTATACCATTTGGAATAAAAATTATAATTACCCGCCAACTTTATGAAGTTTGTCGACTGGAAAAAAATTCTGTAGCAACATTGACAGTCAATAATAATCTCCAGAATGTCCAGATTTATTCACCAATCTATTAAACAAGGCGTTAGATGTCCTGTGAGACACTTCATATGAAGATGCAGTACAAAAAAATAACAGCTTCAATGCAAACCACTGTCTGATTTTAAAAAAAGGAGGGAAAAAAAATCCTTAAAAAAAATCTTTGAAATGAACTGCAGGAGAACTTCAAAGAAAAAAGCCAGCTATTGAAAAACATAAAACTCAACAAAAAGAATTATTCTCCAGTTAAATAACTCTTGTCACACTGGTTAAAAAGAATTGGCCCCATGCTAACTGGAACCGTTAAATTTATGCCGTGCTCATGCGAATAAAGCTGAATTATCGTTTTACAATATGTTTGGAATATAATTATTTTTAGATTGACAACAAGTGGAGCAAAAGATTATCGATAAAGAACAGATGAGTTTTAGCTAAAATTTAGCAAAAACTCCTGCAGTACAAACTCAGGGAGTGAAAAAAATGAGCATTTGTTCTGGGAGAAATTCAGTTTGAATGTGGTGTTAATTTCTTAAAGCTAAGGAGTTTTTGGTCTCTCTAATTTAGGCCTCTCACTATATGCCTCTCAAGTATCTATTCTTGGCATGTGGGTTTGTACATTTACCAGAGCCAGTTTTCATTCAGCATTTCTCAGCCCAGATTATTCTCGAATCCTCCTTGGAAAAAACTGCTGGAACTTCTACAGTGTTAGATCTAGCAGTAGACAGGGGTAAAATTTGATCCACAGGCCATATCCAGGCTGAGGTGCTAATTTCATTGACCCACGTGATCGTTTATAATAAATAAATAAATCAAGTAACGCCTATGAAGATTAACAAATTTTTGCCCACAAATCTTTCTTTGAATTAATAATAAATATACAATGACCCCTCCAGAGTCACACATTTCTTCTGGCTATTCATGGATTTATTTGTGTGTGTGTATGTGGATGGGGTGGGGGCTTCTGGATTTGGGATATGCAGTATTGGCAGATATTTGTGTGAGTTGCGGTGAGCAAACTAGTTTTGCAAAACAGGAATGATTGTGCCTTTAAAACTTCTGTTGCTGCAACTTTGCGGTACACCTTAACTTTGAGAATTGTAGCGATTAGATAGGGTGGGACGTGGGGATGAAATGTCTGTAAGATTTTATGACCTGTATTGCACACACCATCTTATTCTGTGTTTAATTTAATGTTCCATCTTCCTGCTCAAGGATTATGGATGGAAAATAGCAATACTTGCTAAAACCTGGTACAATGCATCTTTCCTTGTTCTATTCAAGGTTAATGTTTTATTGTGCTCTCCCCCTGCTCAAATAAACAAATAAACAAACAAAAGTAGCTGATCCTGAATAAACAGGAAAAATTTTGGAACTTGCCGAAACATCACAGAAACTTGTAGACGATGCATGTAAAAAACAGTTTGAATCCCATAAAATGATACAATATATAAAACTTTTCAGTACCGTTAATGAGCCCAAAACGTAGTGCTCCCAGTATGTACAGGAATAACTTTGTACCTGCAAAGGGCATAATTTAAATGGTTTGTATATTGTATAAAAAGATCTTGATAGCAAATGACAAAGTAATTTGACATGCACAAAGTGTGCAGCACTGTACTTTGTTCAGAAATTGATAATAAACAGACTTATGTTATCGTTCAGGCTAGCAGACTGTTTTGGGGTAACGTTAGGGCGAATTTTCACATTCGCAGAGATCTTCAGTCCCTAACCCTCACTAATGTGAAGGGGTTATTCTATAGTCAAATCTAACAAGTCTGTCATTGTAGCCTTCATAGAAGATGAAAATAATATATTTCTCTATTGCCTCTGTTGACATGGTGAAGCTCTGATTTGGCCCTCCACAGAAAATAATTGCCCAGGTCTGTCTTACAGTGTTACAGTCACCAGTAAAAACTGAAGGCCCCAGCACAGGGCCCTGAGGAACACCTCTTCATACATCTCCCCCTTCAGCCATAGTTTTCTCATTTCCTCTGTGTGTGTCTTAGGACTGCACTTGATTTAAATGGAAGGCACATGTGATCTTAGAGATGCATTCCAGTGAAATTCCCTGTCATGCAAAAAGGATTGCTATTGATTTCCCATCTCAAGAACACACAGGAAAGAGAAAACATGAGTGAGTTTGTTGCATTTATGTATATTTGATATCCAAACATCAAATATTTATTTAACATAATAATTTCCCGGACACAGCCGATATGTATGCAGTTTTAGTATATCAGACAAGAAGAGACAAGGTCACCTACTCATGAACTAAAATCTCTTTCAAGAGAGCCTGTGCGATAAATTATGCATTCTGACACGCACACTTGATGGGACAGATTTACACACTAGCACTCAGTAGGAATGTTTAGCCTTGGGCCTCCGACACTACAGGACCTGGTGCTCCGGAACCCCTGTTCTGAGGACCGAAACATTGCTTGGGGGGGTGATAGGGTGAGGGAGTCATACGTGCCCCCCGCCCCCCCAGTTAAAAGAAACTGAGTGTGTGTGGATGAAGGATGTTGCAAGGATGGAGAGGTTTAGCCTGGGTCAGGGGCCCAGTGTTGATTTTGCAAAAGTGACTGGGACACGGTGAGTGGACCAACCCGGCAGCCTGAATTAGCCTTATGAGGTTTTAACTGGCATACGGTCTGTCCCCAGTGCTCCCATTGAGTATCCATAAGGCACCTCACACTCTCATGGGGTACTCATCAGGCCCCTCACGCTCCCATTGGGTATCCATACAGCCCTTTGCGCTCATATTGGGTGTTCATCAGGCCCCTCACACTTCCATTGGATATTCATCAGGCCCCTCACACTCCCACTGGATATCCATAAGGCCCCTCACACTTCCATTGGGTGTTCATCAGGCCTCTTATGCTCCCATTGGTTATATATGACCCCCCACACACACATACACACACACACACTTCCCCTGAGTATGCATCTCAGCCAGCAATTGTGTGTAGTGTCTATCACAGAAAATACAGGTCACTGACCTGTGAGCCAGACCCTCGACTTCACATGGATCAGTGTAATTCCTTTAGAGATAAGCAGGGGGCGCCCTCTGCACAATCGCATTTTACCCAAGCCTGCGTCCTAAGGGAGCTGCTGCTGTTATATAACCTGTTTTTGGCCAGATCTTCACATTCAGAGCACAAAATAGTGAAGACAGAGCCACAAAAGAGTTAGATGTTGTAAGATAGAGGGGGCAGACCTCCATAACCGCACCCCGCTGCAAGAGCCATGCAGGACATCCGAACCCCCCGTCCAAAGCAAACAGGAAATGAAAGACTGGTTATATGAGAGAGTGGGGCTGCCCTCTGCCCCCCCACGGGCGCGCTCGGTGTCCCCCGCCCAGGTTCGGTGGATGCTGAGAGGTACTGACGGCTCCCCGCTTTGAAACGGCCGCCGGCCCTTGCCGGTGACAGTGAGACACAGCGTACACACAGGCCTGGCAGGGACGGCCAAGGCCCTCAGCCCCAACGAATTAAAAATCAATTTGATGACTTAGAGTCCCGCGGAGAGAGACATACGCATGGCTGACCCGATAAGGCAGGCCACAGGTGTAGCTATTTCACCGCGCTGCCGCTTTACAACATGCTCCGGCTAAATCCGTTAGCTAATGATAAGGTAATTATAGGCAAGAATCCAGCCAACCGACACATTGGGCTTCTTAGCCCAAATAATGGTATTTCTTTGCTTCTTATTGTATATGAGTGTGCAGTGTGGTAGACAGATATAGGTCCATATTTCACTGTTGACTCACAGGAGGATTCTGGGGTTTCATTTAAACATAATACCTTCTGAGTAACGTGTTAACTGTCAGAGGTAGTAGTGAGTAATAGTTCCTGATGTTTGTTAAGCAGTACCACTGTGATCATCTTCAAGGTCACGTTCCAGACTGCGTCACCAATTCGCGCGGCGCCTCCTTCTGGTGATTCTGTCACCGTCACCTTGTTGTCAAGGAGGTTACACAGCGATGAGAACCCCAGCCGCCGCCTGTGCAGTATCCGGTGAGACCACGCAACATACCATGGAGGCAGAGTCAGAAACGTCACAGGAAGTCCACCTCTCACAGACCCTCGGAAACAGAAACAGAAAGGCAGCACTTTCCACGGGGGAGGGGCGCGAGGAATCGGCCGGGCAACAAGTAGCCGAGGAGTCGTACACGACTGCTGACCTCAGCCGCTACCATCCAGACACGCGAGCTCCGCACGCATCATCAGCTCCACTGACAGTGCGGGGACCGTACCATTACTGGCAGACTTGCGGGGTTCAGCTTTCTGCTGGATATTTCCCACACACAAATATAATGGAAATGTAAATATATAAATGGGCTTCTTTGAAGTCTGGCATGATGAATTTAAAAGTACAGCACTTGGAATACAGGGGTGTTAAACAGGAAATCCAGTCGCAGTAATGTTGAGATGCCCTCTGTGCCTATTGTTGGTCCTGGCCAAACTAATTAAACAGTTTCGTTAGCTAAGTGGTTCCAAAATTCAATGTCCTTTTGGAGCACGGAATTCGTGCAGCAGTAACTATGTGGGATTTTCTCTTTCCATTTTTACTGTGCACTTGTATTTGGCACGTTTACATTTAACCTGTTATTGCAAACACCAAACGCAGTCCGCGCAGTTAGGCAACGGACGATTCATTTTTATAAACTCAGCAGCACAGCGGAATTTCGCCCCCTTGTGGAACTCTGAGGTAGCACACCGCAATGGCTGATGGAGACGCACAGATCGATAAGGTGAATAAAGAGAAGCATTACAAAAGTAGCCTTCATGTAGAACCAGTGTAGACCAGCCACGGAGTAAAGTTGAAAAGTTAATCACTGGCAAAAGTATCAGGCAGGACAAAACAGAAAAGTGCAGGTCTCAAAATTAAAGTCCGCTAGCCATGTCAGATGAGCGCATAATGGAATTGCTTCTTTGCCTTTTGCCCAAGAAAAACCTCATTCCTATAAATGTTTCCGAAGCTTTCAGCCATGATAATTTGGCCTCTTCCTCAGGGAAGCCTTTCAGACTGTAGTAAAATATGTTGTATTACCAGTCTGGTGTTTGCTAAAGATTTCATTAGTGCTTTAAAATATGAAAACAGGGAAATGTGTTTGTGCTCACCGAAGTACAAAATGATGTGTGAAATTTAATATTCGACCGGCGACGGTGGCTTATTGATGGCGGGACATGGGTGATTGGGCAGGTCCTTTAAGCAGCTGATTTCCCCATTAAACTGCACCGTCTAAATGTGATGCAGGCAGTGATGGAGTGAATTTCGCAGATCTATTAAGGTAAAGTGCTTCTCATATGCAGTTGCTTCTATCCCTTGGGACTTATAAGAGGTGATCTTCTGTTTGGGTCATTCTACTCATATCGCACCCCTTTGTAAAGGAGAACCATTTATTTCTTAGTAAATAAGCCTTGATAATCATGGGACATTCGTTATGTTCAAATCCCATGCAGATAAAATAAAAAATAAAGTTATTTCTGAAACATTTCGTTTGAATGGGAACGGTGAAAATGGTATACAAATAATGAATTGGAAATTGCATTTACCTATCTCAGATAGGGATTTTCTGTTGGACCATTAAGGTAAATATACTATTAGGATTTCAGTTGAGTTGCCGTTTAGATGGGCATTGAACACAGGATGGGGGCTGTGGTTGACCCATTTGGTAAGGTATTTAACCAAGGAAAGGCACATATGCTCACTCATTGAGAGAGACTGAAATTTCTGAATGGACTCTGCTGTTGTACCATCGAGCTGCCTACCTAACCTGTGACAGATGGTGATGCTGTAACATTGAGAACTGTTTAATCCAACACTGTTATTAAAACAAATAACTGTGACCTATGTTTATGAGCATCAGCACTGGGTGCGAACATCGGCTACAGCAGTAGAAGGCAGAAGCTCTTCAATCACCTCTAAAGCTCCTCTGCAGAAGAGCCAAGCGCCTCCCCAGCTGATCAACAGGGGGCATCCATACCCCCGAAATTCATCCAATTACTGTAACTCAAATCAGACCGTCAGAACCACCAGGGAGAGGCGAGGCGTGACACGTTATAACACTTTCAGAAATCCACATATTTCTAAGAAATGTTTTTTTAATTCACAACCCGGTCATAAAATGGTAAAATGTGCTGCGGTCTCAGATACATCCAATATGCCATTAAGCGGCATTACAGGAACTTACGTGACAACTGCGCGTTTTTGTCACACATAAGCAACCAGTCAGTGAAGCATTTGAGATGAGATGCCTTTAAAAAGGCGAGCTACAACAGCTTTGCCTGGAGCTCCATTCAGTCTAATAACAACCTATTTGGGTTTCACAGGATTTCCCTGAGCAGTATTGTCCTTTTTTACTGTGAAATAACAAAACAACAGCTGTATTCCGATTATGAGTAATGTGACACCTGATTCACCGTGTCGCTGTGCTAACAATGTACTGGGAACGTAAACCCGGCTCTGATTTTAAATGAATATAATGGTTTCCCCTGATCTAACCAAGGAACAATGTGATCTATTCCACACGGCCGTGTCACCTCGGGCCAACCTCTCGCGTGATGAAATAGAGGAAAAACGGGCATGTGAGCTGGGGGAGGTTCAGCACCTCCTGATCGCCGCATGGAGGTGGGCGGAGTGCAGGTCACCAGCGGCAAGCAGGGCGTGCTGTGCATGTGTGCCCACTTCTGCACGTGCAAGAGAGCGTGAGGACACCGCACCAGCAAATACGCACGAGGACAAAGGTGGAATGTCACTGTCGCGGGACACGGCTCGTTCTCGGGGACGCGCCGCATAGAGTTCATAGAGAACAGGGCTCGGGCTGCGCCCACGCGGGCAGACACCTGTTCCTGTTATTTAAAACCCGCTACATAAACCACTTCCGAGACTTATACGGACGGGCTCCTGCGTCCAGCACTATAGCGCACCGCATTTAGCCGTTATCGAGCCTTTATGTGACGTAGCAATAACCGTAAGCATAGCAATTAATGCAAAAAAAATGGAAACGGGACCAGTCAATCGCATTGACTGGCCACTACTGGGCCGGGTTCGCAATAAATTTCAGAATCCTCTCGGTTTTGTGATCTATCTGCTCAATCCTTTCGGGATTCCCTCCAAGTGTCTGAAACGAGCACCACGTGCGGACATCGCGGCATTATGTTGGACCATCAATTAATTGTGTATTAGCGCTGATCGTTTTGTGGAGGATCTCAGTTCAGCCAAATAAAAGGGTCTCAGCTTGCAAGCCAAGTGCCATAAATTGCTCCCCAACCACAAAGCACTTTCATGTTTTTATCTCCATGCTACATCTAACGGTTGAGAGGAACCCAAGTCATTTGGGTTGTAATTTCTTACCCAGCTAGGATACTCTTGCTTTTGATTATTTACCTTATTCTATGTGCTTCTATTCAATGTTAAAAGTGAAGAATTATATTCCTAAACTAGCAGTACAATCCTCCAAGTACATAGCTTGTATGTAGGATGAGTAAAGGTCAGGGTCAAAGGTTAAGGCTACTCAAGGAGAGCGATCATTCAAACGCACTTGGATGGTGTGTGTCAAGAGTCAGGATGACTGGCGCAAGCGGGGGTGGGGAGGGGGCTAGGGGGAGTGTTTCAGCCTACTTTCACGGGCGGGTAGACCCCATAAAGCCGTCAGTCAAAGTAACATATAACATCATCTTCCATCTCCTTCTTCCACAAGCCAGCTCGTTCACTCACACCAGAGGGTAAGTGAGGAAAATTAATTACACCCGAAATAATAAACATGTAGAATATCCTTCATTCTGTTCTAACAGATATTAGTCAAGACAATTTATTAAGGTTGGCGAGTGATATTGTATTTTCACAGGGGTATTGCTTTTGAATAAAAATATCTGTCTGTTTGATAAGGTATGACGTCTTTGCTGGGAAATCTGTGATTGCCTGGAGTCTATTTTACATCTTTCCTTGCTGGCCTCTTTTCTTTTTTGAGCTAGCACTTGATTATGATGAGACACGGTAAACAAATCAAATGGCGGAACTGTATGAACGTGTTGCTAATGACAACGGCTTTTTGAAAGAAGGAACTGAGTCACACGCCTTTATTTTTTCCGGGATACAGTTGTGCAGCCATTTCCACGCACAAACTGCGCGCTTTTGGGAGGGTGGTTGTGTGCTTTCAGTAATTACCTGGCGTCTTTGTCCGCCTGGGGTGAGTGGCGAAGGGATTTAGGGGCAATAACAGTAGCTGATTGATACTGATCACCTATATACTCGCCACTTAGCATCTTTAGCCCTAAGCTTGCGTCCCAGCCTGAGTGTGTGACGCTTCTAACGTGTCTCAAAACCTGTGAAGGTCAGGTAACAGCAGGTACTCACCAGATTGAATCCATGTGGCCGCCCACGAGCGGAACGGCTCGGGAAATGTGCACGTTAGAGTACCATCGCCCCTTATTGGGCACCGCAGGTATCTGCCAGGATGTCCCCGTCGTGAGCACGATGTGAAATGTGTGACAGAAATATGTATGCACTACAAGGGACTCCCCACTGGGGTGGAGAGAGGCTGTCTTCTTCAGAGGTAACGCTTAGCTTTGTGGGAAGACTCACGAACTGCTGCGGTCATGTCCTGCTGTCCCCATGTGGCAGTGCACGCATGACGTCACCTGTCCCCGAGCCCGGGAACTCGGTTAATGTGATTAATATGTCAGACCAAGACGTCCGGCTATTGTTGCAACACTGTGACCATAGACTGACAAAACGTTCCTCTTGCCTTTCAGGAGAGATTCTGGAATCACCATGTCTGAGGGGTAAGAACCAAACAGCAAGGCTTGTAGTTGTAGTCATAAAAGCTTGTTTAATTTCTTAATTAAAGAATTACTTGTTGATCTGCTGTAAAAATCTCTTTTTGTTTCATTCTCTGTTCGTTTGTTCTCTGTTATGCTCAGACCGGTGAGATGGGTTATTTTTCATTTATAGACCAGTTTGTTTTTTATTCTAAGTTAATAATTTACTCAGCCATTTAAGTACCATTTAATATTAATATATCAGTTGCTTTCCAAAAGACATTATTAAAAGTTAATCCCAAGAAACAATTGAAGTGATGTGTGACATGCCTGATAAGATGCTGGAAAATGATTCATTTTTTTATGTATTTAGTGATTAATCAGATAGACTAACATCTAATTTGTAGCCATTAATATTTTTGTTTCTTAATAATCTAACGTTTGCAGGTTGGGGACACCTAACTCCGGCTGTTTGTTTCAGAATTTATGTATACAGGTGAAAATCCCTGTAATGACAATGTAGCAGTTTAGAGTCTATGCGGAAAGAAATCCAGATTCACTGTGGCAACGGAAGACTGGAGTTAGGCGCCCCCTGTCTGCAGGAATGTGAAGTGCATCATCTGAACTGAACCGCTGCCACGTTCTCTTTCAGAAAAAATCGAAGTACTCAGCCACACGTCGGCTTCAGCTGAAGGTGAAGTTTCAGGTCACACTGATGTTACTGTATCACGCCTAATTTTGGGATATTACTTTTTGATTGGTCAAGCTCCCACATGTACTCACCCATGCATGTAGATTCAGGAAACACCACTGGACGGCCAAATGATACGCTCTTTAAGCAGTGTTACCTTAACATTACCATCCACTGCATGCCTTCATTAACTACATAACAATGCATAAACTGCTTTATAGTAAATATGTGTACGATACCATTGATCATAGTGGCATAAATGGCTGTAGAATTACCACCTACAGAGAGAATATGGCACTCCGCCCCAATATGGCTCCCCCTACAGGGCGAATGTGGCACTTCACCCCAGTATGGCTCCCCCTACAGGGGGAATTTGACATTGATCATAACTCTGGGCCCCACTAATCTCAGTGTATAATGTGCAGATGAACTTCATTGGCCACTTGCTTCATTCTTGACAGTCTAAATTACTGAAGAAGGCAGCAACCATGCTGGAAGCTGAGAAGGAGGAGAAGATGATGGAGAGGGAGAGCACCTTGAAGGAAAGGGTTCCTCCTCTCAAGCTGGCCGGTTTGTCAGTCAAGGAGCTGCAGGTAGGTGTTCCAGCTGCAAGTCTTCTACAGAACTGGGCATCCTGATGGTCCACGGAACAGACGATCTTCAAAGTCGCCCCCAGTATTTTCAAAGGAGCTCCAGGAAGGCAAATAGCCCGAGCTGAAATGAATCTCACCATAAGGATCTGTAAACACCTGCCCTGTCCTCCAATCTCATCTCTTCGCAGGAACTCTGTAAAGATCTCCACCGAAAGATCGATATTGTAGATGAAACACGGTACGACATCGAAGTTAAAGTCGGCAAAAATGACAAGGAGGTACTGGGAACCAGGTCACCTGAAGCCTTAGCTGGATTAGGCTTGCTTTATACCCAGCTAATGTGTGAGTCTTCCTTACTGGCAGATCGAGAACCTGTGTCAGAAGATCGCAGATCTGAAGGGCAAAATGAAGCGACCCAACTTGAAGAGGGTGAAGAAATCGGCCGACGACATGCTGGGCGCCTTGAGCGACACCAAGCTCATGAAGGCCGACTTCAAAGCCAACCTCAAGACGGTCAAGAAGGAGGAAGAGAAGGTGAGCTAGCCAGGAATCGCGTAGGTCAGTCTGACCAGAACACCAAGGGTCACTATTTCTCCAGTGTTTGTTGTTAGCTGGTGTCTGAGATATCTGATGCGATTGTGAAAGTTGGTGATTTTCATGGCCAGAGTGGAAAAAATATGGCTGATTAATAAAGGGAGTCAATGTCATATGTAATAAAAAAATATGACCAGGACTCACACAGATTTAGTTCTGCTTTTGTACAAGACCGTTGCTAGCATTCACTAAGATTTACAGGCTAGAGTTACCATCAAAGTCAGGCTATTCGCTATGCTAATATCTTTCAAGTTGTTCAGCAATATCACTGAGCTCTGCTCTAAATTCGCGGTCTCTGCAGAGGGAGGAGGTGACAGACTGGCGTAAGAATGTGGAGGCCATGTCAGGAATGGAGGGCAGGAAGAAGCTGTTTAATGCTGCCCAGTGAAAGGTACCGGTTCTCGATCATCAACCAGTTTTACCCAATAAAATAATAGCACATAGACACATGCAGAGATATGGTTACGTGTCCCATAATTGTTTGGAAAACCTCTTACCATCCCTTTGACTATTCATGCCCCCCCCACAGGCTCAGAACTGTCAATCATTGATTATATGTGATGTCTTCCTCCATCATGTTCTCCATATTCAGTTTTCCCTGTCTGCCTTACAGCTTGATGTTGTCCTCAAGTAATTCTACCCAAGCAACTCTCTCAGAGGTACAACAGAAATGCCCTCCTGGGACTTAGCCATGAAAACTTGGGTAAAATTCCAGGTCCTTCACTCTGTTTTTGCTGCCATTTCTGTTGGCTGAGACTACGGTTTGGCAGACCACAGAAGATATGGATGTCGAACACGTGGTCTCATTGTGTACAGATCTTGTCGCGTCTTTCCTTTCAAGTTAAATCTCAGATTGTAAAGCGTTCCTGGTGTTTTGTTGGCTTGTTGGTCTTGTTGTTTGTATTGGTTTCCAGCCCAGCGATATGTCCCCGAGGCGGAAATTCCCCCCCCCCCACCGTTCATGTCGATTCAGCGATATGAATTAAAGAAGCTATAAAAAAATATACGAGACCCTGTCGGGAGATCGGAAGGCATCCGTCGGGATTTTATTTCGTGACGCTGCACGGGCATTGCACCAAGCTACGAGCCCTGAACACAAAAACAATTACTGTGAAAGAATAGGGTGCCGGTGTTGTATCGATTGCTCTGAAATTGCATTTTTGATTGAATGGTGTCACTCATAAATAAAAATCAATATTCCTGACCTGAATCCCAAATATCTGTCCTTTCTATATTCAGCCTTGGCCGGAATGTTATTCTGCCGGCTCCCCTGCGGTCTTCAAGCGTCGTTTCACCTTCCTTTGCTCTCGCACACTAAAATATTATGTTATTTTTAATATCATTTTCTTGCGCCCAGTTCTGCCGCAGTTCAGCTTGCCTCTTCATTTCACATCTGAGCGACCACACAAACACAGAGATGAATCAACCACATTTTATTTAATTTTAACTTTACGTAGCGTTTTATTTTCACAAACTGTGTGAGTTTACAAGCAATTTCACCGCTGTTGTCCAAGGGGGATCAAAACACAGGGAATACAATGACACGTGGTGCACCAGCTGATCACAGACCCCAGTAGTCAGACTGGGCTAGATCACTGCCTCTGACACTCAAGGCACCTTAATTATCAATCATTTAAGCACATTGTTCGCATTTTAAATCTTTTTAATAATTCAATTGTATAGTTAAGCCTGAATAATCGTGTTTGTTGTTTTTAAATCAACAAGAGAACCTTGCCAGAATTCCAGTGTAGTTATGCTTCTGTACCTGTGCAAAAGGCAAATAAAGCCTCAATTCAACTCAGTCCAATTCAAACAAATCTAGTTGTGGGACATATGGCTGTCTGAGCCTGGGGGGGGTCATGTTGGGTAAGCTCCCTGCCCAGACCTGGCCTTGTGTTCTGCTCTCATTGTTAGGATTACATCAATGCACCTTTAGCACTGCACGTTTTCTGATGTGTGTATAATTTCACCGTATTACATGGTGCATGTGTGCATGTATATGTTTGCATGAGTTTATGTTATTAGTCCAAAAAGATCAATATGTTGACAATAAGTGATATTTTTTTGTCATATACCCCCATAAAAATCAGCTTAGATAAATTCTTCCTGGACAGCCTGCAGTATCCTTCCATACAGTCCGTAATCTATACACGTACAGTCTGGGGCTGATAATATCTTTTCTTCGAGGTATTACCAAAACATGTGGAAAATGCCAGAAAAATGACAGGAAGCTTGTGTCTGAGGCCGAACGTGCTCTTCATCGTACCCACATGTAATATCGATTTCAGATTTTGTCCTTTTATTACATTTTCAGATGAGAGTATGAAAGACTGTGTCAATTCGCTTTTTTCTGGTTTCAGTCAAACTCAAAAGAGACTTCCTGTCACTTAAAAAGGGGAAGGACATGCTTTAAAATGTATTTATCTAGTATTTATCTTGCTTGTCCGCTGACCTGGGAAGCACGAGGTAAGTGCCAGTGGTTATTAGGCCCCCACCCATCTGTGAGAGACCAAGTCCTGGGCTTCAGCTGCAGCAAAGACCACGTTTCACACGCAGCTTCAAGAGACAAATACAAGGGCCCCTTCTCACGGTCCGTCACGGACCAATCACGCAAACCTCCGCGTTGTTCTTACTGTAGCTACACACACAATAACAAGAACATGACGTCGTTTCCTACTACTTTGCGCTAATGCTAAAATGCTACACGCCAAATTCATAAACGTTAAAGCATTTCTGTCACATCCCAGTTGGCGAGCGTCATGAGATGCAGCCAGTAGCACAGCACTCGTTAAATTAGCTCGTAAAGCTAAAGCAAATGCTAGATTTCATTTGAATCCCTGCATAATCCATCGCTTGACCTTATATTGTGTCTCCTTCATTAATTAATAGTGGAATATAAGCAGAATCATTACTGACTGCAGCAACTTAATACTGACCTTGGGGAGCTTCCTCTTAAGAATTCTGAATGGAAAATTATGCAGACCCACTTCATGGGGACGGTTTAATAGTTAAATAAAACAATCATTTCCGCACTAAATCCAGGTTTAATGCATAAAAACTATGTTGGATACTGTTCACCGCCAAATAATAGTCACAAAAGGAAAATTATGTTTCATATGTGAAGGAAAATACATAAAGTCATAATTAATTATTGAGGCCTATTTGGGCAAAGTTGTCTACTGAATGCCCGAGACAAGGTAGCTCCAAATTTGTCCTGCCTTCATCAGAATGTTAGCAGTAACCACTGCTGGTGACAGAAACTGTTCAGAATTGAAAATCTGTTTCATACTGTGCTCTGTAATAGCACTGTGGTTGGTGTTTGAAGGTTGTGCGCCCCCTTAAGAACCACCTTAATTCCTGGGTGCGTTTTTAACCGCGTTGTTACCTATTCTGCTAGCTGCAGTTAAAAATAAATAAATAAATAATACTATGTGTAACTTGAGTCTTATTAACTTACAGTTCACAACGTACCAGGTTCTCTTTTAAACTGCCCATCTGACGGCACGCGGTAAAGGTTTATAACCTACAAGGCGATGGTTTATCAGGGATCATTTTGTCTGTTTATTGTTAGCAAGAGGGATGCTAAAAAAGCTAGCCATCCTAATAAACAAAGTCTGTTGCTTTGCAGTGGCTTTTAAACCCCCCCCCAGAATTTTGTGAGCGATTTCAGACTCGAGTGCCAGTTCCAAGACAGCAGCTTCCCCGTGTATTTTTAGCGGATTAGCCTTGACAAAGAAAGGTCAGGTGTCAATTCCGAAAAAGATGACCTATTATCACGGACAGCCCCCGTGAGGTTTATAGAGAATGCACTTTTGACATACCACCATAAACTGCACCAAGGCAATCCAGCACCTGTTCGAGTCACTCCAAATTGCTTAATAAATCACACCAAACATTTATGCACTTGTTCCTTGTTCCTTGTTCCAAGGCATAAAGCCTAAAGCATTTCGTAATTTTCAGCGTTAGACACCTTCGTGGCTTTAATTACCACTTTAAAAATACACAACAGAATTTTGACTTCAAATCTGGATGGAGTCCAGCTATGAGTCTTCTGATTTGTGCTAATGCTGCCCTCTGGTGGACGTTGAAAGGAATTGTCCTGCCTGTCTGAGCTTCATTATGGCTCCAGCATTTTCCAGTTAATTTTGCACTGCATCTAGACCACATTTATCTTCAGAATGGGGCACTGGACGGATCAGGATACCCTGGCAGACTCAGAGGGCCCAGTACTTTACAGGGGCCCAAAAATATAGTTTGGGGGCCCAGTCTGTGAACCACTTCCCCCGTTCAGTCGGAAAAATATACAGAAGGGGCCCAATGTGACATTCTAGCTACGCCCCTGGTCCTTGATTCCAGTAACTCAACTCTGTTTGCATGTGAGGTTTTAATACTAGTAAATAATGTCTTTGGTAACTTAAGCTTAAGTATGGATCCAGTGGCATACTGGGCAGTGGCTGTGATTTGGCACTTTTGAGGTTAGGAGTTTGAATCCCACCCCTGGCTTTGTAGGTCTTCACCCCTTATTCGTGGGTTTCCTCTGGGTACAAACTGCCCGTTCTGTTTGACTGCCCAAGCCTGCTGATGGTCTGGCGTCTCATCCAGGGTATCCTGTGCCCTGTGCTACAATCGACCCAGGCTCACTGTGGCTCAGCTGGAACCGTGGCTATGGATACCCTTAGAGCGGCGCTTCCCAGCCCGGTCCTTGGGGACCCACAGTCGCTCCGTGTTTTTGCTCCCTCCAAGCCCCCTACCAGACAGTCCACGTTTTTGAAACACTGACTGTATATGGGTCTCCCACTTTAGAAAACTACCACCTCACTGATTAATCAGCATCACAATATCACAGTAATGATTTTCTTATCCAAAGAAGAGAGAAATGAGTTTATGAATGACAACAAAAATTACAGTGCTGAGTTATTCCAAAGTCACTTGTTTCATCATTTAATCTGAAAAATAGAGGCGGTACTACCTTCTCTACCTCTATAGACCAGTCGCCTCTGGTGAGACACAAACCAGCTGTTTGCAATAGGCACATGTTGTCACTAGGAGGTGCTGCTTGGATCTGAGTACAAGTGTTTCCTTTCTTGTGTATTTTCTGTGAATATGTACGTAGACGTCCTTTGGTTCAGGCTGACTTTGACTTTAGAGCCAATGAAACGGCCCCAGGCTGTGATGCGAGTGGGGGCCAGGCAAGCGGGTCACGGTCACCCTGCCCCATAGACCCACGTCTCCAATTTCACCTCACGTTGCTCAACCCTGCCGTCCCCGCTGGCATCTTGGCCCTGGAAGCGTGTTTATTGTAACTCCATCCATAACAAGTGTCCAGCAGGAGAGTGCATAAGAAAGAGCAGCAAGGAAATATGACCCCCAAAGGGCCACTTTTAAAGTCGCACAATGCAATACCACCAGTCATCCAAGCAATGACACTTGCCATCGTTAGACTTTCCTGGCCGAATTGCATATGGATACCAGGCACCGTGGTAAAATCAGGAGACTGACATGACCAGATGTCCATTTTCATTATCCGTCAGCTTTTCGCACAGACGCCACAAACTATAAATCTGATTTTATCTCCTCCACCCTCCTTCAAACCAGCAAGACTGAAGGATCTCGCCTCGCATCACATTTGGCCTCCAGCTGACTGAGTGAGTGAATACAGCTTAATAACACGGCGTGTATTTACTGTTCACTATTTGCATTTGTATCACTTACGGGGCTGTCGGTTCCAGAACAGAATGACTGTGTGCTTACTGTCCATGAATAATCTGAAAGCAAAGGCTGTACTTAATGTCAGTGTGCATTTGTGTAGTTAGCGATGGGATTGCAGTTTCTGCAAACAGATTGCGCTGAGATTCTGCCATCTGTGAACATTCTTCATTCACCATTCAAATTAACCCTGGACAAATTAAGCTCTCAATTTTTGTAAGGACTGCATGCAAATTGATTTTTTTTCCTCCTTCCTTACTCAGTTAATCAGTATTTTTATGAAACAATATTTAGGAGAATAAATCAATAGCGGAAATCTATCAAAATGATTAGTAGTATAACAATGTTTTATGCTTAACGTAATAATAGTACTGAAATTAAACTTCCCTTGCAGTTCATTGAATAGAACTTTCATGTCAGGACCCTACAGTTATTTATATCAAGGTCATAAAGATATAACTGTTATCCCAGGCAACATGTCAAGACAGTTTTTCATTTTAAAGCTCAATAATTGGTCAGAACCTTAGATTCTCTTAGAGTAGTTAGTCCTCCATAGCTCTCCATGTTTCTAGCTCATGACTGATTCTCAAAATAACTAGCCTCTCCAGAACACACCAAACCTCCAACTCCTCATTTAAAGCATTTAGCATGCATGCATTTAATTGGCTGGCTGGTCAGATGAGGGAGGAGCTTAATAGTTCTCCTTAAGACATTTTCTGGGGCAATAAAGTTCTGGAGTACCTATTACTCATAGGATCCCCAAAAGTAGACAAAATATTACCATATCATGTTTCTCTGGAATGGGCCTAGCTATTTGTTGAAGTAGGACCTTTTCACAGGATTTGAACACGCAGAACTGATATTCTGATCTTCTTTCAGGTCAAATCAGTGGTGACAGCCATGTCTGAGAAGTATGTATGCATTTTGATGCCCTTCAGTTCTGTACTGCAATTCATCCTTGTCACTTTTTGAAATGCATCGAAATTGATTTCTTCCATTTAATCTTTTTTTTATTCCCCCGTATGACCCAATACTAAAATAGTCTGGTAAGTGTGTTATTATTCTTGCAGAAAACTAAATGTGTGTCATGAACTATTTGCTACAATTAAAATAATAACGAAAAACAATTTCAGTGCTGAGAAGTTATCTTTCAGTGTTCTTATTGAACAATAATTTAACAGCTGGCGGCCAAGAATATCAATACTTCTAGAGCAAGTAGCCATAGTAATCCAATAAAAAAAAAAAGTGTAACAGACTTCAGAAGCATAGTTGCTTAGAGCATGCAATTTGTCGAGCTGAATTTTTTGTTCATTTTTCTTGGCAATCCTGCTTGACATTTTCATCTGCATGACAGATGTTCACTTTCAACTTCCAGATTAGAAACCAGATTATAAAACATGTGTTCGCTGTTGTATCAGTAGCAATGGCAACAAGTAAATTCAGGTAAAGTGCCAAGATAAAACAGATGGTGTTGTGTTAGGTGGAGCAGCATGTAAATTCTTAATAAGCTTTATCGCGTATCTGGTGATCTTGACAGCAAGAAGAAACAAGACCAACAGTCCATCAAGAGCCAAGAGAAATATTAACTAACTTCTCTTATTAACTGACTTTTCTGCTTCTCCTTCTTCTCCAGAGGAAGTCCAAGATCACTGCATCCCGAAGACTGGGACTAAAGGTACATATAGGTAGCCAGCCTTTGATTGGCAGCCAAAGGGATTAAAAGTACCTGTTAGCCAGCCTTTGATTGGCAGTGAAAAGGACTTAAGGTAAATGTTACCTAGCTTTTCTTTGGCAGTAGAATGGGTGTAAGGGTAGACGTTAGCCCACTGGCAACAGAATGGACTAGAAGTACATGATAGCCAGCCTTTGAGTGGCAGTCGAAAGGACAAAAGGTACATGTTAGCCAGCTTTTGACTGGGAGTAGACTGGGCCTAAAGGTACATGTTAGCCAGCTTTTGATTGGGAGTAGACTGGGCCTAAAGGTACATGTTA
>JAODJU010000062.1:22779147-22798023 GCA_026776725.1 Gnathonemus echidnorhynchus | reverse complement strand
CGCCGACTAATGACGTCGTGCGCGTGCACGCGAGGGGGGTCGGATTCTGGCAGGGAGTCTGTTTTTGGCACAACACCTGTTAACGCCTACATCTGGTTGGACAGGAACAGCGAGAAGCGCTGCGGACTATTTATGGATTTACACCACAAGCACCGCCTACTAGGAGCTCCCGCGGCTCTCTATTGGTCCGTTCATCCGGCCACTCACACCGTAAAGGAATACGAAAGTGCTAATGTAAAATTCTGACAGCTGTGCCTTGCGTGGAAACAGCTCGGAATACTGGACATTGGGTCAGTATAAGGTATATTTAATCATTAATCTCTTTCATTTGTTAATATGAAATGCCGGAAGTGTTAGAGAAAATGAGCATTAAATGTCGTTCGTTGTCGATGTGATTCAAAGATGGGAAGTTATAAGTAGCACCGAGCTAATGTGGCTATTCTGTATATGTACCTAATATAATAATCAATATTATTGTAGATATACCGATAATGAGACATCTACAGTATTGAATTTCAGTTGTTCATTGACCTGTATTTGTTTTGTGGAAGAACTGTGTATTTTTCTAAAATGAAAAAGGAAATTGGTATTCGGGGAGCAAGTTGAAATAAGTTGACCAAAATAGTTCTCGTAGTGCGTCCCAATGCGCGCTGCTTCGATGCTCCCTTGCGTGTGAACGAGGTGCTGATGTCGTTGTTTGCCGTCTCTGCTCCCTCAGCAGAGTGTGCGGGTTCCTGCCTTGGGTCAGTGGGATGCCTGAACACAGACTGTTCCTCCTGAGGCACGGGGAAGGGGCCTGGAACAAAGAGAATCGCTTCTGCAGCTGGGTTGACCAGAAGCTGAGCGAGGACGGTGTCAAGGAGGCACAGGAGTGCGGGAGGCTCCTCAAGGAGATGGGCTGCCAGTTTGACATGGTGTTCACCTCCATCCTCAGCCGCTCGGTGCAGACAGCCTGGCAGGTGTTGGAGGTCATGGGGCTGGAGTGGGTCCCTGTGGTGAAGAGCTGGAGGCTGAATGAGCGCCATTACGGGGCTCTGATCGGCCTCAACCGTGCCGAGATGGCCCTTAACCATGGTGAGGAGCGCGTAAAGTTGTGGCGCCGCAGCTACGACGTGACTCCGCCCCCCATCGACGAGTCCCACCCCTATTTCACGACGATCTACAATGACCGACGATACAATAGCTGTGACATTCCCAAAGAAAACCTCCCCCGCGCCGAGAGCCTAAAGGATGTGCTGGATCGCTTGTTGCCCTACTGGAACAACATAATCGCCCCCGAGATTAAGCGTGGGAAAACAGTGCTGCTCTCCGCCCACGGCAACAGCTGTAGGGCTCTCCTGAAACACCTTGAAGGTATCTCAGAAAGCCATAACTGATGCCACATCCATAGGGTGACCAGATAATCCATGTCACTTGAGCTACTTTGGGTTTTACAAACTACTTTCAAACTGAAAGGCTCCTGTGCTGGGTTAAATAGTTCAGATCTTCTTGTGCTTTGACTGGTTTGTTTCCTTGAGTGAAAGACTCATCCAGCTGTTTCATATTAGCATTAGTGACACATGCATGATTATAGGAGACTGACCAATCAGCACACAGCAAGAACTCAAGTGAAATCCAGGTCCTTTTAATTGAAATGGTAATTTACAATTCCTGTCCTAGCTCACAGTGTCCTTCTTGACATGGATTATCTGGTCACCCTACACATCCATCACTGTTCACTTTATACTCCCTCTATACACTTGGACAAACTTAACTGTAGCTAAGCCTGTATATTTCTTGTTTTGAAAGGAGTTCTCTTTTTAGTCTTAAAATGGCAGCGATAAGTTTATCTAAAGGGCAAGCAGTTAATGTTACATTGTAGGAGTTCATGCCCTTTAAAGGTTTAAGGGCAGCTATATTTCAGTCAGCTGTAACCTCTGGGACTCACTGTACTTCTAAATCTTGATCGCCTTAATGTTCGAAAATAAGCAGGGAAGTGGCCGGATGGATGCATATTCTCTGAGAGTTCCTAACAAGGCCACCAGACTTCCCATAATCCCGCTCTGCAGTTAATGGTCTTCTTCCTGTTTCACTTCCACTTAGCCAGACAGGAAACCTCTTCTGTTTTTTTTTTTCTTGTGATAGGGATCTCAGACAGTGACATCGCTGGCGTCACTTTGCCCACCGGCGTTCCGATTCTGCTCGAGCTGGACGGCGACCTGCGTCCTGTCAAGCCCCGGCAGCTACTGGGAGACCAGGCCAAGATTCAGGCAGCTATCAAAAAGGTGGAGGACCAGGGAAAAGCCAAGCCGGGGGGCAAATAATAGACATGGGGATGGATCCTATAGTTAGGGTTACTGTGCTAACATGGTTTCATGATTGGGGTTCAGTGGACTCATCAAAATGTTTTTAGCATATATCTGGGTTCAGCCTCTCTGTGCCACTAACTATAAACTCTGATGCTGAAAGCAAAAGCTGTACATCTATACAGATTTCAGTAGGGCATCCAAGAAAGTCAGCCCGTTCAATGCACATTTCAGGCACATTTGCCTGTCACATAATCCTTTGTTTACATGTTTTTGTTAGATTGTTTAAAAAAAAATAACGCATGAGTTGCAGAAATATTTTCATACCTTAGCCCAGTGGTTCTCAATCATGTTCCTAACCCTCCCCCCCCCGCCAGAATATTTTTATTCCAACCCTAATTTAACCAGGCTTATATGGTCATTAATAGGCTAATAATAAATGTGGCAGGTTGAAAACAGTGTAGGTTCATTGTGGCGGGGGTGGGGGGTGATTGAGAACCACTACTTTAGCCAAATGCCTGAGAAGGGTCCAGCTGCAGACGCCTGTAGAGTGGAGCTCCACAGGAAGCACATGACCTCAACTCTGTGTTGCAGCAAATAAACCCTAACCTTAACCCTAACCCTAACCCTAACCAGAGCTCCACTTTACACCCTTAAAGATCACATGTTTCCTGTGGAGGTGATGTATTTCCGGTGGAGCTCCACTCTACAAGCGTCTGCAGCTAGACCTTCTTGAAATGCCTTACAGCTACTATACTTCCGGTGAAAATACACTGGCAAAATTAACCACTAGGTGACACATTGCCATAATTTCAGCACATAGTATTTACACATCGAGCACTCTTTCGTTCCCCCACTCCCACGTTTTCTTTCTCTCCCTTCCTTACCGAACATTAACATCACAGTTCAGGGACATGTTTATTTAGAATTGAATGCTTTTTAGTTAGATTTAATTGTTCACCTTACACACAAGCTGGTTGCGTTGTCACAGACAAATAAGATAGGTGTGCCTCTGGTATTTGTTATATAAAAATGTCCATTGTTTCTGTGAGGTAACTGATGACATGCTTGGCATCCTGCAGTGTCCATATAGTGGAACCAGCAACAAGTATGTCCTGCTGGCTATGTAAATCGAAACGTCGCCCATTACTGCTGGCTGCCTTCCGTAATCCACAGCCAGGAATTTCACTTTAAAATAATGCCCAGGACTTCCGTGATGTCTGTTTGAAGGATATCTGCATCAGACTAAGAATTCCAATTGACCCCAAAATTGGTGATACTGCCAACATAATGCACTTTGTTGATAAGGACATTTTAACGTGTTTCTACTGGCACATTATTTATTTAAATTATTTGCTTATTTGAACCACAATTCAAGGTTCTGTTTAAGAATTATAAACTTGAGTCAAAACATGTTTAAATATCGGAAAATGTAGTTATTTGTCAATTGCAATGCAATAAGTGCATTTCCAGATTTTTAAAGACCCTGGCTCTACACAGATAGAGATTCCAGCCAGCTGAATACTGGCTAAAGTTGCAGAAGGTACAGTACACAAGATAGATTCATTCTTTCAGGTCTCTTCACTGCTGGTAACTTGCTCTTGTTGTATGTTTTGTTAGGTCAAATACAGATGACATTATTGTTAAAATATTTATTATAAGTTTATATGTATTTATATATATTTGTTTCCATCCTGTAATATAGTACACTCAAACAGATCTTTCTAAAGTTATACGAAGCAGTAACTATGGTGCAGTAGTGGGTAATTTAAAATGTCTTAATAAAGGCAATAAAATAACTTCTGAACACCTGAAATATAGCATAAGCCTCTCTTTTTTGGATGCTGAAAATCAGTAACTTTGCCCTGAATTTCGTTTTTGCAGACCCTACCTGAACGTCTGCCATTGGCCATTCCAGTCTGAGATTTGGAGGTCTTTTTACTTAAGTGTCAGCGTGCTTGATGAAGGATGACGACTGAAGTGGGAGGGGGCTGTATTCTCCGCATGTCACGTGTTTCATTGTAAATGCACTTTAACATCAACCTACAGTGGGAACAGAACTGTGGGTATTGCTAAATATGCATTGAATTACCAGAAGAGGGCGCCAAAGTGATCCTCTTTGCCTTAGCCTGCTGGATGTCCCAGTCTGTTGCAGTTTCATTGTGAAACTGATATTTCTAAGATGGATCTTTCCCGGCTGTCCTCCAGTCATACAGATTGATGACAGATGACAAATGATATAGATGATAGATTCGTCATCTAAAGCAGCATTTTTTTTCCCGACAGCTTCTTTCCGGACTGGTGCACTTTAATAACTTTTTGAGTACAACCACTCGAGAAGCAGATAAATTCAAACACGTAAACAAGACTCAGTTACTGTCATGTTTCAGATGTAAAATTTAAAAAGGCAATATTCACAAGTCAGAAATAGGCAAGCTATAGATACATACTTAGTCCTACAAACATCGGACATTTTTGTGATTAAAAAAAACAAGAATCCATACTTATCCAGTGACCTGGACACATCAGTAGAGTTTGCCACTGACGCTCTCATGACAGGCTTCCAGAAAGTTCTACCAGTGTTCAGAGGCACAGCTGCAGGGATTCTGGCTGCAGCAGGAAGTGAGCTGAAGGAAGGGAGGGTGAATTGGCGTATCCTGGTCAGCAGGGAGGGGGGTGCATATCTCAGCTGTATGTCACTGTGGTGAAGCCGGAGGTGGGGGTTGGTGGTTTCTGCAAAAACTGTTGACACTGGAATTTACACTCAAAAAAATGACTGGTTTGCCTCAGAAATCCCAGCACTGGATCCAGCAATATAGGCTTAATATTGAAGACATAGGGGATATAGATGATACATTCTCTGATATTTGATATCCTGCACTTACACATCCACCACACTATTGAAAAACATTCTGCAAAGCATTTTTATAAAGTTTAACAAATAAGGTTCCTGAAGGCAGATGTTTTGCCTACCATTACAAATATGTCCAGGGTAAAAGCATCAGGTCATTAGAATTGCCACAGCCATCGCAATGACATTAATTTAAGGCTTTTTAGTATTATTTCAATGAGAATATGTTTAATCTTAAGAATCAAGCTCTTCTGAAGTCTTCATAGCTTCGTTACACAGTGCTATATACAGCTCTGTGTAAAAGATAACATATGCAGTTAGGTCAAAGAAACCATGATATTTCCACTCATAAATATTTCTTTTGTGTGGTATTTATAGAACTATCAGAGTCCATTTAAACTCTGTATTTCGTTAAAGCACAATGAAACATGTTGCATGTCGGTCAAAGAGCTAGACAATGAACAAATCGAGTAGAGGTTTAGGGCCTTGGATGGTGTCTTTTGTGTCTTGCCTGAGTTTTTCTCTTTGCAACTGCCAATCTCATTAAGACATAAGTATATAATTAAAAAGAGCCCATGGCACCTGACGGATGTTTACAAAGCAGACACAATGGGTGACGACGCAGTGGAAACGGTGCCGTCTTAATGATGCCGTGATGATGCTTCATGGACAAGCAAAGTGTCATCACAGTAACAGCTTATTGAGTGCCAAACACAACCAGGCCGCTCTATAAAGACCATTTCCCTACAGTTAAAATGCTCAAATATCCTTTTATGGCCGGGTTCTCTTTACGAATCTCCCTACTCGAAATAAGTGTGATTATAACCTGGCTACAACCAACCTTGCTGGAGGTTTTTCTTGTTCCGTTATATAAAAATCGCGTCTTGGATTCCTTCTTCATGAGGACAGCTTCAGATCCCTTAATTCTCAATTGGCGAAAGTGCAGCATGGTTTAAAGTGCATTTTATCAGTGCGCCGCTGGGGTTACAGGCAGGCTATTCGTCGTGCAATTAAAGCATAGCGTTCGTCATTAATTTAATGTCCCGTTACATATTTGAATGAGTTACAAGCATATCATGTTCCCTTTTCTCGCTCTGTGGGCCTCAGCATGCTGTCACACAATCTGTCATCACGGCTTTGATTTAAAGCCCTTCATGTTAGCGGACATTCATGTCCGTTTAAGGATTAAGCCTGAGAGAGAGCCATTCGATACGGTTGCCTATTTAATTCTACTCCTCACGCGTCAGAAATCCAAATAAGTACAGACTAAGTATGAGTACGTCCATTAGCTCATCCTGTATAGGGTTGTGGGTAAGTTTTGAGGTAATGAAGTTAAAATAGCCATTTTTAATTTTTATTTTTATTCAAAATAAATGTGAATGCCAAGGCTTCATTTCTAGCATGTACATTTAACCTTCTGAAAACAGTTGCTGATCTTTAATGCATGGCTTTTGAACTGCTGCCTCCCAGCAAGAAGGTCCTGGGTTCGGTCCCGAGTCCATTCTGTGTGGAGTTCGCATGCTCGCCCCGTTTTCGCTGGGGACTCAGGTTTCCTCCCACGGTCCAAAAGCATGCAGGATAGGTTGGTGAGTCTAAATTGGCCCTGTAGTTGTGTGTCTGTGAGTGTGTGTGTGCATGTGTGTGTGTGTGAGTGTGTCTGTGAGTGTGTGTATGTGTCTGTGAGTGTGTCTGTGAGTGTGTGTGTCTATGAATATGTGTGTGTGTGTCTGTGAGTGTGTGTGTGTCTGTGAGTGTGTGTGTGTGTGTGTGTGAGAGAGTGTGTCTATGAGTGTGTCTGTGAGTGTGTGTGTGTGAGTGTGTCTGTGAGTGTGTCTATGAATGTGTGTGTGAGTGTGTCTGTGAGTGTGTGTGTGTGTGTGTGTGAGTGTGTCTGTGAGTGTGTGTGTGTGTGTGTGTGTGTGTGAGTGTGTCTATGAGTGTGTGTGTGAGTGTGTCTATGAGTGTGTCTGTGAGTGTGTCTATGAGTGTGTCTGTGAGTGTGCGCCCTGCGGTGTGTTGGCGACTGCCCAGGGTTGGTTCCCACCTGCACCCATTGTTCCCAGGATGGGCTCCAGTCCCCCCTGTGACCCCAGTTGGGATTCAGCGGTTTCAGAAAAATGGATGGATGGATGGATGGATGGATGGATCTTTAATGCCCCCACTTATAGGAGAGCTCAGGTGTTGGTACAGCTGACATCTGTTTCTTATCTGTTTCCTGGTGTTTATGGTGCCCATACTGTAGAGCTCTGACTGTCTTGTCTGGGATTCCCCAGTCCCGGTCCTGGAGGGCCAGAATTCCACCACGGTTTGCAGATTTCCCTGCTCAGACACACCTTAAGCAGCTAATTACCAGGTTTACTAGGTGTATCTGAACAGGGGAATCTGAAAACTGTCTTGCAAACTGCCTTCCAGGACAGAGTTGGGCAGGCCTGGTGTTGGCTTTAGTAGTAAGTAGGTTTCAGCCATTATTATTGTCTTTGGAATCAGATTTTGCTACTTTAATTCACCTACATATAATTTTCACCAGTGCATTACAGAAATAATAACTATTTTGACTTCACCATGGCAGCACTTATGAAGGCCAATGCAGCTGGAGATGAAAGGCAACTGGGACACGCCCACTCATGCTTCCTGTCCAATAGCGTCTTGCTTTTTGTTTCTGGACACGCCCAAAAACATGTCATTCATCCAGAACTGTTAATCCACGTCTGTCCCAAGCCGACACAGACGACGAGAAAAGCCACATCCTGGTCCGGAAATTATAGATTTAACTCTGGAGCTTACACTGCTGGTGTAGTTTAAGACAAAAAAAAATATGATGGCCATTTAAAATTGTGGACACTTCATAAAATGTGAGCTCGTGTGGGACGTTTCCGTAGGATAAGTCCTTTGAGCTCAAAGCACCACAGGAAATGACCAACGTCTCAAACGTTTAATTATTACACTTTGGCTAAACGCAAAACCGTGCCACAAGCCTTTAAGAAAAGTGTCTCACATCCTTACAGCAGCCAATCACATGCATGGAAATGCAAGCCCCCCCCCTCCAAATCCTACAGTATGTAAGCCTGTGCTTTAATTAAACAGGCGGGGCAGCACAGTGCTGTGTTTGCAATTGTGTGTGCCCGTCAGTGCCAGGCTAGACCGTGAATGATCATTACCCTTCATTACAGCCCAGACAAAGCACCGAACCCCCCTCCCACTGCATGCTGGGTTTGAGAACAGCTCTCTTGTATTTTTGGGGAGGGGGCTCAACTTGAATATCAAACTTGACAATGCAAAAACATTATTGTTCAACAAACACGAACCTTTCCCATAACAACTCTAAATTCACAATTACATAATGCCGTTCCTGTCGTGACTATCTGTTTAGCACGATTTACAGTATTTGATTCTTATTAAACTGGTTTAATTAATTAATATAAATACATGTCTTCATCAGTCGGAACAGAAAGTAAGCACAATAGACAGAGAAAAGGTTAAGTCACCGTCGTTGCTGTGCAAGTTGAGAGGTTTTTAACTCTCTAAATTGGGGTTTGTTTTTTAATTCTTTCCTTCTCACGGTTCACCGGTACCGTTTTTAAGTATTCAAACAGAAATCTCCCCCCACCCCCCCATGCTTTTCTCGCCAAGATTAACATTTCATATGATTGTTCCTGACAGACGATTTTCTTACAGAGGCCTCGTGAAGGATAACCAAAAAAGGGCATATTGCGAGTCTGTTTTGGCAGCTTACTCGGATTTTGGGGAGTTTGTAAGGTCTAGGTATTTCACTCCCCTCCTCCTTCTCTTTTCACTTTCTTTTCGCAGACAAAAATTACTGGATTATACAGGAGCGCCGCTCTCTTGCAGAAAGTGGATCACATTTGAGGTTTTTTTTTAATTTTTTTTTTGGGCGAGGGGGAGTAATTGGTTTCCAATTAGAAGAAGCAGCGGGGAGCGCCGGGCAGGGGCCGTAAACAGCGCGCAGACGGGGGCTGTGATTTCCTCAGGGAGGGGCGGCCGCCGCTCTGCCGTTTTAATCTGCGCTTTAGCTCCGCTCCGCTTTTTAGGAAGCCAGCTGCGCCAGTAGACCGCACCAGTAAGTTTTCTTTCCCACTTTACGTCTCGCTAAAGTGCTTTATGCGGGGTTTTAAACTCGCATCGCACCATGAGCTGTAAATGTGCGGCGACTGCCTGAGTTCAGTACGTGCGCATCTAGGCTATTTGGGACAGGGGGTTTTTCGGATTCATCGCTGGCTCTAACCTTGTTTTCGTTCAGTAGATGTCTTTGAAGGTTAATTGTAAGAAAAGCATTACAGCTAGTCTTTTATGTTTAACATGTCTGGTAGATGTATGCATTTTATCTATCCTTTGTAAAAATGTGTATGACTAGTGCGGTTATATTGCATGTGGTTTGCAGTTATTTTGAAGTGTGTAATGTAGCATATGCGGGGCGGCTGTTTAACACAAAGGCAGCCTGGGGCTGGTGCGGCCGCTTTTAGATGCTTATCGGGCGCATAAGCGCAGAGGAAGCGGGCGCCCAGCCCGGTATGCGGGCCGGCCTTAAGGTCGGGGTGCATTGCTGGGAATACTCTGCAAGGGCACTTAGGCATGGGAAAAACTGGAGATCAGGGGTCACCGCAACGACTGGAAAGACCCCTTAATGTAACTGTAGCACACTGCTTTCTTTTTAGGGTCGTCTTATTGATTGCAGTTGCGGTATACTTGATCATGATCGTGCAGTGGTCAGTTTTTTTTTTTTTTTTTGTGGCATGTTACCCATTATGGCATTAAAAGTCCGAGAAGACGCTTCCCGTCGCCATCCGTACGATCTCAGCACCAGGATGGGTTGCAGTCGTGGTTAATTCTCGAGAACCCAGCATCTTAGTTATAGCGTTGTGAACTGTATCGCTTGGGATCAGTGAAGTAGTGAATAACGGCCTTCAAAAGATATCACAGCTACTATTATTTATTATCCATGAGACTGTTATATGGTGGCAATTTTTATTCAGTCTTGTGCTTAATTATGTGAAATGTTTTGACACTCCCCCACGGGGCTTCTGTTGAAATTCTTAATTAATTACTTTTGTTTCGTAGTCCTTTAACTTTTCTATATAAAACATGGGAACGTTGCACGTTACTATTTAATCGCTTCAAGTAGGTGTTTAGGTGTGTTTACAAATACTTGTGGGATTTAGTGCATTTACGTACATATGAGATTTTTGTGTAAAACGGGCAAGCTTTCCAAAATGCAGAATAATGAAAATGATCTCAGCATTTGGTGCAGTAGCTTTGGAGTGACATATCACATTTTTTTGTGTCAAAGTAAAAGTTTGAGTTTGTTTGCCTTCAGAAAGGACAGGATGCTTGATTTACAATACAAGCTTTTTCATAGGATTATTAAAGTGGTCATTCACCTCTTTACTTCTATAGCTGTGGTCTCATTTCAAGACCTAGTCACCATTTCAAGTTTCGCAAAACAAATATATTTATTTCAGGATCTCTTGGATATCACTCCTAGTACTGTTCGTGTTCTCTGCGTGCGTGCCGTGGCGACGCGCTATCCCTCTGTGAGTGGGAGAATCGGGGGGGGGATTTTTTCCCCCCTTCTTTTCTTGGAACATTTACTCAAGCTCTCTGAAGTTCTTTGGGGATCGACTGCAGTTTAAGTCTTTCCGCAGAGTGAGAATAGTACTCTAATCTGGAATAACCAGGTCTATTAAGGATATTTATTTGCTCGTTCCTTAGCTGTTCTGCGGTAGATTTTGCCCTTAACTTTGGGTCATTTGAAAGATGCGTTTTCAGCCGTTTTTAAAGTACTCAGAACCAAGGGCTACTCTTCCTACGGAGCCATGTGGCATTTGTCCTTTGACTGTCCCTTTTGGGTCTCTGTGACCCCCAGAAGGCAGGGGGTATGCCCCCACTTTGAGTAATGGCTTCCTTCGTGCCGGTGTGACGTCCGTGCCCCTTCCTGGACTTCCTCAGTTCAGCCGCTGGATCCTGCGGCCCATTCGAACCCGCTGCTGGTTTCACACCTCTGCTCATTCTCACGCTTACCAAAATACCGCTCTAATTTGGTGCGTGCCTCTGGCCCGCGATGGAGCTTCCTCTTTGTGAGCGTTATGCTCTGTAGAGAAATTCAGGTTTTTTTTTTGTCATGCAAAGTGTTTATGTGTAATCATTATATGCAAATGCAATCAATTGTATGAGCTGTGCAAAAGCAGTTATCATCACTTTTTCGAGGACGAACCTCTGCTTATACCTAAAGAGTGATATATGAACCATAGTTACTGGCCTATTGGCTTTGAAGGAGGAGGAAAAAAGAAAATCCTGACCACACAAGCAAGCGCTTTATTCTACAAATGTTTTTTTTTTTCCTCTGGAGTAATTGGGGGGTAGGGGCCTTGCTTAAGGGCCCAACGGTGACATCAGTCGGCCGACCCTGGGGTTCAAACTAGTGACCTTCTGAGAACCAGCCCGCTGATTTTCTGTCCTATTGGAAGAGAGTGAAGTCGACATGCTCTGTACTTTTGTTCCTATTAATTTTAAAATGAAACGTATCATTCATGAATACTGCTACAATGAACATTATGCATGACACAAAACAGTTGTTTCAGGTCATGTGAGCCTTGTCCCAGGATGCACGGGGCACGCCCTGGGTGGGGGCTCAGTGCCCCCCAGGGTGCACATTCACAGGCACACGACGTGCAATTTAGAGACCAGTTCAGAGAGCATACAGGCTCCACACAGAGCTGGGATTTTTCCCCCCAACGCTGGAGGTGTGAACCTCTGCCCACTGGGCCGCAGTGCTGCCCTCCTCTCTTTCATTATTATATAGGATAATTTAAAAAATATCAGGAAGCTCCCAGTGAAGCGCGAATCGCCGGGGTAAATGCACAAGTGAATCATTGTACTCTTTGAGTGCGATTGGTGTTTCTACCCGCTGACGCGTTAAACCGAAACAGACCTTTGCTGTAACAAGTCTAACAATAACAGCGCAGCCTGAAAAGTCTTAATAAAGCCCCCTCCTTTCACGCACCTCTTGCTAAGCAACACGATAAGAGCCCCCGTCTTCCTGTAAATCACCAGGAGTTTCATTTTGGCAGGGCACACAGCCGCACTAAATAAATGCTAAGCAGCCCCCACCTCGCTCTCAATTTGCCATTTTTATTGCGTGGGGGGCTGGCAATAATGGAGGCAAGTTAATCATTTTAATCTCCGTTATGGGGTGTAGCTGGGATACAGGCCTGTTGATGGGGGCCTTCCCCCCCCCCCCCCCACCAGAACCAGCATGGGATTATGAACAGGCATATAACCAGAGGGCTGCATTACTGCCTATGGTCTAATTACAGAGCGCCGTGAATTTTAATGCGGCATGCGGCAGAAAGCATTAATCCTTATTTTGACGTTTCTGGTTCGTTCTTTAATGCCTGATCGGCTGTTCAGCTCCTCCTTTCGCAGATTAATGTCGATTAGGAATTTAATGAGGAGCCTGATGGGTATTTATTTTCCTCCAGATATGCATCCAGGAGGAGATATTTTTCAGCCCGGAGAACGCTCCTGAAAACCGCATCTGATAAGTAGGCAGAGTTTGGGAAATATGAGGGGAATTCCGGCCCTTATAAGGAACGGCGCGAGGCTGGGGACTGACGATGGGGCGACGTCCGGAATGCACCGTATTTTCGCTCGTTTATTTTCATTTCCAGCGAGAGCGAGTCGAACCTGAAGGGAATTTCGACGGAGAGGCTGGACGTGGGCCCAATCTGGGGGAGACTGAAGCATCCATTTCCGGTACGGGATGGACCTTGACCTAAGTGACAAAAGAGGGGTTACCATGGGAACAAGGAGGTGGTACCCTGCAGTGGCAAACCCCCGTCACTATCCCTGATGAGAGTCACCTTTAGGTGCCCTTAAAACGCCACACGGTACATACATGTGATTGTACATGCGTGTGTGCCGTGTTAACCTGAGAGTTGCGTTTCAGAAGGGGCAGCCCAGGCGCAGTAACGTTAGGCCTGCTGGAGGCTTAGAGGTCATTCAAATGCGATGCATTTTTACTGCGGTAAAAATGGTCTAAATCACTATGGAGGCTCGTTTCCTGTGATATTGGGCCCATTTTCTATCTTTGGGTGTCTTTATGAAAGTACGTGTAATAAAACCATCCTTTTCACTTCATTCTGCTCAGTATATGTCACAGTATAGTTTCTAAAGCAGGCTTTAAAGTGATCACTTTGATTTTTGTATTCATAATTAACTGTGTTTTCATTTTCAGAGCGATATTAAGGCTTCTGTCAGTCTGGCTCATCAGATTGATATAGATGGACGGCATGTTGTTGCATAGATGCCTTTCTTGCCTTTCCTTCTCTTTCTTGCCGTCGCTTTGTGATGAAGTAAAATCAAGCCTGTAAATGAGGGCTCCCCAATTTTTGCCCCGGAGGGCCAGAATCCAACAGTTTTCAGATTCCCCTGTCGAAACGCGCCTCCTAATCCTGGTAATGGGCTAATTAAGATGTGTTTCAGCAGGGAAACCTACAAAGCGCGTCCCGTTCTGGCCCCGCAGGACCGGGACCGGGGGTGTCCCGGTGTGGATGGTGGAACCGGAGCAGTAATATGGATTTGCCAGGGGGTGGCGGCCTGGGTCGGGAACCGCTCTGCTGTGCGGGGAACCCATGGAGTGGTAGAGCAAAGTTGATGCCCCTCGTGTCGTGAGCGAGTAAAATGACGGTGAGAGGCATCGGGAGGGCTGGAGACAGTGAAGTGCCCTGGCTGATGCTTCCCATAATCCCTTGCTGCAAGCGAGGCCTTAATGAATATCCGACCAGCAATATTACATTCGCTAAGCCGCCTTAGGTTATCCTTGTGGTTCTGCTGTGGTGGCCTTCCTCTCAGACCCCAGGTAAGGCCGGCGCTGCCAGGGGTCTGAGATGGTGCTCAGTGTTTGGGAGTCTCTGATCCCCGCAGCTCACGGCTAGTTAGTAGCCTTTGAATGTGTGAATGTAGGCAAACTGATGTTCCGCCGCATCCCCGGTCTGTGTCCCCGGTCTGTGTCCCCGGTCTGTGTGACCGTCTGCTGTCACGCCTGTCTGCTCTCTGCTCCTTTGCGAAATTGTCTGGCAGGCGCACGTGAGACTTTAGTGAGGAGGTCTCTTCCCCCCCCCGCCCCCCCGTGCCGTCTGCTGTGCTGTGCTAATGGCACCCCCAGATGTGCTCGCAGCTGTGGAGAGCTGAGACCCAGGATACTGCCCCCCCCTCCCTCAACACACACACACACACACAGCACATTGTGCTGTAATCATTATCTCCTATCTACCTTATAAATGAGGCTGAACGAGGCTGAGATTCTGTATTGATAATCAGGTTGCCCTTGTTTTGAAAAGATGATCTTCAGACGTCAGGTTTTTGCTGCTCTTTGGCCCTTTTTGCTTCCGGGCACAGAGGTTAAGGGTAGGGTTAGGATAAACCGCCCATCTGGGCTAGAATAGTCCCCACAAGGGTTGCGACTTCTGACTGACCTGAAGTCCTCTCATGTTCATCCTTACACACGCCGTTAATGGCAGAGGCCAGCAGGGGGCATGGTGGTTAAGTGTGCAGCATTGATCCGTCCAAGTGTCCCTTCTGCTGTCCTCCCCTCAAGCAGGATGTTTATACACAAGGAAGCTGCTCTTAAAAGCATCGAGGAATGGCAGCATAGGCAAGACGATACTAAATGTCTAGTGGGCTGTGACGACATCAGCGTGGAGGGCGGCTGGTGATCACTTCAGCCTCCCCTTGAAGCGCTGGGGGGGGGGGGGGGGTTTGGGGGGGCGTTCGCTGGAGCCACAGCGTCTGTGATTCCTCTGTGCCTCAGGCAAGTAATTTTCTTACCAGTGTTTATTGTGTTTACTGCGGTTAAAAAATAAGTTTGTGTGAAGGTGGCTGTCTCGTAAAAGGCTGAGATTAACCTTATTTCCTAAGGGGACAGGCTCACTTACTGGGGGGGGGGGTTTGAAACTGCCCTACAGCGTTTGGCTGACTGAGCCAGTCACTGGTCAGTCCCGCGTTTTCTCCCTCTCCCTCCTCCCTCTCTAGCTGAGCGGGAGCTGTCTGTTGTACGACCGCAGGAATGCTCCTGCTGTCCTGCGACACGTCCAGCACGCTCTCCGGAATGCAGCCGGCCAATTTTTAAATGTTTTTTTTTTTTCCCTTGGACATCACATGTCACCGGGCAGCACAATTAAAGTGGCAGATCAAAGCCCCGACGCGGGCTCCCCCCAGTCGGTCATGTGCATGCGTGCTGTGGGAAGCTAGGAGTTAGGTCCATATGGCAGGAATATAAGCCAGCTTAAGAGTAACTGCGTCTTATCTGGGCTCTGCTCTGTTTCGGCTTTCCTCTACCAGCAGGGGGTCCAGAATTTATCCCCGTTGCCAGAATTGAAACGTGCTGGATTACTGCTCTTGGGTCGATCTTTGTGCCCAGGGATGGAGCGCCGTATGGGTTTGTTACTGCGTCAGAGAGGCGAGACGGGAAGCACTGCAGCCTCACGCCTTCAGGGTTGGGGATTCGAAACGTGTGTGTATGTATATGTGTGTGTGTGTGTGTGTCCCTCCCCTGCTTCCTGGAATAGGCCCCAGCCTCCCCCCTGCCCCGCCACGACCCACATCAGGATTAGTAGATGATAGATGGGTGTTTCGCTCAAGCCCCGATGTTCCTAAGCACTCGTGTTGTGAGAAGTGGAGTAAAGTGACAGACTGCTCCAGAATCTCACGCCCTTTCCAGAATTAGCGACACCTTTTTGTTTTCAAAGTTCTTCGAGATCACACTGTCTGTCGTCAGATTGTCGACGTTGGCTGGCAGATCTCGTGAAGGTCTTGTCTGAGACAGTGGAGAACGATGGATCCATTTTAGGATAGTTCCCAGCCCCTTAGAAGTTGTTATGCGTGTCTGAGGTTCTCTCCGGGGCTGACACACACACACACACAAGCGCGCGCACTCACGCACACACATGCTTTCCCACACGCCAAAGTCATTCAGCTATCAAGTGATTACGATCGGATCCCGCACCCAGTGGGACCTTGAGCGTTCTGCGGACAGAGACGAGCCTTGAAGTGGGATAGAGATCTGACTGACACCTGAACAGTTGGAGGACACTTTCCCACGAGGGTGGGGGGGAGGCTAGCATTTGACTGGGGCAGCTCCCTGCCAGAGGAATCCATATTAACATCGACGTCCTCGTCTAGCCTGCCGGCTGCCGGTGGAGGAATCCCAACCTCCGAATATGAGAACTTCTCCTGGAGATATTTGGAAGAAACTCTCGAGTTTGCGGTGTCAAATCAAGTGCTTGTGGTTCTCGTCCAATTCTTCCTTTTCACTTTCACTGCTGCAGTGCGGTAGCTTTTGGCAAGAATATTTAAATGTAGCTTAAAGCAGTAAGTGGTTCCTTTTGTTTAGTTTTTTGTGAATATTTTTAATTCTGATGATTGGTCTGTTTAAATCTAGGCAGTGAATTTGTGCCCTGTGAAATCGAATTGGTCTTCACGAAACACCATTGCAGATGTTACGTAAAACATACTGCAGCTGTATGCTATACGGTCAGGCATTTGGTCCTGAAATCTCAGTGTGGTCCATATCTCTGCGTTCAGAACAGAACAGCTTTATTCTACGCTCCCAAAGGCCTCAGCCAATGGGAACTGGCCCCTTGGGCAGGTGTCCCGTACACTGTACAGTGAGCTCTGTCTTCATGATCCGAATTTCAGCAGAACTTTCGCTGTGGTCAAAGTTCAAAGTCTCAGAGTGAGCGGGGATAAAATTACATATCTCTCTACACAGGCAGCGACCTCTTTACTGGAGAGGAGAGGAAAGACAGGATGATAGAATGGGTGCTAGTTCTCGACTCCTAGAGGTCTATGTTTTGGCGTTCTTGGGACGCGGGTCGCCGCCAGCGGAACTGAATAATTCATGAGTTTTTTTGGAAAGATGTGCCGGATGGGACTAGTTCACAGCACAAAGTAATCCTGTGAAGTCTTAAAGGGCTCGAACAAAACACCTGCATGCCAACCGCTAAACGTTAATTCTGGTTTCACCGGGGGTCGGACATAGTATGCTGCTAAACTGGGCAACCGTTGCTAATGGCAACAGCAAGCAGACGATGTGCTGGGACAGGAGAATCAGCAAGGCGGGTCCCATGCAAGTGGAGGTGCTGCAGCTGCAGCCCTGAGAGGTCTAGGCTGTAGACCTTTCCTGTGGAGACCTTTCCTCAAGTGCTTACTTAGGGTGTACTCCAGATGTAACATGTGAAAACTCTGACATAACGCCCTGAATGTTTCTAGTTGTGCTGTACGATAGCGCTTTTCTTGTTTTTTTTTGTTTTTTTTTATTTATTTTATTTTTAAAACACAAAATGTCGCACAGTGATGACAAAAGTTTGCTTGGGCCTGGAATGTTAAACGCAGTGCGTGCGCAGGCCAGCAGGGGAGTGGGGAGAGGAGAGGGTGCAGGCGACCTGGCCAGCTGTGAATATGCCACTAATCGCAGGCCTCCGTAATGAGGAAGAGTATTACAGACAAAGGGAATGTAATTTGCAGGTGGCCGGGGGGGGGGCGAGGAATTTATGGATTTCTCTATTTTCAACACGTGCTTAGGTTTTGGGATTTTTACTGGACCGTTTTAACCTTTGACCCCTGTAATCCTTGATGAGGGGGTGAGCTGGGTAAATTCACGCACATGTTCAGGAGGGATGGTGAATCTGGGCCTTCCGAAGGTTTGGGGTTAATTATTAATCCTGGGTAGCTGTCTTTTTTTTTTCCTGAATCCCCCCCCATGTTAATAAGTGCTAAAGCGGCGTGCTGGGGCCTGACTCGCCATGGTAACCTGAAGCCGCTGTACCTCGCAGGCCCGCTGTCAGCGCTGGCCTATCTTCTCCATCAGGTGGCCCCTGGGCTTTGCCTCCTCATGTGAGGAATGTGGTCCCATCAGCGGACGAGCTCTCGGTCATGCGATTCCTGTGAAATTCTTCAGCCGTGTCAGGGAATTTCAGACAAGAATAATTTGCCCAGGCTACGATTCTACATAATTTCTGTGTCCGTGTTCAAACGGGCGGTTTGAGGTGCTTAAGTGTGAAGTTCAGGCTAAGCAATGAAAGCCTGTTTCGAACTACAGTGACGACAAAGGGATTGTGTGGGTATTTGCTTTGTATAAGTCCCAAAATTCAGCAATATCTTCAAAAAAAAAAAATCTTTTTTTTTTAACTGATCCTCTCCCTGTGTCATGAGATTTTCATCTGATCATTTTGACTTTTACTCGTGGGGAGGAACCACAGACAGACAGTAGTGCAGGAAAAAGTAATCACTGATAACTGCAGTGATTGTATTGGTAGCTATCCATGTTGCCACTAACCAGTAACTGGCTGCTATGGCAACCGCATGCTAACTGCTCTCCAAATACAGATTATAGGACATTAAACTGTCATCTTTATCTAGCAGTGGGAGATGTTAGTCTTTCAGATAAATGCTGGGTATTGTCAAATTGGTAGTAGCTTATGTTGGTGTACACCCTTCCAGTAGTTCATCACCCACAGTCCAGCGAGCTTTCAACACATCTGGAAGTTTTTTTTTTTTTTTTAAGGTGACATTTTACGTTCCATAAAATACTGTAGATAAATATTGTTGCTAGCAGTGCTGGACTCATAGAGGTGTTCAGAGTCATGAGGGAGGATCACTGGCAGTTTGCGTGACGAAGAGGGAGCACCTGACTCTGGGCACGCCATCTGGATTGGGGTCACGGGG
>JAODJU010000062.1:22716844-22760535 GCA_026776725.1 Gnathonemus echidnorhynchus | reverse complement strand
CGTCCAGGCGCTGCTTGCTTACCGGGCCTCGAGACGTCCCCGGACGCGCGTTCCGCCCGTGACCGGCAAGCCAAAAAACGCAAAACTTTCCCGGGGCGCCGCAATAAATCGAAAAAATTTCACGGCAGATGAATCCAGGTCATGGTTTTGGATGAATGCTGAGGCGCATGGTTGGTGCACGGATGCATTTGCGTGGATATATGGGAACTGTGAGACATGTGCTGTCTGTCTTCTCCCTAAGAAAACCGGGGTTGCACGGAGATTCACAGACCTAAGATTGTGTTTTATCAGACTTGCATACGCATAGTGCAGTAACCAACAGCCTTGCGTGCTTCCTCACAGATCGGGGAGCGGGCGGAGTTCTTAAACAAGTCAGCCCAGAGAAGGTCAGTGCTCCTCTGGTCACCAGAGCTTTGGGTGTCCTGTGTGTCACTCCTGTTGACACTGCAGTCAAAACACACAGAATTTACTGAATACAGAGCGGAACAGCCATCATCTTATGTACTGTAAATCAAATAATCATGGACCCAGCTGCCCCCACTACACATGTGTGTACACACACACACACACACTGGTATTCATATCCTTAATAGAACATAGACAAGTAACTGCAGTAATAGCAAATAAGAAGTAATACAATGCCTTTGTGCAGTTAAAAAAAAAAAAGATCTGACATTACAAAAAGGATTCTAAATTTCTTTTAACCACACACACCATGACCCTTACCTTTGGGTCGTGACCCCCCCTGTTGAGAAGCGGTGCTTAACAGACTGCCAGGTGTCAGATGTGTCCCCCCCCCCCCAGGGCTCTGACGACCTGCATCTCCCTTTGTTTACTGCAGTTCCGTGAAGACGTCTCACTCCCCCGTCGTGTCCAAGATCGACAACCGACTGGAGCAGTACACCACTGCTGTTCAGGTACTTCGGTGGTTCACATCTGCAGACAAATGATCAAAAACTCCTTGAAGGACTGAGGTGTGATGCAGCTGTCTGTCTGTCTATAAACCACTTGGAGAGTAACAGCATCCTCCTCTGTTGTGTAGACCAACAAAGAAGTCAAGTCCCCCAAGTCGGCGGCCGTCGACCTGCCTGTGGTGACAGACGGAGTCCGTAACATCAAGAGCATGTGGGAGCGAGGGAATGTGTTCAGCTCTGCTGGAACCCCAGGCTCTACTAACAAGGTTGGGCTCTCTGCTGCTCCCTATGGGCCTGGAGGTCTAAGTTCACCCGCTCAGTCTTTAACCCTTAGTCGCCTTTTTCCGGTCTCCTGCTGGTTTCAGGAAACGGCCAGCATGAAGATAGGTGTCGCCGGAAGGATCAACGAGTGGCTGAACAAGGTCCCAGAGAGCAGCAAAAGCGGGGGAGGGAAGCCCGTGGTAAGTCGTCTCGGCGATTAGAGCACATTGGCTGTCCTGCAAGAATGTCGAAAGGGGACAGGAATCCCAGTGACAGCGGGGCGTAACGTTTGGCCACCAGACGTGCTTCGCCATGGGAGTTGAAAGCCTCACAAATGGTTGCGGGGTGTTTTCAGTTCGCGGAAACAGCGTAGAGGAAGCGTTTTATGATGGGCTGCTGACGGGTAGCAGGCGCTGTACAGATCAGCCCCGCGGTAAATGAGAAGCACTCCATGCCAGGCGAGTAACATTGAGTAATGAGTAACATTGAGTAACATTGGCGTTTATCAAGCAGCTTATCTGCAGCCTCACCGTTGCAAACCTCTGAGGGCTACAGGTTGTTATTTCCTGTTTCTTGACTCAACCATTTGTGGAAAAAAACATTGTTTGGTTAGAAAAACAAACATTTTTTCTTTATTGGGGAAAAAAAACAGCACAATTAACAGTCTTTATGCCTGTTGAAACAATTACTCCAATTGTTTCTAGAGCCCTAGAACTTAATTAAAACCTGGAGACAGTAAGATTTATGGTGTGGTATCGTTGCTTGTCAGCACAATAGGGGAATCCTTAATCTGTATTACTAGAGCTCCCTCTGCTGGATGAATAAAGTATCAAACAATTAGCAGTTACACCAAGCAGTTCAGTTATAAAGGGCTCACTACGTATGTCTTGATGTTTAGATCCCCCTCACTTTGTTGTCTCCTTTTCCTCTTATCTTTTGTCTAGATTTCTTCTTTTTCCTGTCCTCTTTTCTCTCTGCGGTGTTCCCTGACGGTTCTTTATCCTGAAGGATTTCTCTGTTCCACTTCTCCAGCTTTGTGGTCCAGGTCAGGTATTGTACAAGTAGTTGATTTCAGTTGACAGAGATCAGGAGGCATCTGTGAGTCTCCCTAGAGCTCACAGTGGTGAAATCTGTTTGGGCTGCGGCAAAATGTCTACGCTATTCAGCACATTTCCCTCCTGGACAGTTTCACATACTTTTGCGTTGCTGTGGTTGGCAGGACCTGAGGCCTGGTGATGTCACCAACAAGCGTAACCTCTGGGAGAACAAGGGCTCCACCCCTGACAAGGTACGCCCCCTTCAGGTGGTTTAGCCGACTCGCAGGAAGACAGATCCTTATAATTAATGACAGTTGCTGATGAGTCTCATACAGAATAGATCTCTCTTCATCGTCTTTGGCTTCATCTATGTTTAGGATGGATTCAGTTGCCCTGTTAGGGGTCATAACTTGGAACATGATCTTACTTTTGTTTTGTCTTGTTTTCAGTACCTTAAAACCCCACTGAGTGAAACAGGTTGGATTTTGACTCTGAGTGTATGTTGTGGTCACTAAGGTTCACTCAAAGCTGGTTGCTGCTGAAATCCTCTGACTATAACATCCCAGGACAGAAAATGGTGCTTCAGATCCCTGCATGACCTTTAACATCTTACTCACTCAGCCGACGGGCACCAGACGGGGGAGATGATGACACTTTTGCGAGTGGCCGGTTGAAGGCCGTCACGGCTGCCTGTGTATTTGGCAGATATGGCAAAACCGGTTGCGTTCCCCCTCATTTGGGTGTTGAGGCGTGGTGAGGAGGCAGCGATCTGTCTTCTCTGAAGCGTGTGTTGTGGTGTGAGCTCCGCTGGCCTGGCAGCTGTTTGGGTCCTGATGTTGCCTGCATGACAGAATGCTTCTGAGCTTGGCGATGGTATCTCTCACAGCACTGACACACGTTACGCTGTTGGTTTGCACATGGGTGGGGGGGTGAAATTGATTTAAATTTAACGTAAGATGCCCGTCAGAATGCAAGCAAAGGTCGGACTCGCAGGGGAAGACGGACGTGGGTTACAGGTCAGTGAGGCTAACATGTCACCAGGACACAAAATGTGACATTTAGGTGGCAGGTCACTCTCGTCTTTTTTAGTGGCCTAATCTTTGCCTGTGTCTCACACTTGTCAGGTGACCGTTGGAGGAAAGAGTAAATCGGCCACCAATGGTAAGTGATACGGGGCACCAGCAGGGGGCAGTGTGGAGGGGACAACTGAGGAGTCAAGAAACATGCTTTTCTGCTGCTGGGTCTGAGAGAGGGTCATGTTTTCCTGCCACTGAGAGTGTGGTAGAATCATGGGCTGCAGTTTTGATTTAAGTTACTTAGCTGCAGTTGCATCACAAGTATGACCAACAGACTTTGAAAATATGTATTAATCTCATCTGTATTTGCCCTGTCTTAGACGAATTGGGATGTGTAATTATTGTGAGAGCTGTTTTTAATGTGAATTTTTAATGTTTTCTAAAAATGAAGGAATTCTTAATTTCCTGGTTTAAACTCCTCTTTGTCTGCTGTATGACCAGATTTTTTTTTCTTAGCAGGACACTAACAGCACCACCAGGTGGCCGGAGGAGAAGGCTGCACCCAGCAAGGAGATTCTCCCTGTCGCCACAATATGCGTAAAATATCAAGCAGGGGAAGGAGGATTTTCTGTAACCCTGATGGGGAGGGGGGGTGGGGGGAGGTTCAAAAGGGATTATAAATGCATATTAGCACTGTATGTAAAAGCCCAGCACCTTAACACGTCACCGTATCGAGCCTTTGCACAAAACCTTTACTGCTCTTTGGAATCGACGCTGTGAAACTCTGGTCATTTTCACGTCTGATTTCACGTCAAGCCACAGAGGAAATCGAAAGCCAGGGCGAGTGGGCGGCACAGGTTTGGTGCCGTGTTTTGCGAGTCGCTCCGTGGCTGTGGTTTCACGCCCTCCTGTCCACGGCGTGGCGTTCTCCCTCGAACCTTGCGCCAGCTGGCAGTGGTACTGATGGTAGAGACTCACGAAATACTTCAGGTCAAATATATACGAAAAAATATCAGATAAAATATATGGTAGTGCATATATTTAGTCCTGATCTTTTGATTATATGTCACAGCTTTATTTCATATTTGTTCACCTTTTGTATGCAAACCTAATAGCCACCCTTAGACGCATTTACAGAAATATCATTATCAGGGCCACTGTCCTCTGAAGCTTTATTTTTCACGTTTTACGAATGCGCAGTGGTTGTGCCCTCCTGCCAACACAGGCATGGAGTGACGCCGGTTTTCTCGGTTAGTAGTGCTGTTGACTAATCTCTCTCTCTGCTCCTGGGTGCACAACAAAGACCGTGCCTGAGACTGCAGATTCCTCCCGGGTGAATGTGGGCCTCCTCTGTTAACACCAGCCAGGACTGAGTATGCTGTGGTCTGCGCTGTGGGCATTTCTCATCATTACCGGATTGTTACATCTTTGCATAAAAATGACCGTGAATCAAAGATGGCCGCCCCATTATTACGACACCCAAGAACATCTGTGCCAGGCGGGCGGCCTGGTCCGGTCTGGTCCGGGCCCATCGCAGCTCAGAGCGGGTGCCTGCGAGCGAGAGCCTCCAAAGCTGAATAGAAGTTGTATTTCAGAGTAAAAATGTTCAATCTTGTGGTATTATCCCATTTCGCTAGTGCCAGTTGTCTTACAGAGCGATACTGAAAGCCAGCGCGTGGCAAAGGCTATCACTGTTTACACTGAGAAATCGGAGGATTTGGTGACGAACGAAACAGGAAGTACAGGATGGGAATGGATTAGGTGCAGGAAGTAGGGCGGGAATTGTGTGGATGGGACAAATGGAACAGCTACAGGAAGTGCAGGAATGGATGAGGGAGAAATGGATCAGATGGAGGAAATATGAAGTTAAGAATGCAGCAGGAGAAGAGCTTTGGAATATGCTGGTATTTTTAATCAAATTATTTAAACACTGAGATTTGTATTCAGGAAAATCTACCTTTTATATTGAAAACAAGTATTACAGGGGAAATATGTTCTAAATTATTTTAATAGGAAGTGCTATAGAGTAGATGTAGTTTTAAATGTTTGAGTGTAGAGTACAGTCCTGTACAATGCATCTGTGCGCTTTCTGGGACACATTCAAACTGGTCAGGTCACAGTATGGTCAAATGTGAGCTGGGCTGCCAGTCTCCCTAAAGCACATCCAGTTCAGAAATATCCAGTGTGCAGTTTATAGTGACAACACTGCCGCGGATCGCTCCACTTCTTCATGGTAAGAGGTGGGTGACTTTGCATTTATTAAGCAGATCCTGACCACTCATGGTAACAGTGACCACTTTCTATTAGTCTGTCCTTTTTTTTCTCCCCCCCACATTATGAGCAAAGCAATGCAACTTGTGTCCTTGCAATATCTGCAGCTTGTGTTACTGTGTAAAAACTATGGGTATGTCTACATGTAGAGGATAGCTTAATGTCTTGAAGACAAATTACATCGACAATAAAGAGGAAACTGTCCAAAAGGGGGCTTCTGGACTGTATTTCTGAAAGCATCTCACACTGTAAGCATCACTATCCTGACGTGGTAATTAGTCCTGTCATTCTTAGCCACGAGCCGGGTTATGGACAGGTTAGTTACGGATTTCCTAATACTGCAGATGGCAAGAATATAACCAAGTGTGGACTAGAGCCCAGGCTGAGACCCCCACAGCAGCTAAAGGGAGACCGAGGCATTCTGGGACACGGCCAGGACTGGACAGGGATTAAAAACCAGACCTTGACTTTGGGAACCCCCCACGATAAAGTTTGCCGACCCACAAAACCATGGGCCCCACTGGTCACCAGTGCCTGAAAGGTGAGGAACACGGGTAGTTATAACTGGGTGGAAACTGGGTTAAGCTGAACTGCTAGTTATATTAAAGAGGAATTCATGCGCTGAGGGCAGTGTTTCCTATCCTGCTCCTTGGAGACCCAAAGATGGTCCATGTTTTTGCTCCTTCCCTGCTCCCTACCAGTTGGGAGCAAATATACTGAGTATTAGCAGAATCTGGGTGGAGGGAGCAAAAACGTGGACTGTCTGCAGTTCCCTGAAGACAGGACTGGGAAACACTGGGTTGGGGGGGTGGTATTGTGACATGGTAGCATTCAGACTAGCTCTGCTGAAGGAAGTTCACACGGGCGAGAACAGAGAAGGGATTGACAGCTGATGAATGAATGAAAGTTACATCATTTTTCAAGCACCCACAGCACCTTACTGAACCAAAGGGGAGCCGCTTCAACCACCACCACTGAGGAGCAGCCAACCAGATGATGTGACGGCAGCCATTCTGTGCCAGTACACTCACCACACTTAGCTAAGGTGGGAAAGGGGCAGGAGAGAATTCACCAGTTAGATATAGGGGATGGCGGAATGCAGGGTGGTTGGGGTAGGGTGTATAGCTCGGTGAGTTAAGTCCCTGTGCCTGTAATCAGAAGGTCGCTGATTCAAGCCCAGCCTCACCATGTCTACAGGACCTTGAGAAAGACCCTTAACACCCAGCTCCCTGGGTGCTGTCATGAGTGACTGCTCTACACAGCCAGCTGGGGCAGGTGTTATAAATAGAACTTTACAGATCAATAAAGTATCAACTATTATTACAAGTCAAAAGACACCCTGGGATCTTCCATGACCTCAGCTGAGCACCTCCTCCAAAGAACAGCACCATTTTATAACCCAACATCCTCATCACTGCTCCACAGGATGGGCTCCCCCTGCTGGCCACACCAACACTTTCCTACTTGGTCTCCCATCCAAGTACTGGCCAGGCTCAAACCTGCTTAGCTTCAGGTAGATTACCCAGCCTGAACTGCAGGTGGTACAGCTGCTGACAGGAAAGAAAGGCAGTTTGACTCTTAATGGCACAGAGGATGAGCCTGAACAGCCACACCTGAGCTTAACCATAGCGGCTCGGGTAACAGGCCAAGACGGTGAAGCAAAGCGTACAAGAACAACCAGACAAACACTAAAACTAAGTAATGATACTCATTACATGGCGGTCAGAGCATCCAAGATGACCGGGTACATAACAAACAAGCCAATCAGGTAGGGTAGCCATGATTGGCCGAGATTAATCAAAGTGCTCCTTACAGACCTCATACAAGCAGAAATAAGGGAATGGGCTGCATCGCAAAGCTGGATTTTTGGGGTAGGAAGATAACTTGTCACATTTAAGGTAGTCTGGGCTAAATGTAAGTGAACAAAGTCTATTTAATTAAACCCAGTTTAAACACACTTTGTTCACTTACATTTAGCCCAGGCTACCTTAAATCCCACAAGTTCTCTAACCAACAAATCACTACATGAGACAGGCTCCAGACTCCTGCACCGGCAGATGACACCCTGGTCACAGCTGACCTCTACATCTGCCACCTTCTGGCCTGATGAACAGGGACGTCAGATTTTGCTTATGAATGCAGGAATCGTTTTTTATATAAAGATTTTATATACGGTAGTTGCCTAAATGGTCAGAAATTGGGCAGATAACTTTAAGCTTGAGAGGCTAGTTTCAGATCTAAAGGTGCCTCTCTGCCAGCATGCATGCACAGCTGCGGCTGCATGGGACCATGCAAGTCATGCAGTACCGGGATGACCCCCCTACAGCAGGTAGTCATAATCACCCCCCCCCCATGGGGCACAGGCTGGGGCACAGTCTCTGCCCTGGGTCCAAACAGGAAGTCACATGACTTTGCCATTTAAAAAATAAAAAAGACTCCCAAAACCCTAGTCGCATGACTGAAAGCTGGGAGTTGAATAACTAGCCAAAGCCAGGCAGTACTAATTCCTTGAAATTTCATCTTTAATATCAGCAAGAGTGTCACCTGGCATCCCTGAAATGCATGTACGTCTCTTTCTTACTCGTGAAACGTGCCACCAGGCTGGTGCACGCACACGTCACGCTACTAATGCCTCAAAGTCCGCACGGCGCATCATTATGTTCAATACACGACAAATCACAACAGTGCATCTTTCATGCTGCCCACGCAGAGGCCGGGACAGCGTCCAGAGGTAGGGGGGTCCGGCCGGCCGGGTTCACCACAGGTGAATCTCTCGGATCTCAGCGATGACTTGGCTAGCCTTCTGCAGGGCCTGGTGAGCCACAAGGTCAGGGGTCAAAGGTCAGAGGTCAAGACAGTAGCACAAATACAGTCACTTGTGGAAGCCCTAAAGGAAAATATGTACACTGAACACAAGCTGCTCTAGTGCGTATAAACAGGCAGCCGGCCGTCTCGCGCACCTTCAGCATATCCGAGGCCTCGCTGCGGCGTTGGGCCATGTCCTCGGACTCCGTCAACAGGTCGTCCAGCAGCCCAGACTTGTACAGCTGCCCCACCAGCTCACTCTGCAGACTGTCCTTCACATGGTTCACCAGGAAGTGCATGACGGCCTTGGGAACGCTGCGCAGATGGCCACACAAACGCACACGCGTGTGACACAGTGGATATTTCAAATGACACCAAAAACATTTTAAGCTAATCAAAAGTTACGGAAAAATCATTCATCACTTATCAATTATTACGAGCCAAGGCTGCAGTCCAGCATCCAGAACAAAACGAGCACTTGTGTTGGACGATGGTGCTTTTGGATAAAAGCCCAGGAAGAGCATGCACAGTACCTGTCCTGGATATTCTTCCTAACGATGAGGAAATAGGACTTGATCAGCCTCTCGATGACCTCACAGTCCCGCTGCTCGCGCGCAGACAGCTTCCTGGTGACGGGAACAGGCTATATGGGGGGGGGGAAATTCCGGCTAATCAGACAAAATGCTTTCGAAACAGATTACAGATTACATGCAGGGATGGGGTAGGAGAGGATCTGAACTAGTCTGCCGTTAAGACATAAGGAAAATGGTGCTTCAGTTAGACATCCAGCTGGTCAAACGCATGCAAAAAAAGAAATCTGGAAAGAACTGGAATCTGGGCTGGAAAATTCCATGATGCTAGTGTTTATCTCTGATCTAGAGGCAGCTGGACACAACCCAGCTGGACTTGTCATTTTAAAGAGCCTCTTTGTCTCTCGCCCACCAATATAAAGTGTTGGAGATGTAAGAGAATGAGAGGAGATGAAGGTTGGACTGAACCATTACAGCAGATGGAGGGAAGCGAGTGCATGGGGTTGTCATGCTATCATATAAACCTTCTATATCTCATTATAGTCCGTTTGAGACTCCCCTCCAAGAGATAAGTCCATGCTGACTGAGACCTCTGCAGGATGCTGGAGACACCTACCACGTCCAACAGGTTGATGGCGTGGCCCTTCTGGGGACTGGCAGGGAGGGGTGCCTGGAACCTGGGTTTGTCCTCCACTGTGGCCTCATCACCTCTCTTCAGCATGCCCCTCCAGGTGCCCGTGCCGGTCTCTGGTTCACCCTGAGGGTGGGAGGGATGCAGGCCATATTACACGTCTGGCTGAAACAGCGCCACTTTGTGGCCAAAAGAAGCAGGACGGGCAATGAGCCAGACAAAGCGTTTTGCCGACAGACAGTGGGAAGAGCCCCTGTTTCCCTGCTGGAAGACAGGCAGTGACCATCACATCAACAGTCCTGGTGGGGAATTTGAGGAGCTGATCCTTAAGGGGCTTCAGGGAGCTCACGTTCACATGCAGCACAACACAAAACACGGGAGCCGGGGGCTGCAGACATGAATCTGGCTGAATCTGAAAGTGCTAACAGCGCCCCCTCCTGAATGTAAACTGTCAGGCACAAACGTGAGGCGCAGACCAAAACCATGACATCGGCATCACGTGACCAAAGAGGTCAGACACTATGCACTGGAATCCCCATTCCGTGTCACACCAGAAAAAAACAAAACAAAACAAAACAAAAATCAAGTTCCAGTAACGAAGGACACCGCGTAAGTGGGGGCTGGGAGGCAGGAAAACCGCCGCCGATGACAATGGCGGTGAAGGTTCGTGTCGGTTAAAGGGGACACGTCTCCACCAAGAACGGGGGGGTGCCATGCCAAACGCCACAGAGCGGACGGTACACACACCTTGGCCCCCTCCTGCTCCGTGGGGGCCGGAGGCTCGCTGGAGGGTGGGGCCTGGCCGCTGGGACCCTTAAGGGACTGAAGAGAAGGTACAGGATATTGGGGACAGCTGATATTGCAGTCACATGACCCTGCTGATGACCTCGTAACCACCCAGTATGCCCAATGCAGCCTGAGGTCACCTAACAGGTTAACTCAGACTCAGTCGGGTGGAGAGAGATCCTACGAAACCCAGGGATTAGGGTTATCCTCAGACAAAGTCATTCACCTAAAAATGAACGCGTTGAGCTTGGCCAAATGTCCGTCTGATTCATCTGCCAGTGAACGCAGGTCATGGGAAATTATCCCTGCGGTCTGCAAACGCCGCTGTTCCGGGAACAGCTCACTGGTAATGGTGGCGCCAGGCCAATACGGGCTGTTGGGGGGGGGCGGGGGGTGGTTCCTACCTTGTCTCGGGGCACGGCTGCTGGCAGCTCTCTCAGGCGGTTTCTCCTCTGCTCCTGAGGGAACGGAGGGGCGACGGACGAGCCAGGGTCAGAAGGGGTGTCAGGTGTAAGCGTATCTATATACGACGGATCCTTATGCACAGCTAAAAAATATTAGCGCTATGCTAAAAATGCCGACTCGCAGAACCAAAAAGACGAGGAGCTTTCACAGAGAAACCCCGCCCTCTTGCAGGATAAATGCATTTCCCCAACTGGGCCGGTCAGCACTTACGTCTATGTTGTTGTTCATCAAACCACAGGCGTCGGCGAAGTCTGGGTGCTTGGTGTTAATGTATGCCAGCTCGATGGCCACCAGATTGTGGACCTGGTCGGAGGACAGGAAGGTACCACACATGGGGCTGTCAGCTGCCTGTCACACGGTCATTCCTTTGATGATTCAGGCAGACTGATGGACATGCGTGTCTTTTGTGGTCTTCCGGCTCGCTGCGACGTGACTGGTCAGACGTAAGCGCGACACGCGAGACTCACCATCTCATTGGTGATTGGAAGCCGCTTCCTGAGGAGGGAGGTGACGACTTCCACGATGGCGTCGTGGAGCTTGGGGAAGCGCAGCAGCTCCTGGGGAAGCCAAAGAGACAGTTTGCAGTGTGCAGTGTGGCCAGAAGGGGGCAGTGTGTGCGAGTGTGCGTGAGAGCACACTCGTGTGTGTGTGTGTGTGTACCTGCGTGCTGTAGTTGCTGCAGTGCTGGATGATCCTCTGCATCTCCTCGTGCACCAGCTCCACACACCGCAAGCTGGGTTCCTCTAGGCGCTTGATCTGCCTCTTCACCAGCAACTCAAAGGACACCTCCGGCACAAATAGGGCCGGTCGGGGGCCCTGTGGGGAGACATGAACGCTGCCTCAGCCATTCTGTCAGCTTCCCCCCCCCCCCCCCCCCAAGAAGTCGAGCAACACCCACCGTGGCGTTGCGGATAGCGGTCAGCACGTCGATGGTCGTCAGTCCTCCCAGGGGGTCCACAGACTCCAGAGTCCGGCCAAACGTCTCGTGGAAGATGTAGCAGATTCGGGCCCCTCCACACCTGACAGAGGTCAAAGGTCACCACCATTCATTTTGTATGGGGCAGATACAGAAGACTATCAAAGAAAGCCACGTCGAAGCCTACAGGAAGTCAGGGTTCATTTCCTTCAGCATGCCTGCTCCCATAATGCCCCACTCCCCTCGACCAGACCAGAGCACTCACAGCTCCGCCGTTTCGATGTACTTGGCCGTGCCCTCGATGGTGTTGCAGTACTCGGCCGCAAACTTGGTGATGAGCTGCAGCAAGGTGGCGCTCTTGTCGTCCACGGGCTCCCCGTAGCTGCTGAGCAGTGACTGGTACTGCGCTGCCAGCACGTTGATGCGGGTCTTCAGTTCTGGCAGGCAGTCGCGGATGTGGTGCATCAGCAGCCTGCGTCACGTTGGCAGACAAACATGGCAATGCATCGTTTGGGACCTGAAGATCAGCTCAGGAACCTTCCGGATGTCACTAGGAGCCGCTCAGAATGGCTGGCTTACAGTACCTATTCAAGGTCCTGGCCAGATACTTGGTTCCATTCCTGTTGGCCAGAGATGGGTATTTCTTCTGCAGAAATGCATATTCATCACGAATGGAATCAGCCACACTTTTCTTGTTGTTAATGTCCAGCTGGCTCCTGCATGTAAAAACAGAGAAACATCCACGTCTTCCTGCATTTCGTGTTCAGAGAAAGATTAAGTAGGTTCAACATAGCCTTCACATCTTATAATTTTGTGGTGCCATTTAAGAATTTAGACAGAGTAATTTTGGATAATGGCAGCTGGTTAGCCATCACGCCACCTGCTGTCACTTTTCTGCAGTGCGGGAGTTCTCAGGTGCAGGCACATGGCCATATGAGTGATGTACCTGTTCACAACTCCGATGAGGCCCAGCTTTACAGGAATGACCCTGCCCATCAGCACGTCCATGGCGTCTGTGCCAGCGTCCATCAGATCCAGCTTGGTCACCACTGCCAGGGTCCTGCGGCCTGATCACAACGGCACAACAGTGAGGGATGTTCTGATCGGGTCAGGTTAGGCCTTAGCATGTGGGGTTTAACCATAAAGAGGTCCAGTTTCAGTGGCTGAGATACAGGTAAATGTACAGAGGTCAGGTCTCAGTATGTGAGATGCAGGTAAATGTAAAGAGGTCAGGTGTCAGTGGGTGAGATACAGGTAAATGTACAAAGGTCAGGTCTCAGTGTGTGAGATACAGGTAAATGTACAGAGGTCAGGTTTCAGTGGGTGAAATACAGGTAAATGTACAGAGGCCAGGTGTCAGTGGGTGAGATACAGGTAAATGTACAAAGGTCAGGTCTCAGTGTGTGAAATACAGGTAAATGTACTGAGGTCAGGTCTAAGTGCGTGAGATACAGGTAAATGTACAGAGGTTAGGTCTTTTGTTAGGTCTCTAGTGGTTAAAACATGAGGACTGGGGCTTTCGGTCCTTCATTAAGAGCTCAGAATTAAGTCATGTATACTTGTCCCATTTTATCCATCCAACAGGGGGTGGTATTGGTGGAGGAGCTCACTGACCATCTGGGTCCACCTCGCGGGCTACTTTCAGAGCTTCAGAGGTGGCCATGTCTGTGTTGGCAGCAGTAACAGCCAAGATGATGCAGTTGGGGTTGCTGATGTACTTCAGGATAAGATCCCTGATCTGGATCTCAATGTCTTTGGGCTGGTCTCCCACAGGAACCTGGGAGGAACAGCAGCAGAGGGACATGCTTAGGGAGCACAGAGTGATAGAAATTGAAATCCATCGCACACCTCAATCCCAACAAACCAACTTCTGCATAGTAGGTTTAATACCTTTGTGATGCCAGGCAGATCCACCAGGGTGAGGTTCACCACATGAGGAGAGAAGATCTTCAGGTGAATGGGTTCATCGCTGATGCCCTGGAGGAGATGTCGAAATGAATAACAAATACCCAGCAGTAACCACAATTTCACAATGAATGATGCCGCTTGAATGTGCCCTTCATATTTCAATGGAAGGAACAGAAAATGAACTTGTTGCCTTACCTTGTTGCTACCTGAAACCCTTTCAGTTTCATTTTCAATTTCTTGCCTGATTTCATCAAATTCTGTATAGACCTAAAAAAGGAAATCATTCAAATGCCGATTCACTCTCATAGTCATTTTTAGCCCACAGGACTGACACTATTTTTCCATATCTGTATATTTCTGGCAAAGCACAGGGGAAAAAAATCATGATCTACACGCAAACACATGCAGATGTTCATCCCTGAGCCCTCCCCCCCACCATACACACACACTCAAAGCCAAAAACTTGTTTTTCCACCAAACGGTCATAAGGCACTGCCATTTACTGGCCCACGCTTTCTTCCAAACCTGCAGTCCTGACAATCTAGAACATTCCTGAGGATCGACATTCTGCTCTATTGTTTTAATTCATGTGGGGGTGACAGAGGGCAAGAAAGGATTGCAAAAAGGGCGTTCTAACAAATGCACCAAACTGCTATCTTTTGGGCCTATTACCCATCAGGCATCACTGCATAAGTGAAACCAACCTTGTTTTTGGTGTGCAGAAACTTGCCCCATTCCTCTATCTCCAACCCTGTGAAAACAGGACAATCACAGACATGTCACAGGACACAGCTGGTTCACTGTGTTTTTCTCATGTTTTCTATTTTTTTTTTTTGGGGGTGCTTGTTTAGTTTATACAGCTGACTGTGGGTTAGATTTTGTGGTCTGAGACCAAGTACGAGTAACACACTGCTAGAGTAGATTTCCACAGGGACCTGTACAAACCAGTAAAAAAACAGCAGGAAATGTTTTGCAGTTAGCAACAGAAGAGCTGTGTGAGACAAGCTGAAAAAGCTCTATGCATTGTGGGAAAAAGGCAGCCTGTGCAATCTGCTGGCCAAAATGCTTATAGCACTTCTGGCAAAAATAAAACCATGAAGGAAACAGGGAGCAAGTGTTTAGCATTCAGGTTTATGTAAACTATCTGGAAGAATGTGTAGAGAACGCCTTAATTCAGTCGAGTTAACACGTTCTCTGGACGGCCTAAACTGTCCAATGCTCTAAAACAGTGTTTCCTAATCTACTCCTCGTGGACCCAACAGTCAGTCCATGTACTGGCCAGAGGCTGGGAGGGAGCAAAAATGTGGGTCTGTGGGTCCTGGAGAACCGGTTTGGGAAACACCGCTCTAAAACAGCAGACTGCACATTCTAAAAAAATAAATTAAAATGTTAAAGAGCATACTGCAATAATGACAGCATACACAGCAGATCAAACTCAGGCAAAGGATTCAGCCCCTAAGTGACAAAAAAAATATGGAGGCAGGAGAAAAAAAAAAACCCAGACCAAAAAAAAAAAGCGGACCTTTGTGAAGGCGGCCATTTTTCCAGGTGTTGGGGTCTGCGGTTGAAGAAAAACGCAAAAGAGAGGATTAGTTTTAGCTTCCAGGTGCCACTAACGAAACTGCGCAGAGAGCCCACAGCAGACGTGACGCGAGTTCCAACCCGGCGTCCAAATCGCTCGTGACGAACCGCTGAAGCCAGAAGCGGAAAACAGCTGCATGATTAACGGCAAGCCACGTCTGCATGCATACCCTCAGTGCCGGGGAGCCGTGATCGACGAGAAGCGGGGGAATAGGGGTCCGACATTCAACACCGTCTGAATAAGCAAAATCTACCCCGGTGCCTCAATACACCCCCCCCCCCCACAACCCCGGACTCTGTAATAAATAACTATCTGAAATAAATAAAAACACACGGTAAATGGAAAACCTCAAGATCCAAAAAAAAAAAAACATAGGACTCTGAGCTTCCATCTCAGGAATTTAGCCAAAAGATGCACTTGATGCACAGCAAAGCAGCCGGACCTCCTCTCCTGTAGCACTTTAACACCAGCCTGAGGCAGGAAGATGAAGGAATAATCCAACATCCGCGGCTACTCTAGGGCTGAGCGTCTGGAGCCCAGCGGCTTTGCTTTCAGGCCGGCCGTGTTTAAGCGCGTCGGGGTCACATGGCGGCTACTGTGGCACGTATTCCGAACAATACCCTGACGGCACTGCGCTTTCGTACAGCCCAGGCCAACACACACACACACACACACACAAAGCTCGGGAAGAATTGCATAGGCCTTTTGAGGTTTAGCATAAAGAAGGGTGCTTAGAGGTTGAAGAACTGGAACAGGGATGTTGCAGAACCAGTCTCTGAAGAGACTCACCTAGAGTTGCTTAAATTATCCAGGGTACTTGAAATATCCAGTTGCGTGAATGGGCAAAATGTTACAGTAGAGGGGAAAAAGCATTGGGTAATGATGATGTAATACAGTAAAGTGATGTCAACGTGGGGGGGGGGGGTATGCAGCCAGAGCTGCTCAGCGTACCATTTTCATCAGCTGTCTTCCTGTGGTCCTCGGGGTCGACGTGGACGAGCTGCAGGATGAGAGGCCTGCGGGTGACGATGCCCGTACCACGCGGCAGTAGGTCGCGACCCACCAAGCTCTCCAACACCGAGCTCTTTCCGCTGCTCTGGGGACAGACAGCACAGTGTTACCTTTCTATGAAGCTCGGCATCTAGTTTTAACTTCACCTGTTCCTGCTACTGAAGCAATATAACTAAAAGACATTTAATCATTATCTTGGCATAATAAGATTTCCCTTCTCAGGAACTCAAGCTTGGAACCTTCTGGCCACGTTATGGTCACTCTAGTTACATAATTTAATATATATTTACGAAGGTGACTTGTTCAATGACAGTTGACTTGTACGGTGACTGTTTTATTTGCTTTTGTATGTTTTTAAACATACGTTGATATCCGTCTGTGCATTTTTCAGTGAGTGACAGCCTATACAGATAGGGCAATCGTAGATCCATGGTAGAGAGGTCAATCATAAATCGTTTGCAAATGTGTGTGAAGAATGCGACACATTTTAACAATTTCTGAATCCCCCAGCTGGATAAATTCTTGAGATAAACATCTCGGTCATGGCAATTTTACATTAACTTTCAACCTTGTGTCATTTAATATAACCAAGCAAGATAGCTATCATAACGTCACCGACGTTTTTTTTCGGCCTTATATCAAAAAGTGACAAATATGCGGCCCTTAACCGATTAGTAACTGGAATATTTTATTATATATTATAGCAGACAGCGTTCGTCAGGTACAATAATGAAAGTAAAACGCGCCGATTCTGATTGCGATAAGCACGTTACTTATACCTGCGTTCCGACAACAGCAATCTGCGGCAGCTGGATTACGTCGGCACCCACTGTGTTGAAGACGTCCTGAAGCTTATTTATAACTGGTATAAGAGCCTCCATGGTTTGGCAGAACGGGCACCTGTCAAAATGAATGAACCAGCTAGTCAGCAGCCCCTGCCAAACACAGGCACAAAGTCACCCAATGTCCGCGACACAGCCACCATTTAACCAACCCGGCCGAAGGAATAATAGCGCACAAAATTTTGGCACAGCATTCTGGGAAATGTAGTCTCCACATATCTGTCTTACCTTTAATAAAATACCAGATCGTTTGAAATAAACTACATTTCCAAGAGTTAAATGCAAAAACACTGTATTTACGTTGTTCATACGTCGGTAAATACGAGAATATTGACTCCGTTGTCGAGACAACCGTAGCTGGGTGTACACATGCCAAAAAAGTCTCGTGGAACAAAAAAAGCAGTGTGCAGTACTAATTGTAAAACTAATCTTATGGCGTTGTGAATCACAGACAGACATTTGCCATTGTACCCTTTGGGCTGGCAATCAAATATTAGATTGTGTTTGTGGTAGATGTGCTAAAAATTTAGAGTGAATCGTCAAATATCCCATTCAGTTTCATCTATTTAGCACTGTAACAAAGCAGTTCACAAAGTGAACACTGACAAGAAGAGTAATCACTTTAATGGCAACCAAAACATTTAATTTATAGAAGTAGCATTTTCCATAATAAATGTGCGAGTCAAATCAATTTCAAATTGCTAGTAAAAATCTGAAACCATTTGACGGCGCATGGTAATCCCAACCCACAGGTTTCAACTTCACATTTAGCACAATGTCCGATTTTTGTTATGATTACATATGTTTAAATTTCAGTTATAAAATATCATACACTTTATTGGTGTGTTGCCCTACTAACCAAAATAGAGCTAGCACAATTTTATTGGTTCGTTGCTGCATCACATGACACTCTGACTTTCATAGCACGTGCAACAGTTTAACTGGTTCCTGTCGTCACATCCGTTCACTTGAAACGTCACACCCGGAATTAGAATGTCATATTAAGGGAGCTGCTCAAATTTGTAATAGAAAAAAAGCTTTATGAGTTGGAAATTACACACTGTCTCATTTCTGAAATGCCCCGCTATTGCGCCGTGAAACTATGTAAAAATCGTGGAGGGGTCCTTTCGAAAGACAACAAGAAAATTAGTTTCTACCCGTAAGTTTTCGGCCGACTGGGCAAGTTGTATTGCAGGAGAAATGTGTATGGTCTTAGCTAGCTGTATTCTGTAGTCCGCCGCTAGCTGACAGGCGGATGTTTAAAGTCTATGACTACTAACACTTACTCATTGTCTTCAACTTTATTATTGAGCTAGGTATTCGCTATCCGGTATTCTGAATCTTGACAGAGAGTGGTGAATCTTAACGGGCTAATACTGAAAATTAGTTTAGTTAGGGAAAAAGGCACCGATTTCTTGTGTTGGAGCTAGTTGTTTCAGGCTTTTATAGTCATAGTTGAATATTGATTTATGTATGCGTGATTTATTCCTGTTTGACTAAAACCGTTATCTCCTGCAAAGGTTTCCTTTGCGGGACGAAGCTCGTCTCCAGAAATGGGTTGATAATATGAAACGAGAGCAATGGACCCCAAGCCGACATCAGTACTTGTGCAGTGACCATTTCACCGAGGACTCGTTTGACCTTCGATGGGGGATTCGCTACCTGAAGAATACCGCTGTGCCTACTATCTTCCCTTTCATTTATGAAGATGAAACGTCTCCTCTTCAGGTACTTGAAAGTATCTATCATTTGGATGGTATTTGGGAAATTGACTAATATCACATTTACGTACAGTACAAGTTAACTAGTGTGTTGTTTAAATCCATAATGACGATAAGAAATTAGGTCTGATTAGCATAAAATGGTCTGTCACCAGATAATTAGTGATGTCTAGTTATGGAGCTGTGTGGGGGAAGTAAACTCAATTTCCATTCACTTTTTTTTTAGGATGAACTGAAAAGGTTGCAGAGTAAAAAGAATTCAAAGCCCAAGCCAAAGACATCTGACATAAATGGGAAACTCCTGGAACCCACCTCACCCACGAAGAAGAGAGCCCTGATCTTGAAAAGGGAGATCTCCAAGGAGGAGAGTGGGGTAGCTTCAGCTGGGGAGGGTTTGGAATCTAATCCTGGGGGTGACGAACCCCAATTTCCCACAGTGTTATTCCTGAGGGACTTGGACTCGGAAGGACCTGGCTCAGGCGAGGTGCTTCATCTACAAGCTCTGCCTCTGGGGCACAGTGAGGAAACTACTGAGCAGCTGGGGGGTGAGAGAATACTTACAGTCTCTGGTGTGAACCAGCTCGATGAAGATCGGCAGTGTCCTAGGTTGGCTTTGCAGGACAGGCTGCAGGTAACCATAAGTCAGGCGATCAGGTCTCTCCCCCTGAGCCTTCCAGGTGAGCACCCCGCAGCTGGCACTGGGGACCAGGAGAGGGAGCCCTCGAGCACGGAGTACAATTTGCTGGATGAGCACTCCTACTCACGGCAGGACACCGACAAGGAGCAGCTGTGGAACAAGATAGCCGGCCTCCACGTGAAGATCATGGAGCTGGAGAGGAGAGAGGAGGAAACAGTGGCCAAAATGAACACTTTGGAGAACCTGATTGCACATCTGAGGAAAGAAAGTATTGTTTGTGAAGAAAAGCAGAAGGCGCTGGAGGACTATTTCACATCTGTCTTTCTTTAAGGACCCTTTGGCCTCCCTTGGCTTGCTGCTATTAATCCAGTGAGTTTAATTCGTAGGAAGAAAAGTCTTTTTACTTTTTCTACATGCTCACTCACACATTTTCCTTGTAAACATCCATGCAGTGCAAAAAAAACTTTGGCAGACACTGAAATGGAGACGAATCAAAGTGGGCACTGGTACCTGGAGGCCAGTGTGTCTGAAAGACAGGAGTGACACTCTTCCCGGGTGTGAGGCCGGAGTTGTGAGCACACGCCAGCTCTCAAAAGTGACAGGGACAAGTAGTGCAGAAGTGTCAGGTGACATAAACAGCTCTCACAATATATTCTGCAATAACATCTGCAATTATACTTGATACTTTGGTGGAAACCATTAAATTGCTTTGCTTAATTTCTGGTATTTAATTTCTTTTTCTTAATGACGCACCTGCTTTGTGTGTGTTTGGGTGAGCATCTGTGTGGCTGATCTGTCCTTGTATGCCTGGTTTCCTCATTTACCGGAAGTTGACAAACCCACGTTTGTGTGGAGGGTAAGTTGGGCAGCTGAATGAGGATGGATGAGGCAGCAGATTGTAGGCAGTGGAGGTGGCGGTATTCATGGGTGCAGATACTAGAATTTCTCCACCATTGATTAGTTGATTAGCTTGCTGCCTTCATTTCCTTTTTTGGTGTCCTTACCTCACCACTTCTCACTATATATGCATCTATGTATGTATGGGTGTGTCTTACTTCCTCTGTGGATGAACAAGCAGAACTAATCAAATATGTGCAGATGTGCCAGTGATGGATATAAGTTTTAAAATCCTTACTGTGTTTGGCGATAGAGTGCAGTACAGGTGTATCAAATGGCACCAGACAGGTGCCAAAAACGGAACGTTTGCTATTAGGAGCAAATTCTGTAAACACCGCACTCATACAACATATAAGATCCTTGGTAGACATACATGAAAACGTGTTCAGATGTATTTAGAAGCAGTACTCAAATGCTATGAGATTGATAATTCAGTGGTAACACTTTACTTGACAGGGCACAAATAATATAGTATTATCATAATACTATAATAATATTATAATACTATTATACTATTACTTAGTTATCAGTTGCATACTGATCTCATGTTAATTCATCAATAATGAATCGTGATGCATGTTTTATCTCAAGCAGTCATCATATTTGTTACTATGTCTGTTAATCCTGCAAACTTTTGTGAACTACTGAAGGAGCAAGTAATGAATAACACAAGTGAAATACTGATCTCATGCTTGTTCATCATTAATGAATCATGACACATCTTTTATCTAAAGTAGCAAATATATTTGTTCATGATTTATTCATAATCTGTACTTCAGAAGTAACTGAGTAATTACTATTTTTACCCCATCAAGTAAAGTGTTACCAGTACAGTAAAATGAAATTTATAGCACAGTGTCAATCCAGATGCCCAAAGACATGTTCTGTCACAGAATAACAGTACAGCATGGTACTATTAAACTTGTATAAATTTGGTTCTGAGGGCTAGCACTCTTGGAGAAGATTTTTTTTTTTTTAAATCTACCAGCAGGGGGTGCTGCTGCTTTCAGCTTCTCCTTTAACAGTTGGCCTTAAGAATGTGGGTTTTACTCCAAACCATTCTGCTATGCTAATATATATAAGTGATATATAGTATAAACATCAAAGATGTATTAATTATAGACATGTATATTTCGAGGTCAGTGTGAGTTGAAGGTTGCACCTTATGCTTCCTTGTGTTTGTGGTATTTAGATTTTTCTAAAGTCCTTAGCAGTCCTGCCTCCTGCTGGCCCATATACAGGCATACGCAGGCGGGGCAGCTGATGAATGAACACCAGGTGTGACTCAGGCACACGGCGTCACGCATGCGCCCCTCTTCCGCAGATTAATCATGACCGGTGCTTGTTCTGGAGAGTCACAGTGTCGCAGGGTTTTTGAGAAAACACATCCGTCTGAAGCCGGTTTCCTGGGAAACTGCTGACACACGCAGGACGGTTGAACACGCCAGACTGTATAGCACAAGGACACGGGTGCAGGGAGGTGTGCGTGACCCATCGAGCTGCTGTGGTACGATCAGCCAACTGCTCTGACTCCCTCTTTCCTGTTACATCCATCAACAAAGTATTTATTCACCATTATTCACTGTTAACTATTCATGCCTGTTGGTTTGTGGGTTCAAATCCCTCCCCCACTGTGTTTGAGGGGTTTTATGCTCCCCCCCCCCCCAGTTCATCTGGATATGGAGGTTTCCTCCTGCAGTCCAAAAATCTTGCCCATATATTTTTTGTGTGTGTGTGTGTGTGTGTGTGTGTGCGCGCGTGCCTGGCTTCCCATTTAGGGTGATCCCCAGCGTTGTACTCAGCGTTCCTGACAGCCTGCAGGTTCCCTGTGACCTCGAATAGGATAAGTAGGTGGAGGATGGACCAATATCCAAACAGCAGACACTGAGGATGGATCCACTTAATCCCCAGGGAATTTATTGTGCAGGTAAGGTTACAGAAAAATAACTGTAAGAGGCGCTGTTTGTCACGCCAGGATATAGTTTGCACACAGCTCTGTTGATCAAAGTCCCAGAAGCATCAGAGTCAGCAGGAGAGATGCCAGCAGTGCCAGCGCAGCAACGCGGACGTCACTCCTGCCGTCGCATCCCGCTGGGACCCACCAGCGTTCCTGACGCCTTCCACTCCCCCCCCCCCCGTCTGGCCCCTTTTTCTTAATGGAGATTCTGCATCAGCCCACGCTGATCCCTCAGGTGGCTCTTCGCTGATCAGCTTTTCATTATTACCTCCATGAAAAAGAAGGCTGGATTTGATCCAGCGATTTGATACCTGGTCCCTGTCCGAAGTCAGGGGAACATTGGCAGTGATTAAAAAAACCCCAGAAATCGCTGACCGGCGCTACTGTGTCCTCTTTAACTTTGAAACATAGGTGATACCGGACCGTGTAATGTTACCTGCAACCGGATCCTCAAAACCTGCACACCGCATCTTTCATAGGAGACACTACATCTGTGATTATAGCTCACCGTGGTCCTGCAGCACTGAGGCTTCTGGGACATCAGCTACCCCCGGTCAAAGACGCGGATGGTGGAACATCCAAGCAGATAGCATGATATTCAGATACAGCTTCCTCAAATTACTATTTACGGAAAGACAATCTTCTTCCTATCTCCTAGGAGCACGGGACAAAGATCAGGTCCTTTCATCGATGAACAGTGTTGCCACTTTATGTATAATCTCCGTCAACAAAACCGATGGATTAAATGTTGTGCTGTTCTCTGAAAGCTCTTTGACAGCTAATTTTCTCCTCAGGATGGGGATATTTTTAGCTCTTTAAAACCATCTGCTATGTTCACAATGACATAGATGTGTTTCTCAGACACACTTATCAAAAGCCACAAAATTACAAAAGGACTTAAAAAGGTGATCAGAACCATCAAGAAAAAAGCAAATGTGTGAATCACATCCAACGCCATACAAAGGTTATATTAAAGGCTTGCTAGTCACTACCTTCAGCCATAGGTAAAGAGTTCTCAGTCCTTCCTTTCAGTACATCCTTGCTTTTCTGACAGGAAAAAAATCATTCCACCACGCAGGGACCAAAACTGAAAGACAAGCGAGTCAGCCTTCCTGTCACAGGAGAGTCAGGAGTCCTGATTATGAAGATTGTGGAGGTCTTGGCAGAGTTTGTGGGCCGGGCGAGGATTTGAAGCGAACTCTGCGGCTCCCATGATACACCGACATGCCGGTACCAAGGTCTTGAACTGGAAATGAGCTCTAGCTCACAGGCAGTTATAGATGGACCGGGTGGAATGAGATAGAGGGTTAATACATAAATGCAGCAATGTTCTGGAGGAGCTGCAGAATTGCATGCTGGGAGTCTGGCCACTCTCAGAAATACAGCTCGACAATTACTCTTATTTTTACAGTACTCCTTCATACTCGCCTTGGCAGGCCTGCATTCCAGTTACTCTTCCAGTAATTTGTGGAAATAAATTGTCTGTTAATTTCCTGATTAACTCTGCTGGTAGGGCTCCTTCACCGTATAAAATGGTTTCTCTGTTGGACTGACTGTAGAAAATAATGAAAGCCTTACAGAAAGAGCCGCCCCCCTCCGCCCCTCTGCACCTCCATAACAATCTAACGACCCAAAGCAGCTGATGAAATAAAACATTGAAATGCTGATTTAGCTGCACTCGATCACGCACAAAGCTGAGGGTTACAATTCCACAGAAATAATATTACCATTCTCCTGTGTATCTGTGAATTCTGTACATTGCCCACAAAGGACATAAAACGGGTCACCAGATACCAAAATATGGAGACATCATTGTTTATAACCTTAAGTAAAAACCATAAACTCTCTTTATAGAATAATACCTTAATACCAAAAGTCCATTTTTGTATTGCATTTGATTGACTTTAATTTTGCCAGAGCTCTTCAGTAAATTTAATTAAATTAAGTTTTAGGTAAACATATAAACAACAACCTAATAAAATGGTTGAACTGGATTACTATTAGGTTTGGGTTAATAGGCAAACAGAAAAGTAGGCATTTTAAGATCTGATTTAATGATCTTTGTTCTTCGGCTGAAATACAAATTGCTGAGAAATTGCACATTGGGGTCAACGGTTGCCACAATGAGTCGATATTCATAGAGATTTGTGAATAAGTTCCTTTAGCCCACTAAGCTGAAACTGGCTCATAAGGAGAAGTGCGTGCGTGCGTGCGCGTGCGTGCAGCGAGGTAACTGCGCCACAGCCGTGGGAAATGCCAGAGGCGCAAAGGACACGAGGCAGCGCGGACACTCCCTGTCCTCCAGGGATTAAATCCCATACGGACGCCACAGATGTAAAGGTAGATTAATGAGCATCTCATAAATTTCCGTTTCTATGCAAACCTAGTTTAAGGTTCACAAATCATGTACATCACCTGGCTAATCTGGAACAACATGAGGAGAGGATTTCTCCCTGTGAAAAATGACTCGACGTATCTGGGTTAAATCTCCAGGGGCAAGGGCCTTCCTCGTCCCTCTGTTTTTTTTTTTTTTTGCAGTGGAGTTTGTCTACTCTTACTGAACACCTCCCCCACATATATATTATATTTTCCCTACATCCAAGATTAGCTGCATCATTTCATACACCTGACCTCTGCGTATAATGTCCAATCAGTTCATAATGTACAAGCAGGGTAAAGAACATCCGCCTAACGTACCCGTTCTTAGGAACGAATTGCCATAAAGCCCGTCATACTAAATTCATTCCGGTTAAAGACAATGGTTCGTGATACCGAACGAACGCGATACTTTGCGACGCTCATGGTTTCTGCGGTTCGTCGGATCGAGGTACAGTTTTTAATTATTACTATATTATTATTATGTTATGTTATTTTATTTATTTATTTATTACCAACTTTCTTGCAAATTCGATTTAAAGACAGACGCAGGGAACGGATCTCGTTCGTAAGCTGGGGACTGCCCGTACCTGAAAAAAATTATAGGCCTATTTTATGCAATGTGTAATATGAGGTAGTGGATGGAAGATCATAACTCAGATTCCAGTGGAGGAACTGCCCTTGTGCCCTAAGGTACATTGGAAGGATAGGCCTTAGAGGTATAAGGGTACCGTTCTATTCACTGAGCCCGTATCATAATTGATGATGTTATGACATTATTATCGATATGGCCAGAAGTATCATTTCAAGTTAAAGAATTCCTCCTGACATGCAGTGATGTGTGGGCGGCTCGCAAATGTGACACCGATCATTTGTACGTCCTGGCTCTTTTCTCAATGCGGGTCCTTTCTGCGCGCTGCAGCCGGTGCTGCTCGGAAACGCCGCTTACGAAGCCGCCGGTGCCAGGTCTTCTTCTGCCAAAACCGGCTTGGATCAGAGTGCTGCCAGTTTAGCTCTTTTTTTACAGAAACTTTTATTGTGTTTAAATAGCCAGATAGTTCTAATTCAATTTACTGTACTGAGCACCATTCCCAGCATGGACGGCCCAGTATGCTTTGCACATGCAAATATACAAACACGGTCAGCATAACCCATTCTAGGCGTTATTTAGAGTACTTTGGCCACTCTTTTTTTAACATCCACTTAGCGATTTGTCACGTATTTTCATACACACTTCGCACAAATTATTACAGAGTTGTCACCCGTCGCGTAGGCTTATATTACAGGATCGTAGCGTATTGAAAAATTGGAAAATAAAATAATGTGAACCAATACGGGACGGGAGTGGGGGTGGGATCCCCTATTTCTTCAGATTGAGGGTGGCAACCCTACTGAGGGCATGAGCCCCCATAAGAATCAGATCCAACGGCGCTGCCGCCCCCCGCCCGTGCCCAGTTGGTTCTCAGCATTTTATGTTTCAGCATCGTAAGATCCTGTAATATAAACCAATGATATAGGAACTCTATAGGCAGGTGGGTAAGTGATGTGATGTTCAGTTCTGGTCCAGTGTGATCTGTTGCAGCTGGCTGTTGGCCGTCCCAGCTACCGCTTGCAGTCATTATGAGGTAAGCGAGGGAATCATTGAGAGGCTCAGACAGGCTCAGTGTCATAGACCAGAGACATCAGAATGCCCCTGTATGCGGAGTGGAAGAGAGGCAAGCCAAGAAATTAATATAGTGACACTTGAGCTATGCAAACACGAAGACAGAATACGTGTACCGAAGCAACAACATTTAATTAACTAAAGAAGACTACAATGCACTCCTGCTTCAAGCATGACTGTCTTCTTTATACGGGCTCCATTCCTTATTTTTCCGGAAACATTAAATGAAATTGTACCTGGTCGCCTGGTCTTTCTGCACTAGCGCATTGAGTGTGAAAGATGTACAGCGTACAGTAAGACAACCGTTCTGCATGTAAGGATTTGCTAAAAGAATCCAAATGCGATTCTAAGTTTGTTGTTTTTTATTATGAATACGTAGGCTATTTCTACAAGAAATCCTGGGATGATCATCCGATAGAATATTTCTTATAACCCGCGTGTATTGGTTTTTACATAATTTTCAAACGCGGTTTAATGGTGGAATGTTTTATTATATGCCACCTAGGCTACATGAGGATTTACTGTAACCGCACGAAGCGTCCCGGACACCTCTCATGCTTTTTGTGACAATAAAAAGTGAGTTGCACCTCTGTCACGTGAGGAAGCACCACGCCTGGCTCAGCTCGACCCTTTCGGTAGCAGTAAGGCAGGAGTCATCCCGACTGAATGGGATCGCGGATTTTACGGCCAAATGTTGCTTTCTGGCACGTCCCGTGAATGATCGCAGCTGGATTTGTAGGTAAAACAGGCAGACCTCTTCTATCTTCCTTCCCCCCCGAGGCTGTGCGTTGAGGATGTGGAAGTATGTTTGCTCCGGGACAGAAGAGAATTTAATCTGCCATAGTCCAACCATGAAGATCCATCCGGTCATCTGCAGCGGCACGGGCGACCAGAGAGGCTGCAAAAGTCGCGACTGCGAGACCGACCAGGAAAACCCTCACAGTGCTCAGTCATCGGGGGAAAATACAAGGGTTAGTGGGAGTAGCCCTGCAGCCGGAGGGAAGAAAGTCTGCGCCGGAGCCGCGCAAGGTAACCCCGCCGGGATCTCACCGTCAGTACGTGTCACGTATCACCCACGGAATAAATGATATTAACGGGATGCATCACGTTATGCTTACATTTTACTTTTTCAATATTATATAGGCTTTAGGGAAAAAAGTCACAGGCGTTTCATTGAATTAATACTTGGTGTGCAGAATATTACAAAGTTGTGACAGGTAAACCATTTGACATAACGCTGTTTGAGGGGCGTGGTACCTAAAGCGTCTGTCTCCCTTTTTCTCAAAGCCATCACAGCCATGTTAAATACACACGCCAGTCATTCAAACACCTGGACCGAAATACTTGCATACTCAGGCCGCTGTAATTACCAGAAACTTGGACGCGGCTAGAACAGCCAGACGTGTTTGCGCAATATGTGAACATTCAGGTGAAATAGATAAAGTACATAATCTCTGTTGATTGCGCTGTGCTTTTCATAAAGTTAAATTCCGTTTGGTTCACATCGTTTCTAAAATGATGAGGCAATGATGCTGAGACAGTCTGATGGTTTTGTTATTTTATTTTCACCTTGAGCGAAGTAAGGTACCGGACAAAGGATCAGTTTTGATTTTTTAAACAATAAAAATTGAGACACTGTAGCCTAAATCGTTTCAGCAAATCTAGTCAAACAGGTGTTAATAATATTTTTTCCATCCTGCACATGCTACCTTAGTAATGACCAGGTATTGCATCGTCGATTTGTTACTGAGGTGTGGAATGCATTCCTTCCCATAAAATATAGGTAACCAAGCTGCACCCCACTGATGGTAACCGTGAGAGATTATCACGTTATAGGCTATAATACACGTAAAGGTGCACAACGAGGTAATTTGATCTTGATTGCCTTTTAACCTGCGGGCGGTTCGGCTCTCATATTTGATTAGAGACGCCGAATACTGCGCTGGGCTCAGTCGCCGGTGTTTATTGCAGATGTGTCTCTGGAGGTATTCATCCTCCGCAAGCCGCAGTGGAGACACACCAGGGGGAAGCGAAGATGGGTCATGATGCCCGTAACGCGCACACATGCTTCCCGAAAGCTCCTCGCGATCGCAGTTTAAAAAGCCATACTGACGATCTGCCGAGTTTCACAATAACCTTGTCTTGGTGTCAGCGTGACCCAAATGCCACATGACTATCTCAACTCTATCTCATCCGTATTATACAATTATAATGTACAAAGTAAGTGAGAAGCCTGAAGGGCCTGTTTTGTGACACAGAAGATGTTAAAGTCTGGGCACCTAAGTAGGCCTACTCTATAGTCTGCCTCCTAAGGACCTCTGCATTTGTAGCAGCAATATTGTACAAGGTAAACAGGAATAACGTTTTTTTCCTTGATCTCTCCTGCACGGAAGGGCCCAGAAGACGTAAACAGTTTTTAAGTGCGTAGATGACGCGTCTTCACCCTGGTTCATGACGGGGGGGAAATGATCCAAAGAAAAAAAAATCGTTAACACCTCAATGTGTGATGATATTCGCACACACTTATTTTAATAATTCCATGCCGTTCTGATACATTTTTCTGGGCAAAGGTTACGATGTATTTCAATATGTGTGAGTAAATACGTTGGGGTTAAATCTTACACCATTAGGGCTTCGTACCTGTTATGTTACGTATACGTGTTAAGTAACCCATTAAACGCAGCGTACAATTCCATTATACCAAGTTTTAAATATTCACCTCTACAGTGTATATACTCTTCTTTGCATCTGGCTTCATGTCGGTAAATGATCTCAATGCAGTAGCCTATTACTGGGCCTGAGGAGACAACGATGTAAGGAAGAGTGATAAACTGGCTCTTCTTTGACTGGCGAGGAAAAGATGGTGTAACGTTTGAGCAGCTGCCAGTAATGTATTCTGCATCGTATTCTCCCAGGTCTGATTAAAAATTATTGCCACTATGAAAATACGTTCACGGCGTTAGCGGAAAGCAATACTGATGAATGGCGTTGTATACGGAATTAAAAATACTTGCATCAAAATGGAAACTTCTGTCACTCCGGGGTTGGATGAAATCTCTTGGAAGTGGACGTTCGTGCTTTGACTCATTTCTTAAATCTGTTTCTCTATTGTACTTCTACAGATTGCGAACCCAGCAGCGGCAGTAATAACCCCTCAACTGGAACCAGTTATTACAGCTGCGTCAGTCAGATCACTTTTGGTAAGCGATCAACGTGCAGAATAAATGCTCGTTCCGTTAGTATGGTGTGCATCCGGTCGCATGAGTCACTGTCTTGCCATCTGCCGTCTTTACACACTGCATCTCACACGGTCTTCAAGGGTTTTATACGCGTTTCGGCGGCTGGAAACAGGCAGATGTTAGAGATAAGTACGAGCGCAGTCTGTGCAGCGCAGGCAAGACGGGCTAACCAATGGCCTCATGTTAACAAAACGAGGTGCAATAAAATTGTAAAAGTTAGTTCAGCTGCACCTTCTGTTATTGCATGATGTTGAGTTAATTTTTTTGGGAAAATAAATATCCATGTCGTATAAAAATTGGCTACACACGAGAAAACAGTGGTATTAATGCAAGCTTAATTTGCATGTATTTTGTTGCTAATTTTCGATCTAATTTTCCGCAATTAATTCAGTTGTCCACCCAATTTTATTATGACCAGTGTGCATAAAGTGCAATGTCTGGTGTATGCTGGAGAGGGCGCACATATATGCTTGAATTACTCATAGGTTCATAGGACGTAGAAATCGCTGTCTTAGAAAAGCATGTTTTTGGACAGTGGGACAGAGGGCACAGATAAAACTAAATAATGTAGGGAGCTCTGCTAACACACATCTGGGGCTGGATTCGGATCCACGGACACTGGAAACGAGATGCTATTCTCATAGTTTAATTTGAACATATCCACGTCTGCAGTAACCCGACTGCCGCTGAGGCGTTGAAACTCCGTGCTCAGTAATATTCACGGCGATCAGATCTGAGCATTGAGGGACAGATAATTTTGATTTGACTGCGGTGGATTTTCATCAGAGGCTTTCAGTTTGAGACTGCCGGAGGGAAATCAATATGCTTTTACAATGCAGAGGCACGGCCATTAGCCGTCAAGTAAATCAATATTATGACGGTAAAATAATTTAAAGATGGCCATATTTAGATGCAGCCGAGTTCTGGCATGAGCAACGTCAACGATAAAAATCACGACTCAGATCTTTGTCATATTTTGACCCAGAGAACACGCATTAATGCATGTTGTTTTTTTCCGTCCTGAGTCAAAACACTAACGGGGTCATTAGTCAGAAGCAGTAATCTTGTTAGGGCAGCTATGCAATGATATGCTCATTGCTTATAACTAAGCCTGGTGCCAAGCATTCTCTGGTTAGACGTTACTTAAATACTTGTTTTAAACGAAAGAGGTTCAATTTACTCTAAAATACTTTTTTAGTTTTTTTTGTTAAGATAACTTATTTTCAGTTTTATCCTTTCTTATTTCCATGTGTTTTATAAATGCTTTTTCTTTATGATAAATACTTGTTTATTGAAAGAGCACACGAAACTCAATAATAATAAAATTTAAAATGTATTATATAGTCAGGAAATTTTATTGCCTAGTCATTGTATTGCAATGCATACATATTTATTGTACAGAAATATATGCATTTGAATACATTTTCTGAGTACAACAAATTAATGGTTTGTCAATTTACATATTGGCGTTTCGTTGTTTCCTATTCAGCTGTATGGCTCTGCTGCCACCTTTTGGAGACATTAGGTATTGCAGAAATGTCCAAAATTTAGGACATATCCCATTAAACGCTAGGAAACCTGATACAAGCGATTTTGTGTGGCATAGCAAGAAATGCACTGCAATAACTCTTCGCTGGAATAAAGGTGTCATCTGTATAAATACCTTTCACTGGTATAAACAATCAAAATAAAATTCATTTCCAGCGCTTCCTCAATATCTGCTGATCAAACATTTACTCAGTCTTTTAGCAGGATGTCATGCACGCACAGAAGTTCAGCGTGGGGCTATCACTCTCTCTAAGGCAATTCATACAGGGGTCCGATGTAGCACAGCGTGGCATGACTAAAGAAAGACCAGGCACTTCACTGGTACAGAGTGAGACGCGGGAGGGCTCGTACAGAATGGTTACTGCATGCGTCGATGGAGATTATGAGCGATGCAGGGCAATAGCTGCTGGTCAGAGGATGCATGCACACTGGCACACGTTCTGCATTCCCATAAGGAAGATTCCTGCATCCCAGTCTGAGAGGATGACGTGATAGTATTGCCACTGAGGCTACCACTTCCCATCTGATCCAGGATCAGGCCCCGTGCTGTATAACTGTGGCAGACATTCTGTTAACCTAGGTGTCAGGCTGTTGTCACCGCGGAAGGAGAAATCAGTCCACCCAAGTCAGTACCCACAACCCCCCTGTGTTGCAGGGTTTGAGCCAGGGGGGCAGGTAGCCATCGGCATCTCCCGGTGGAAGAATGGCGCCCCCTTTGACGGCCTGTCGCTGCCCAGCCCCGATGCAGTATTCTCAGAGGCCGACGCCTGCCCGTCCCAGGGGGGGCATTTCGACCCCGTGTCCTGCCCCGCATCTCTGTCCATCACCCCAGTGCCTTCCTACAGCAGCCAGGAAACGATCAGCGACTGCAGCACAGGTACGGAGCCGGGCTTCATTCCGTACGATTAAAAAAACTGGGGCGATTCTAAGAGTGACCCATAGGGGGCGCTCAACAATCAGTACGGTTGCCGCTTTCAATCTGGAGAAATACAGGACGCATCCCCCATCCCCACCGTGATAAAATTAGCCGGGTCCCTATAATTAAATTACGAAATGTGTATGAAACTCATGAAATATCACCAAATGGATTTTGATTCTTTCTGAATGTTTTAAAGAGCATGTTAGTGTGTTAATGTACAGTAAAAATGCCATATTAACAGTAGTATGGAGGTGCTTGTAAGACCTGGAACAGAGTGATTAACTGTCTGTATTGCCCACTGTTCCCACTGTCATGAGCTGCTATCAAAGCAACTGGGATCTCAGTGGGGCGGCTGACGCTGCGGCCTGGACCGCGTTGTGTTTGAGACCAGGACGTTGCATCTTCGAGGTCCATGACTACTGCTGTTCTGCTCAGCATTGTCACTTATTCGGTTGTGCAGTTCTTGGAGTTCTTACCAGGGATGTTAGATGAACAGCGGAGTCGGGATTGTAATTATGCACCAGCCAATTGGAAAAAGGCTAAGACAGTCACCTGACCTGCGGGGAATCTGGACAAATCACCAAACCTATCTGATAATCTAGATCTAAGTCTGCTTTTAAGTCTAACCAGCTTGGCCAAGTTCCAGCCTGCCTAGCCCAGCTTTCAGCCTAACTAATGCGTCGCCCTGGACTCTAATTCTTTAGCTGAAACCTGAACCTCACACATGCTCTCCAACCTTCTGCCATTGTTCAGATACCCATCAGCACTAGTTCAAATTTTATAATGCATTTAGCTTCTCAGTCTGGACCCTCTGATGTCATACATCGTCGGCGGAGTCTGTGTATTCATGTGATGTAGAAACTGCTATGATGTCATAATGTATGACGGTATGGGGACTTTTTGATGTATTAGTGTATATAGGCTTTCATGTCATAATTGTTTGGGCTTTATGCCATTTCATTTTTAAGGTTTCTATGATCTTGTAAGATACAGGAGCTTCTATGCTGTCGTAAGGTTTGGGGGCTTTATGACATCATAAGATATGGAGGCTTCTACGCTACTATGTCTGTTTTCTGGATAGAGCTCAGTGCTCATGTTCCCTTCATCTTGGAGTGCCCTTATTTCACTGGGTTTGCACACCATATGTCACACTGTCTCACTTTAGTTCACTTAGTCTAGTTTACTTTAGCAGACATGGTGAGAGGCAGCAGAAGCAGAACCAGACTGCCCTGCAGATTGCAAAATGATGCAAATGTCTATGGTGAAGTTTGTCTGTCTCTTCAGTTGCCCCACAGATGAAGGTGATTGGCTGTCATTGTTGACACACCACGGCACACAGTAGACAACAATGGAAATATGTCCTCTGCATGAAACCCATCTGTGACATCCTGACATAGCAGGGGGGCATCTAATCCAGCACCCGGGGAGCAGTGCTTGGGGGGCGGTACCTTGCTCAGGGTACCTCAGTGGTACCTTGCTGGTCGGGGATTTGAACCAGCAATGTTTCGATTGTAAGTGCACTTTCCTGGCCATTAGGTCCCCACTGCCCCAAATTGCCATTTTGTCTTGACTAGCAGAATATCAGTCAAAACAAACAAAAAACGTGTCTCCCAAAAGGAAACTCCTGCATTAGGTCTGAAAGGATGAATAATACAGCCAGGCCCCCCACATGAAACTCCTAGGCCAAAGTTATTTTAACTGGGCCCCCCATTAAGCACAGCCCCTCCCACCTTGGCCCACTCCTGCCCCCTCCCACCTTGGAGTGGCCTTTCATCAGCATGATGGAACCCCACGGTCCAAGCCCAGCTCCCCTCGGGATGCTACGATTGTCACTAAAATCTCCCCCCCCCCACCACTGCCTTGCATGCTGCCTGGCTCCACCTAGACACGCCAGACTCAGCCTGCTGGGACACCGGGGGGGGGGTGCCTGACCCCCATTCCTCAGCAGCATGCCTAATCTACCACCACCTGGGTTATCTCTCTTTAGACAAAGGCTGCAGTTTGCAGGCTGCAGTATTGATCACGGGAGCACTGAGACAACTGAGCCGCGTCATGAAAGAACCAAGCAAACAAACCAACAAAAGGGCTTAACGCTCCTGCATGCAGATATGAGCACCTGCTCTGGGAATGAATTCATTAAAACGTCGCTAATTGGTCGCCGTCGCATAATCCCTGGGGCCAATTTAAAATGACCTTGTCAGTGGAGCTGGAAGTTTTCAAACTTAAGAACCTGGTCTGACTGAAACAGGGAGACACACAGAACGAGGACAGGAGAGGCTCAGTTAAGGTTTGCGGGTCTCTAAGGGCTTATTTACATGCTTAGTGTATGTGTGTGTGTGCGCAAGATGAGCTCTGCCTTAATGAAAACTCTTCCCTCAGAGTCTCGGTGCTGCAAAGCTTCTAAATGTGCTCTTATGTCATTCCTTTGCTCTGTTGTGCTGCTGACAGTGTATCCATCTCTGATTGGCTGCCCGCGATGACTGATCCCACATGCCGACGCTCGTGTGGCTCCCCCCCACCCCCCCTTCTCATCGCATAAGCTCCGCGCTCCTGTTTGCCTAGGAGAGCACCGTCTCCGGCTTCACGCTCCTGCTATCGCGCGCGGCTCTGAGTTAGCCGCGGTAAGCAGGCTCCAGGGAGGACGGACGTGAGCGGGCGAGGCGCGGCGTGCCGGCGAGAGCGTCCGCAGCAGCGTGTGAGCGGCAGGGGATGATGTTGCGACGGCAGGGCGCCTCTGCCCCGCTGATCAGGCAGATCGCTCTCATTCCCGCGTCCTCCTCCTAATCGCTCCTCGCCTCGGCTGCGCGGATTTCTCGCTCTCCTGCGGGGAGGTCGTCTCTTTCTCCATCGCGCCCCGGTAAGTCCTGGCGTGTTTTTGCCCCGGCTCGGGGGCTGTCCCCCCCCCCCCTCCTCATTTTGCTGCAGTATTCTCACTCTCGTAAACCCTCAGCCGTTTGCTTCCTGACCTTTGCTGTCTCACGCTTGTGCCCGAGTGTGGCACACTGAGAGAGTCCCTGGTTTTTTTGCTTCCCCCATTTGAAAGGGTTTTCCTCAGTTATGCGTCATTCTCAAGGGTATGGGGGTCACAGAACTGCTGAGGGCGCAGCCTGTGGGGTACTGGTGTGCCCCGCACCTCGCGTGTCCCACGTGTGAGCCAGTCGCCCCACCGGCTCTGTGACTCCAGGTCGGCTCTTAATCAATCTCCCCGTCTCGCTGTCTCCTGCTCCGACCTTTCTGTTTTTCCTTCATCCCCAGATGTTCCCCAGGTCCCAATGCTTGTTGAATAATCAGATACTTATTTTAGTTCTCTGTCCTGATTTTTTTCCTAGTTCAAGTAAGACAGATAATCATCTGTTTTAATGAAGGAAAGCTCAAGTTAAGTAAACCGGCCTGATCGCAGTACGGGGAAAGTTGGTCTCCTGGCAGTTTCTCTGTGTTTGCGGAGGAAGTCCTGCTGCGTATGTTAGAGAGGTGGCAGCGGGCGATCTGACAGCGAGGCAGCGTGGCGAATTTCAAATGGGAACGCTCCCAGTTTGCTGTCTGCGTGTAAGCATGTGAAGTTGAACCAGCGTGTCTGCAAGCGGGACACGGGGATCTGCGTGTCCCACCGGAGAGCCGTGGCTGTACGGGGCGGGGATGGGCGAAAACAGCCTCTGTTTGTTTACATGTAAAACACGGAGACGTGGCAAGTCTCTGATGGACCGTCCGGGGCTTGTGTAGAGCGGTCAGATTGTGGTCACGTCAGACAGGGTCAGTGCCTAGGGGAGGAGCATGATTGAGTATTACTAAACCATATGGTATCCTGTGTCATTCGTGGTCAGGTCCACGTGGAAGGACGTCTTGGTTTCTGTTAGCGATCGGTGGCCATCAGGTAAAAGAACGACAACCGACTCCATGCATCGCGGCAGAGGTATGTCACCCCCATGAAGTGCTCTGTAGGGTCTGCGGGGGCGGGAGTTAGCTCCGGTGAAACGCATTAGCATGTGTTAGAAGCGGTGCGGAGGGGCTCTGAGCTCTGAGCTCTGAGCTAGCCAGATTGCATGCTGAGCATTCCAGGCCAATTCTTAAGTGTCACTTCCTTATCGAAACAGCCTGTACGCTTGCTGTTTGCCACGGTATCGGTGAGACGGTAGCTGACAGGACACCGGCGAATATGAGTTTCTCCTCGAACATGAATTTCTCCTCTGTGGCTGACAAAATCAGCCAACCGGTGACTAGATAATTTGCAAGAAATGACCTATGTTTGATTGCTGGTTCTTTGAAGTATTGTACGTTCTCAAACGACACAATGACCAGTTCTTTCAGTATTTAATGCGAGTTACTTATATTAGACTCTAGTGCACAGAAATCAGCACTGGGTTTTGGTAATTTTTTTGCCCTGTGATGCACTGATCCACTGCCTTATGTCCTGTTCTTCCTGGGATGAATGGATGCATGAACAGTTATTGAATTGGATGGGTGGATGGATGATTTTTTTTTTTTCACTGATGACCGTAACAGTTGTAATGTACCTGTATTGATCTAAAAATACATGCTCTAATCATTAAGGTGAATCATTTTTGTCTTCCGTGTGGTTCTGTCCACCCAGCCCATGGGCCTCCCCATGAGTACCTATGGAAGCATTTGTAATGACCTTCACAGCTGTGTTGGGTTATATGTTACGGTTGTCTTGGGTTAGTCATAACACTCATTACAATGTTGAGTTTTTCCTGACATTGGCAGGAGAGTTGGGTTACACTTGGCATTCGTGGTAGTGTTGGGTTAGCACTGACAGTCATATCCATGCACATTAGCTTTCACACAATGGTAATGTTGGGTTAGCTTTGACAGTCATATCCGTGCTTCATTAGCTTTCACACGATGGTAGTGTTGGCTTAGCACTGACAGTCATATCCGTGCTTCATTAGCTGCCACATTTATGGTAATGCTTGGGTTAACTTTGACAGTCATAGCTGTGCTTCATTAGCATGGTTTCGGTTTGCCAAGACAACGTTAAGTTATTACTGTGAACTGTGGAAGTACTGGGTTGGACTTGACATTCATGAAGAGTCTTTGGCTTGCCTTTAACTAGTAATAGTGTGGGCATTCAAAGCAGTATTTGCTGTTTTCACTTGACATTTGTAATAATGTTGGATTAACCCTGGCAAAATATTGTTAGTGACATTTAGTGCTTACTTGTTTCTCACAGAGGAGACCTGGCACATGTGCAGTCTTACCTTCCAGCTGAGCACTTAAGCGCCGGATTGAAGCAACTAATTCCATTATTGAACTAATTTAGCCCTTTCCCCCGGTGCCCCGCAGGAGGGATGGAAATTCTGCAAACACTGTGGGCTCCCCTGGTCCGGGATTGAACACCCTCGATTTAACCTCTGTCCGCTTCAGCAAATAGGAGTCGCTGCTGGGTATGAAACAATAGCACGCTAAAAATACCAGCTCTCCTGTGCCAGGTCCACATTAGTCACACGGCCTCCTGATCATGGCTCCGTCGCTGATTCTTATTTCTCAAGGAGACCTTGAAGTGGCTTAATGGTTAGCATGGCGGCACCCACTCTAGCTTCTCCCCACCACCCAGAAGCTCGTGTTTAGGTGAATTAATGGCCCGTACTGTGTATTTGTAGCAATCCGTGCTCTGTGAGGGACTGGCATCCCATCCAGCGCATCCTCTGCCTTGTGGGAAAACTTCCAGGCTCAACATGACCGGATACTGGTTAAGTGGTTATGGAAGATGGATGAAAGGATGTTGCTTACATCACGGTTACTCAAAAACCAGCCTATAATTATACCTGTTAATGCATTTGGGATATTTTACAGTGGAATGTCAGGTACCTTGTTCAAGGGTAACACAGCAGGATTCTCGTCAGCATTCTTGTGAAACCAGCTTCCTTCTGATAATGGGTTGTGCATCATTAAAGGGCTATGACACAGTTAAAGACATTCCTATTTTTGGTTGTGGCATCTGATCACGAGAAATCATTGGCCAGCCTGTGGACAGGTGTATTCTGTACTAAGCTTTCAGCACAGTACAGTACAGATACTTAAATCCAGAACCAAAATCAGCGTGCAGATCAGTACATTCAGGTTCTCATTTTTCATGTGGGATCCCACAGTATATAAAGTATTATTAGTGGTAAAAAACTGGAAATCTGCTTTAGGCCACGTGATCATTTTTTTTTGTTGCCTATTATTAATTTGAAAAATGATATTGAGTTTGTTTTAATTTGAATGTTTGGCCCATTTATCAAGTTGAGCTTATCGTCTAGAGGTTTCATGAGATTCACGTTTACCGCGGGCTCGGGAAATCCCTGGGAAATGAAAAAAATATATTAATGATAGTAAAGTACCAAAATCAGCACCTTTGTGCCTTGGGAAGGATGATGCTTAAGGAAGAAGCCAGCTTTAAATGCGGGCAATGTGCTGGGGCGCCACAAGGGGCCTCATCAGCCGGACCCGCGCTTAGGCACGGCTGTGGGCTGGACGTCTGCAGGACCACACATCAATTAAGGTGACTGATGTTGCCATGAGTATTTAAATTGATGGGTGGGGAGAGTGTGAGCAGAGTCCCTCTGTGTTCGGGGCTTTCCAAATGGCCTTTGCTGAACATTATTTAGTCATTTAACAAAGGCTCCTGACCTGTAGCGAACACTTATGCATTTATTTAACTGGCCGTTCATGTGCTTTGCTCACTGGTACAGTAGCCAGGTCCATCCTGAGCACCCAGCCTCAAATTCAGCCCTTTAACAATCGTGATATGGATTTCGGTGAGCTTGACTTTATCCCCCTGCTATGGTCAAAAAAATCTGACATACATTTGATTTTTGGTATGTTTACATTTTATTCATGTATCTGATGCATTTATCTAAAGTGACTTACAGTACAGAGAAGGAGTAAGATTTATGCACTCTCTCTGGGATTTGAACTCAAAACCTCTGAGTTGTTAGCACAGTGCTCGACTTGTTGAGGTGCCGGAGAACCATTTTATGAAAGGAATGTCCTACTTTCTGGTTCAGCCTCTCGGACACTTGCAGCTCGTGGATGGAGGAACATCGCTGCTTCTTCAGACCTTGGGATTCTGAAGCTTAAACTTAATATTGGGAAACAGAAATGCAAACGGAAGAAGCCAAGCGTTAAACGGATCGAGGGACCTCGGAGCTCTCTGTAGGCAACTAAATAATTAATCGGGATTTGAGTAGAACAATAGACACGGTGGTTGCCTTTGGAAGCTTGTTGTATAAAACTTTTTCAAGGCTGTTTACACCCTAAGGAGCTGATTCTACCAAGCTGGGCAGGTGAGTGGTTTATTAAAACACTAGAGTTTTGTGACCCAAGTTTGTGACCCAGAAGTTTGCAGTTTTTTTTTTTTAAGAAGAACTATTGACTTATTCGAAACAGTTGGTGACAGATGGCAGTTTGGCTTTTTGAAGTTTGTGTTTTTACATTGCACTAAAATAATGTAGACCTCAGACAGGAGAGTAGTCTGCATCTGGAAATGCAGACCCCCCCGCCCCCCCAGATCGAGTACAATGCAGGCCAGCGGATCCAGGACTGGCATCAGAGGAGACGTTTAACCTGAAGTCACTGCTCGCCGTGGTGACTGTGGCTTCTTTCGCAGCAGTCATCAGGAGAGCGGAGGTGTTGACCCCCGCTGTGTGCGTCACGGCCAAAACTGAATTGAGGCCTATTAAAAGCCCTGGGCCACCTCTGAGTCTTGAATAATTGCTCAGCCCATCGCGATGTGCTGTGTTCATCCTCAGTGAGTTCAGCCGTCCCCCAAAAACAGCAGGGAGCATCGCAGAATGGGCAGATGCGGCAAACCTAATCTGTCAGTGCCATAAAACGTGACCTATATTTTATTAATCTGTGGTAAACCTTGCTGTCTCTATGTATTCCAATATATACCCTACTTTTAGGAATCCTGAAAAGATTTGGATGCAGTGGAGGAACCTTTGTGATTATATATGAGATTTGATATTTCTATTTGGGAAAAAAAAGCTAAGATTAAGATGGAACTGGGTGTTTTCAAAGCGCAGTCTGTTACTGCATGTCGTCTTGTTTCTGAGACCCTGCTGTATCCAGGATAGATTTTCTCTCTTGCTCTGCACATTGATTCCATGCGCTTTTTAGACTTATATAGTTATATAAGATGAGGAGCCAGGGGTTGTGCTGGGGGTGGGGGGGGGGTTTAGGCACCCACTCCTTTTATCAGAACAGCTGAAATGGCCGATGATCACACAAACCCCCACCGCTGGACGACAAAATGTACCAAGGGGAGAGACTTCCAGACCTGTGGTGGGTGGGAGATCTGTGAGTCACATATATAAAGTAAATACATGAATTATTCAGTATGTTAATTTGAACACATCCTCACTATAATAGTATGTTACTGTATGTTAATGTAACTGCAATGGTAGTTCAGGCTAAATACCACTAAATACCAGCATCGGCGTCAGAATCAAATCTGACAAATGGGCCAAGATTTTCATGGGGGAGGGGTCGGCACGGGTGGGGATGGTAAAAGTTGGGGTGGGGAGGGGTAACAGTTGTTAAGCCGCAGCCAGAGGGCACTCCTAGAGATTTTGGGCCCCGTGAAAGCATATCATATTGGGCCCCCAACTCAGACCAATCCAATGATGGGACCCCTGGAAACCCCCCCCCCCCACTTTGGGATGCAGAGCACCCTGGTCACAGCACACCACAAAAAGTAAAAGACATATCACATGTGCATACACAATGTGTTAATCTTTTGTTTTTCACATTATTGGATGTTTTTTTTTGCGGGGGGGGGGGGGGGGGGGTGGCAAAGACAGTGATTTGGGGAGGGCTAAGCTGGAACCAATACTGCTGAAGACCCAGAAAGAAGACAGGACATTCTGGAGAAATGCTGTCAGTATGGTCACTGGGATTTGACGTCAAATTGATGGCAACAAATCTTAATAATGGAAAGATTAGGAGAGAAGTGCATTTGATAAACGAAACTCTGGAAGCGTCTGAAAGATTCCCCATACGCATCTGGTGCAGGTGCACGGGAGGGACCCGGAAGCTTCTGCTTTAGCAGGCCAAGGACAGCGATGGTCAGAGTGTGCTCTCTGTACGGCGGCTTTATCTCTGGTGGCCAGGCAGATAAACCTGGAGACGTGAGCGGCACTCGATAGCAGATGCGGAGCCGCGATAAACCAGCCGCTACCTGAGACCGACGTGCGAGCGGAGCTTTCGTTACAGCACCGCCACAGCCAGATATACTCAATGCTGACGGAGGCGTCAGCACAAGATGGCTCCTCAGGTCGAACCTCACATGGACAGTCAGAGCAGGATCTGTGGATTCCTGGGCATCTGTAACTCCATTTTGAATTTTTCTAACTAGTGAGCAGTTCATTATTCCCCGTGGTTCTGGAATTACAGTCTTGAAATAGAAAGAGGGATGAGTTTGACAGGGCTGATGTTTCTGTTGAGGGATAGATTTATTGGGTCATACATCTGTCAATCACTGCCATGGTCCAATAGCAGACCACCATGCACCACATGCTAATGGGGGTACTTTAATAGGCACAGACACAGATGCACATACAGGTGAGAGCAAGTTCTGTCAGCCAGCGTCTAACGCCCGTGGAGTCTTGCTGAGCCTAATTTCACTCTATTAAGCACAAGGACGGTGGTTTGGTTTCAACATTGTTATGAACCAAATCAGGCCCAAACCCCCCCATCCTCCTAAACATGCACGATGCTTCCCCAATATTGATAGGTACATGCCATCCATACCCAAATAACCATTGGTTATTTATCAGAGTTAATATAAGCATGAATTATAAGGGCAACAAGATTTAAAAACAAAAGAAGAAATGCAATTACGAATTCCATTTTAGCTTTAAAAAATAAATTCTTTTAAATCTTTTCAGCTGCCAATTTTACTCCTTCAAATACTGAGGATCACAATGCAGAAAAACAGTTATTTTAAATTGTCGGTCGTTGTATTTACACGGTACTGTCGCCGCTGTCAGCTGAACCTGCATGCGGCATCGCTTGGATGCCGCGGTACAAACCGGCCTCCCGCGTCAGCCTGTGAGGATGGCGATGGCAGTGCAGTGAAAGCCCCCGCCCCCCGAGGGGATCTGCTTCAAAACACACTTCGCCGCCGCCTACTGCTTCCTCTCTGTGCGCCGGGCGCCCCCGCTCCGTCGCCTGACCTTAACGGTGACCCCCTGCTCGGCGGCTCTTTTCGTTTCCGCTCCGTTCGAGCCGACCTGGAAAACGAGGGAGGAATGTTTCAAACGGAATATTTTCATTGCTTTCACAAATTTATTGCCCCCCTCCCCCCCCATGCCCACTGTCAAAACTTCAAGATATCAGAATAATGTAGCTTTTGAAAATGTCATCAAATGACCATATATTGACAGTGTGCTGTCTCTTCAAATCTGGACCTCGATTCCAAATCCAGGCCGTGTTTTCACTTCTCCCAGGTAGTTACTTTAATCATTGCTGATTCTGATTGGTCAGAGGCTTCACACCTGGCTCGCAGGTAAAGGAAGGCTGGGAAGTCAGCAGGGCTCGGCCCGTGAGGACCGTGATTTGAATAGCCCAGCTGTAAGGTATGAAAAATTAGATACCACCCATGCTGAGAGCTGAGTAGGTCCAGTTGGGACGTGACCCCCCTCCATATTGGTACCGCAGGTCTATGACGTTGAGGCATTTCGGTTTTATACTGTTTGCAGTATCAGTTTTTCAGCCCCTGGGGGAAAGTGCATGATGGAGGCTTTTTCACCGCCCAAAGCTCAGCAGAATATCCTGCTGAATCCCCAGCGGGGTTGCCGCGGAAACAGCAGGCCTTCCCGTGGCATTGCCCGTGGCCCTCGCCTGCGTTTCCAGGGGCGCCCCTGACCACCCGGCGTCCGTCTCCCTCTCTTCCCGCCAGGCATAAGCGTGTCTCTACATGGGGCTGACCTCCAGTGGCGGAACAGCCAAAGACGAAGTGCTCCGCGTCCTCTCCCCCAGGGCTGTGTGGCAGTGGTGAGGAACTTCTCCCTGCCTCCCCTCAGGAAGCCCATAGCCATGGATTCCTCCTCTTCCGGGGATCTTCCCTCCAGAGCTGCCGCTCAATCGGAGGAAGCCCCACCCAATGGTTAGTTCCATTAACCCCTGCTGTCACATGACACGTGTGTTTGTTTCTGATTGGCCAGTGGATCAGGTCTTTCGAATAATGGGCGTTTCTCAATATGCAAACTGTGACCATACTCATGTACCCATATGTGCCACAAATATGAAGGATGCATCGGTTGCATCTTCTCCAAACGAGACCAATCCCATAATTCATTGCACCCCAAGTTTGTTCTTGGGAGGTAAGTTGGCAAGACCGGTCTTGCCAAGACCACAAATACGATCTTTGCGTTCTTGGTATTGAGAAACACCCAGCGTTTTGTTAGGGAAATGCATTATAGATGTTTTTTTTGGAGATTTTTAGCACCCGGGGTAGGTATCCTCATGACCCAATCCTGAATTAGTAGTTGGAAGATGGAATAAATAAACTGATTACTAAAAAATCAAAACCAAACTGATTCAAAGGAGTGTATTTTCATAAGGCCGCCCTCTGCATTCTCCCAGTGGTCAGAATGACGTTGAAGAAGATGATTTCTCCTTCAGGGTCATCTTCTCATCATTCTCATAATTTCTTAAATTGCTGACCTAGCAATCCGCAATGCTCGGGTGTTGTGATTAAGGATATGCTTCCTTTTAAAGAACGCTCATCATATCCACTTCCTCCGCTCCCCGCC
>JAODJU010000062.1:22668883-22706632 GCA_026776725.1 Gnathonemus echidnorhynchus | reverse complement strand
CCGTCTGCCTGCTCTCCGTGCTCCTCCTGCTCGTCTCCCTGCTCTCCGTGCTCCTCCTGCCCGTCTGGCTGCTCTCTGTGCTCCTCCTGCCCATCTGCCTGCTCTCTGTGCTCCTCCTGCCCATCTGCCTGCTCTCCGTGCTCCTCCTGCTTGTCTGCCTGCTCTCTGTGCTGACCTTTTGTTTGCATTGCTTGTGTATTTAATTTGTTCATCTTGAAGTTGTTTAGTGTCGCTCCGGATAGGAGCAGCTAAATGGCAGAGTGAGCAAATAAACATCATTTTGGATCTGTCAAGAGCCATGTAGAAGGCCTGGCTTGACTGCACTCCGTAAACGCTGTCTACTGGGAGGTCCAGTTCGAAGTCGAGCTGAATAACACCCCCCTGGAGAAGGGGGAGGGGGTGCCGATGTGCCCTGGTGGGCAGGCGGCCGGCTGGGCCTCTGTGTCATCCAGGTTCTGAATCATCTTCACACCAGGAGCCTGGGGGCAGTTCCAGCACCCACTGATGGGGTCGTTAAGCCCTTACTGTCCCTGGACCAGCTCGAGCCACGCCAGTGACCTCTGAGGGCTCTGACACTTAAGCAAGAGTTTGTCCTTTTTTAATGTCACAAACACTGGCATCAGATTGGACAGCTGACACCTCCCTGTGTATGCGTACAAACATAAGTGTGTGTGTGTGTGTGCGCACATCCTGCAAGATACTGTCCGTCTTAGCACTCTTGATCCTTCGATAAACCCCGGTAAGGCTAATGGGGAGTGGGGGGGCTCGGTGAGTGTCAGCTGGATGCCTCACTGGTACTGTAACCTTTCACGGTTAATAAACTTGCCCTTTTCGTCAGTAATGAGAGACGCAGGCCGTCTGCCTGTGTGTGTCTGCCCCCCCGGAGGATGCCTCTGTGACCTTTCCCTTGGAGAGACGCGGGCCCTGGCCCCTCCCTCAGGCCTGTTAGCCCCCTGCGTCGGAAAAGTGCGTCCTGTTCCCCGGTTTCCACCCCCTTACTGAGGTGCACTTCCGCTTCACATTGACTCCATTTTCTCAGGACCCAGCTAATTATGGGTGTTACTAAACTGAAGAGCTTAATGGGGGATACTGGTTCCGGGGGGGTTGCCGATGGTCTACCTTGGAGTGGGGGAGGTTCCTGTTTGACTGCACCTGACTGTTCTGAGTCATTTCCTGTCACATGACACAATTTACTCCATCTTGCAAGGCGGGCTCCAATGCCCCCCCCCCCCATATTCCCTAATGTTCTGCACCATTAGAGGGACATATATAATTCCTGTTCATCTGGCTCCCATTTCACGGCCCTTTAATGCCTTTCAGGACGTGGCTCCTGTAGTGGAGCGAGGCACTCTCAGCAGGGCGCCTGCTGCTGACAAACTTGGGGGGGGGGGTGCAGTTCGGGAGGCTGAAAGAGGGGTATCTGTGTTTGGTGTAGAAGTGTGTGTGCATGTGTGATTTTCCCCAGGTCAGCACCGTTCATGCCACCTTGCCCCTTTAATGCCATCCTTTCCCTTTAACACCCTGCCCTTCCCCTTTAATGCCATCCTTTCCCTTTAACGCTGTCCCACCCCTTTAATGCCATCTTGTCCCTTTACTGCCATGCCCATGAGTCACTGTGGTTGATGTTTCTCTCGGTTCCAGTGGCGGTGCAGCTGCCAGAGGGGCTTCAGATGTTCGCCTGCGTGATTTCTGACATCATTGAGAGGTAGGCGGGGCCAGGGTGTGGGCTGAGGGTGGAGGCGGGGTTAGTGTTGCATGTGGGTTTTGTGGGATTTTGGTTTTAGTTTGGGGGGTAGGGTCAGCTAAGGGTTGGTTTGAAGATGAAGGACAATGGAAAATGGGACTGGGATTTATTGTTGTTTATTTTGTGGGTGCGGTCAATGCATTGTAGGTCAGGTTTAGTGGACTGTGGGTGGGGTCTTATTTGGGGATTTGCTTTTGGGCATGGTTTTATTGTGGGTAGTGAGGTGCGGCTGGTTCAGCAAAAATTTGTGACTTTGATTAGCGAATGACAGTGGCAGGTCTTGGGGGGTGGGGAGCATCGTTGTCATGGATCTGGGTACGGAGACTGAGCCTCGGTAGCGAGCACCCAACCAGCAAGAAATTAGGCAGGACTGCTACACATGCCAGAAATCTGAGGCTCAGTGGGAAATTAGGCAGGACTGCTTAAACATGCCAAAGATCTGGGGCTCAGCAGGAAATTGGGCAGGACTGCTTACACATGCCAGAGATCTGGGGCTCAGCGGGAAATTATGCAGGACTGCTTACGCATGCCAGAGATCTGGGGCTCAGTGGGAAATTATGCAGGACTGCTTACGCATGCCAGAGATCTGGGGCTCAGCGGGAAATTAGGCAGGACTGCTTACGTATGCCAGAAATTTGAGGCTTAGTGGGAAATTAGGCAGGACTGCTTAAACATGCCAAAGATCTGGGGCTCAGCAGGAAATTGGGCAGGACTGCTTACACATGCCAGAGATCTGGGGCTCAGCGGGAAATTATGCAGGACTGCTTACGCATGCCAGAGATCTGGGGCTCAGTGGGAAATTATGCAGGACTGCTTACGCATGCCAGAGATCTGGGGCTCAGCGGGAAATTAGGCAGGACTGCTTACGTATGCCAGAGATCTAGGGCTCAGCGGAAGATTTTTCAGGACTGCTTACGCATGCCAGAGATCTGGGGCTCAGCGGGAGATTTTTCAGGACTGCTTACGCATGCCAGAGATCTGGGGCTCAGCGGGAAATTAGGCAAGACTGCTTACACATTCCACAAATCGGTGCTCTGCTTCTTCAAGAGGAAAATCCATTATTCGTTTAATTGTGTCTGTTTGCTTTCTATTTGCCATGCGATCGCACAAACACACGTGCGTGCTCACTGCTGCTGGAAAATAGGTACCCCCCCCATTGCAATTTTAATTACATAACGCTCATTATGGAAAACGACTCACTGCTGAATGAAACCTGGAAAGCGGGAAGTGTCGATCAGTGCAGTAGTTTGAGACGTGGATGCTGATCTGTGTCGCCACGAGTGACTGGCGTGTTTCCGTGGCGATCAGTGTGTGTGCGGGCCAGCCACCTGAAGCCCAGGGACCTGAGCTCTCTCCTGTGACTGCTCTACCTTTCTCTCTCTCTTTCTCATGGTGATTCTCACTCTTTCTTTTTAATTATTCTTTTATCTGTCCCTCCTGTCAGCTGCTTGCTGTTATCAGTGGTCTGTGTTAATAATTCAGTTAGGGAGCGGGCTGAGGTCCCCTTTTTCATGAGCAGGCCTCTCCTGGACACCCACTGCCGGCCACAGACACTCACCCCCCATCCTGACTTTCCATATTTGACCTTCAGCTCTTTATCTCTTTCAGCCCTGTTCACGTCTTGTGTCAAATCCCCCCCCCCAAAGTTGCCGTATGACATTAATGTCATGGGAGGTGGTGGGAGAGCATGTCAGTCACGTTACGCTGTGGGGGGGGTAGCAGTACGGTTGTTTCTTACCCGGGTCCAGCTGTTCAGAAGCCACTTAGCTAATCACATGCTGCTAATCAGTGATCAGTGCTCTCCATCAGCTGCTCTGTCCCCTTATCGCTCCATCTCTGACTTGCTGCCAGCCCATATCTGTCAGCCCTGTCCCCCACCCCCACTTCATCCTGCCGGACTCTTGGCGCTGACGGGTCTGAGTGTGCCAGTCACCGGTAAAGCAATAACGATCCTCCGGTGCCAGCTGCCAGCTGAGACAACATCCCATAATCACAGGTGCAAGGAGAAGGCAGTGTCCTGAGCCGGCACAAGGGCACAGAGGCACCCATTTGAGCCAAAGGTTAAACATTAAACTGGCTTTCGGGCTTTGCCTTCTGTAAGATGCTTAACCTGAGGTCAGCCAGTGGAAGCAGGGATGGGGTCTCAGCCCACTGTCGATCCCCGTCACGGGCCGGGGGGCAGCAACATCCTGTTTGCTAATTAAATCATCACAGGCACCTGGGGGCTGGGAGTCAGATCTGTACGTGAGGCTCACCCACAAGCTGGAAAAACATAATTAAAGCAGGGACGAGTTAGAGAGGCAGCCAATCATGGAAGAGCAGGAAGTGACGCGATGACAGAGGGCCACTCGTCTGCTGCTCTTGTTTTTTTAATTGGGTCCCATGTCTGCTTGTGGAGACGTGGGGGTGGCTGGTACCAGGTGCCCTGTGGGGACATTTGGGCGGCGTTAACGGCATCTCGGGAACGATTAACAGGTCAGAGGCAGCAAGGATGAGCGTGGGGGGGTGCTACAGGTACCGGGGGGGGGGGAGCCTGTTTGGTGGGGGGAAGCTGTGTCAGTAATGACTGTGAGGTTTGGGGCGGGGGCTGAGGATAATGGCACCTACAGCAGTTGTTTTTTTAAGCCCCAAAAGCTGGAAGGCAGGGAATTTGTGTTTAGAGAGAAGAGCTGCGATGAACTGAGCCTGCTGATAAAATGCTGCGTGTCTAGTGATCCCACTGGGCTTCTGCGTGTGTGTCTGTGGGTGTGTTGGTTTAGTCCACATTTCCCTGAGACGTAGGACAGCTGCTGGGCACTTCAGTGAAAAGCGCGTTGATTTTGTAGCGTGGCTTTTTAAGAGCTGCAGTGGGATTTATGAAGGCGAAACCTGGTGTTCAGAAGCACAGAGCCCACGCAAGCTGTTCCCACTGAAAATACATCTCGCTGCGTGTGCTGCGGATAATAGGCACTGTCCGTATATGCTGTGAAATATTCCACCGGGAAGGTTTATTTTTTCATTTGAGGTTCTCTGGCGCCCTCTGGAGGCTAAAGGTCACTGCTTCAAGCTGGTGGAGGAGGCAGATGGGCCAGTGATGGCTTCGAAACTCCCTGTTATGTCATGACAGTGGTGAACAGATGAGCCGTGCCAGCCCACGTTTGGCACAGCTATCAGAGCGTGGCGCTTTGGTGGTGACGGGCCCGGGGTGGCCCAAATGTGACCCAGATATGATTCTGCCTCTCACGTTTCACAAGATGTGGACTTTGAAGCGACACGTTGTACTGTAACAAGAGTGTGAGCGATGCTCTCTGCATTTCAGCAACGGTATTCCTGGAGTTCTGGAAGAGGAGGCGAGCAGTCCTCGCTTACGACTGGGACCTAATCGATTGGGAAGAGGAGGAGGTCTCTGTTTCATCGTTGTCTTCATTTCATCTCAGTGTCTTATTTTCAGAATCGTACAACTGGAGATTGATTGTCTCTCACAGGAAGAAATCCGACCACAATTCGAGGCCAAATACTCGAAGAAGGAGAGGATGAACCCGATATCGGGGAAGCCGGAGCCTTACCAAGCCTTCACAGACAAGTGCAGCCGCTTGGTGGTGTCGGCATCAGGGATCTTCTTCATGGTCAGTCATCTCCTTAGTCAGTTAGTGCCCCAGTGCTTCACTGTTCAGGGATCTCCAGGGTCAGTCAGTGTCCCAGTACGTCACTGTCAAAGGATCTCTATGGTCTCTCCAAGGTCAGTCAGTATCCCAGTGCTTCACTGTTCAGGGATCTTCATGGTCAGTCAGTGTCCCAGTGCTTCACTATTCAGGGATCTTCATGGTCAGTCAGTGTCCCAGTGCTTCACTGTTCAGAGATCTTCATGGTCAGTCAATGTTCCAGTGCTACACTATTCAGGGATCTTCATGGTCAGTCAGTGTCCCAGTGCTTCACTGTTCAGAGATCTTCATGGTCAGTCAATGTTCCAGTGCTACACTATTCAGGGATCTTCATGGTCAGTCAGTGTCCCAGTGCTTCACTGTTCTGGGATCTCCATGGTTAGTCAATATCCCAGTGGCTTCACTGTTCAGGGATCTCTTTAGTTAGTGATCCAGTGCTTCACTGTTCTGGTATCTCCATGGTCAGTCAATATCCCAGTGCTTCACTGTTCAGGGATTTTCATGGTCAGTCAATGTCCCAGTTCATCACTGTTAAAGGATCTCTATGGTCAGTCAGTGCCCCAGTGCATCACTGTTCATTGATCTCCAGGGTCAGTGCATTGCTGTTCAGGGATCTCCATGGTCAGTCAGTGCTCCAACGTGTCAGTGATATTAAGATATTGTTAGGTGTTTTCCTTATTTTACCCACTCCTGTATGATGCCTCTGTATGAAACTGACCATTGAATATTATAAGAATGGGACACTTTTGTCCACAGAGGACCTGGGAAGCATCATGACTGAGGATTTTTTCTGCTTCAGCTTTTTTTTCTTGAGCTGCATGCCAATGATGGTTAATGTCTGGTGTGCAAATGAAAGATGACAGCCCAGTCAATGACTTACTGCTCAGTATTTATGCGACGGAGACATTTTGTATTAAAATGGGCGGGAGATCGGTAGCCCGTGACAGGCAGGTTAATCTCAGTCGTCTGTCATCTAGGCGCCCCGCTTTTTCTCAGCCGCGTCACGGTGACGGAAGCCTGTCCGCTTTGCACGCCATCCAACAGATCCTGGTGGTCATCGCAGCCGTGTTCGGCATCGTCATCTACCGGGTGGTGACCGTCAGCACGTTCGCTGCCTTCGATTGGGCGCTAATCAGGAATAACTCTCAGGTTGCAACTACCGGGACGGCGGTGTGCATTAACTTCTGCATCATAATGCTGCTCAACGTGGTAAGTTGCCCTTCACATACCCCTCTGCGCTCCTTCACTTTCTATAACTGCAGTAATATATTCTATTCACCCTTCAATTTCTAGGTGCTGCAATTTTTGCGTTTAGCAGCTTTTATTCCCGCTTCCTGGTTTTGGGAGCTGATTTTATTTCGAGTGTCTTAAAATTGAACGGCTTTTTTATTCATTGGGCAATAAATATTATCTACATGAAAAGGAGCAGAGGGATATTCTGGTACCCATGGAAACGATAACTAAGGGATGCAGAATGTTGCTTTATGGGGGTCACATGATCTGAACAGTGATCCCATTCACCATCAGGGTATATCACAAGCCCTCCCTCTTAGTGTCTGAAAAAGTGTGTCTATTTGCTTCCCAGGTGTATGAAAAGGTTGCTCTTCTCCTTACAAATTTAGGTAAGAAATTCTGTCAATTGCTCTTTTTTTCACATGTAATAAATGCAACAATGCTAACCAAAATATTTTAACCCCTATGGCATATATTGATAGTGAATGGTAGACCCATAGACTAAAATACTATATAAATATTTGCTCTTAATCATTTTTGCTAGTTAATATATAATCAGATAGTTATCATATTGAGCTAATAGTTAACTAGTTACAGTTGTGAATGTGTAGTGAATACAATATGTGTTGTATTGGTTTGAACTGTTGAATGGATGGTTACATTGACGTTGCACTAACATTCTGGTGGGAACGCATCGACGTGTACAGAACAGCCCAGGACGGAGTCAGAATGGGAGAACAGCTTCACGCTGAAGATGTTCCTGTTTCAGTTCGTCAATCTGAACAGCTCCACCTTCTACATCGCCTTCTTCCTGGGGAGGTCAGTGCTATGAATCTGATCCAGGGCCAGGAGGTAGCCGCTGCCTGCGGCAAACCCATCTCACGGGCTCCTGTTCTGCAGATTCACCGGCCGCCCAGGTGCATACCTGCGACTCATCAACAGGTGGAAACTGGAGGAGGTGCGCTAACATATTCACCGTCTCAGCTACCCATAATTCAACACTAAAATGCTACGATATTATGCAATGCTGATATGCTAAAATGATACGATAATTAGCATAGCCTTAGCATAGTGGCTCATGAAATTAGCGCCAAAGATTTCGGAGGGTGACTGGTAAATATGTCAGAGGTTCTGATTAGTCTCTCCCACTGGGCTCCCTCCTTGGGGTCCTCCTGGCAGTGTCACCCAAGTGGATGCCTGATTGACCTGTGCATGCAGATGGGCATCATCATGGTGCTCAAGCAGACCTGGAACAACTTCATGGAGCTGGGCTACCCGTGAGTACAACTCAGATCATCTCCACACAAGGGGCCATCACAGTCAGTGCAGTCAGCTTGCTACAGGCTGCATCGCTTGGACGTCTATGTGGCTCCCTCTAGTGGCCATTTGATGTAGTGTTTTACAATGACTCCATATGGTTTATTTTTTCTTTTTATCCTCTCCAGATTTTACAGAGCCCACATAATCCTTAGCATTACGGTACAATGTTTATTCGTCTGTGTGTGTGGTTATTCGTGATTATTTAAATGTTTGTTTTCATGTAAGCATATCAAACACAAGACAGAAAGCAATCAACCACACAATTTAGGCGAGTCAAATAGAAATCTGTGTCTAGTTACAAAACAGCAGAAGTTTATTCCAGAAATCGGACATCACATTAGTTAGTGCTTGTGTGTAAATCTCACATTGGCCCAAAACTGCATTGTAAATTCAGTTTAAAATTCAGCTTCATTTAAGCGAAATACGAAATTCACATGATGACGTTTCCTAACAGATCTTCTCATTCGTACATGCAGCAGTATAACAGTATCAGTCCAGATGAACTGCATTTCTGAGCCCGAGGTGCGTGTCTCAGTGACACTCCGTACGTGATTCGTCCTGACTCCGCCCCCTGCCCTGCCACATCCCGCCCCCCCCAGGCTCATACAGAACTGGTGGACGCGGCGGAGACTGCGCAAGGAGCACGGCCGCAAGGTGAAGGCCAGCTTCCCACAGTGGGAGAAGGACTACAACCTTCAGCCTATGAATGCTTACGGGCTCTTTGATGAATACCTAGAGATGAGTATGTGCACCTCCCTGTCACTTGTAGCTGAGATAATAAATCAACTCTTGCAGATGCTACAGATTCTCTAAGCACTTTGTTACACTGGAATCCTGCACACTACACTAAACATGTACACTGTATTGTAAGATGACATAAAGTCAGTTTATGGGAAGTGAGGTGAGAAAAATTGTATCAGGCTATTTTTGTGTATTTTCTACTTGAAACATTGCTGTTTGTGTACTTGTATTTCAAATGATTATCTATTTGTTCACCTGTCTATCAGATTTTGCTAGCAATGTCTCCCGGTTTATCAGCTGTCTTTGGTATGTAAATTCAGCAAGGAATCGCACTTTTTCTGCAGTCCTACAGTTTGGCTTCACTACAATATTTGTGGCTGCTTTCCCATTGGCTCCTCTGTTGGCCTTATTGAACAACATCATTGAAATTCGCCTGGATGCCTACAAATTTGTAACACAGTGGAGACGACCTCTACCCTCGCAAGCAAAGGACATAGGCAAGGCCTGTCATTATATTCCAAAGTATGTGTGTATTAAGTGTTACATGATTCTCTTAGGACACTTTTATATTTGTTATGTTTGTATTTTGAAGGCATCTGGTATGGCATCTTGGAGGGCATTGGCATCCTCTCAGTCATCACCAACGCCTTTGTCATTGCTGTGACATCAGACTTCATCCCTCGATTGGTTTATGCCTATAAGTATGGCCCTTGTGCGGGACAGGGCCGTGCCGGGGAAATGTGAGTACCAGGCCCACTACAAAGTCAGCTTCAGGAGTTCACTGCCCACTACAGAGTCAGCTTACAGGGGTACATCACCCACTACAGAGTCAGCTTACAGGAGTACATCACCCACTACAGAGTCAGCTTATAGGAGTACATCACCCACTACAGAGTCAGCTAACATGGGAAACTACATGTGAGAACATTTCAAGTAAGAGAACATCAGTCAATGTAACAAATTATTTTGCAACATTAAAAACCAGCCAGCTCACTGATATATAAGTGCTCATAAATATTAAATGTTAACCTTGCAATCAGTGTTCTGTGCTTTGTTTAACTAAAAAGGCACAGACAAATTTATGCACAATTCATGATGCTACAGTAATGCTCATCTTAAGGACTATTCTCAGAGTATCACATCCAAGCTGTGCTGTCAGAGTTCTCTAACCATATTTAAAATATTTTTTCTTCCATGTCACTTCTCTTACATTCACATGAACAAGCCATCAAAATGTGACTCTTGGGTTTTCCTTCCTCTCCAGGTGCATGGTGGGATATGTCAACGCCAGTTTGTCAGTATTCTTCGTTGCGGACTTCGAAAACCGATCAGAGCCCCGGTTGGATGGATCGGAGTTATATGGATCTCCGGTGAGGTATTGCAGGTGGGGTCTTCAGGCGACAGACACTGTAATCAGCATCATATTAAACATCACCAACTTGTCGAACCGAAAGTCATATGTATGTTTACTCTGGAGTCGCCCTGGCAGTTTCAGGCAGCGATGATCCTAAACATCTGATCCTGCGATTCTTCCTGACCAGTGCAGTTTCTCCGACTCCCCTGCAGGTACCGGGATTATCGTGCTTCGCCTGACTCCGAGGAGCCCTACGCTTACACGCTTCAGTTCTGGCATGTTCTCGCGGCACGGCTAGCCTTCATCATCGTGTTCGAGGTAAACCCAGCCGGTCACACTACCTGCTGTGCCTATTCTCTGTCAGGAAAACTGTAGCTAGAATATATAGCATACAGCAACCCTAATGTAATCTAACTAATACAAATCCCATATAACCTACACACTACCTAATGTACTGGACCAGGCATATATATACTATATACAGTTCATAGAGTACTGTGTCTAGTGTATTGGATCTCATGTTCTGTGAATTATATGCATTTATTCATATAAATATTGATATATAGTTTGCAATGTGAATGCATGTGAATGCATCACATCCTACGTTTTCTGTTTCTGCATTCCTGGTACTGTATTCCAGCTTCATCCAATCAGAGTTGTGCTGTTGCTGTATTCTAGCTTCATCCAATCAGAGTTGTGCTGTTGCTGTATTCCAGCTTCATCCAATCAGAGCTGTGCTGTTAAGGTATTCTAGTGTCATCAAATCAGTTGTCTGTTGCTGCGTTCCTGCTTCATCCAATCAGATTTGTGCTGTTAAGGTATTCTAGTGTCATCCAATCAGTTGTGCTGTTGCTGTATTCCTGCTTCATCCAATCAGATTTGTGTTGTTAAGGTATTCTAGTGTCATCCAATCAATTGTGCTGTTGCTGCATTCCTGCTTCATCTAATCAGAGTTGTGCTGTTAAGGTATTCCCGTGTCATCCAATCAGTTGTGCCGTTGCTGTTTTCCAGTTTCATCCAATCAGAATTGTGCCGTTGCTGTATTCCAGCTTCATCCAATCAGAATTGTGCCATTGCTGTATTCCACCTTCATCCAATCAGAGTTGTGTCATTACTGTATATTAGCTCATCCAATTAGAATTGTACTTTAGCTATATATCAGCTTCATTTAGTCAGAGCTATCCTGCTGCTATATTTTAGCTTCATCCAATTGGAGATGTGCTGTTGCTGCATACCAGCTTCATTTGATTTTGATTTGTCCCTTCTTTCACAGCACCTGGTTTTTACCATTAAAAACCTGATTGCCTACCTGATCCCAGACCTTCCAAAGGACCTGCGTGACCGCATGCGGCGTGAGAAGTACCTGATCCAGGAGATGATGTATGAAGCTGAGCTAGAAAGACTTCAGAAGGAGAAGAATGAGAAGAAGAGGCACGACAGGTCCCACCACAAAGAGTGGCCCTGAAACTGACCTGGGATCAGTACAGTGGTCCTGTGGAAAATTCCAGGAACCCAGATTTCAGTTAGCACTGAACGTACCCATGACCGAATCATACGAGTAATTAATGGTGCACAGCGATACTTTGACCTCAAGGGTACGGAACAATGTCTTGGAGTTGGTTCTATGTGGATCACCATGGTTAGGCTATGTTAACAACTAAGTTAGTTGTGAACTCCAGTTATCAGGCTTAACCAGCCTTCCCTTTCTGATTTAGTACTTGTGGATCTGTAGCCTCGGATCTGATAGAAGTACACTTTAGGGTTTGCAGGTGATACTGTAGTGCTGGGACTGATTACTCCCCCCGCTGGAGCTGTCTGGAAATGGACATAACAATAAAGGAGCTGCATGAGGCCCCCCCCAGCCTTGCGGGGGAACCTGGGAGTCGGTATGTGTACATACACTAACACATCAAGCATGGCTCTCTCAAACGTAACGTTGTGCTCCCATTTCTCTTTTAGGAAAGTTATGTATCGAAGAACATTTGACAATAGTTTGCTACTCTTTTTGCAGAAGTTTGCGTTGTCCACTGTTTTACATCTCCTCAACAAAACTGAATGTAAATAGAATATTGGGGACTTTTACAGTTTGTGGTCTGTTGCGAATCCAACCACGTTGTCTTCTGTTCTCTTTGAATTTAAAAAAAAAAAAAAACAACCTGTTTACAATGCAACCAAATCTTGATTTTAACATCTTATGAATAAGTTGAGAAATGATGACATATCGCTTTACTGTAAATATGGGAATATTCAGTTTTTGGCCTAAGGCCGTGTTTACTGCTTGTATAGTGTGATGCAATAAGACATTAAAAACTTATATGTCTGAACTCTTAGAGTTGGGTCCAGACTGCTCACATCTTCGATACCTCTCATGAACCATGGAAATGATTATAATAATAAAAAGGATTTATTACCAGCTGTTCAGAGCTCCTGGTGGTTTCTCAAGTGATGCATCCTGCCTTCTGGACTGAATGTGTCGCACGTTAGGGTCAAAGGTCGTGGTGCGTAGCTGAATGTAGCTCTGGATATAGGTACCCCAGCTGGAGCATTTGCTGCTAATTAGATTTCTGCAGTCATTATCACGAGAGGCACAGAAGTGCTCTAAAAGGGAGCCTGCGGGCAAGATGTTCCGCTGTCTCATGCTGCCAATTTAGGGTATTTAACGGGGAGGGAGCCAGAAGGAGACCCATGAGTGTCTACCAATTTCCTATACAGGTCATCTGACATTTATCAAGATGAAAATCTGCTGGAACAAAGAGTTGGTTTAGACTTCTGCTCATTGTGTACAAAAACACGCACTCAGCATCAACGTCTGCTCTGCGCCTGATGAGCTCTGCTCTGATAAATGACGCGTGCTGAAAACTGGAGAGAGAGGACCTCAAACCCGGGCCAGATAGTTCCTTATATGCACAGATGGAATAATTAGATGACCAACATCACCCGCATAAAGCTCCACCCTGCAACACAAAACATGAAAGGAAACAGCCCAAAAGGAGGCAATGATGGACAGGCCTGTGACAGTGTACAATTGGTTATTTGAGTAAAGTTTAAAGTTATGAAGTATTCTGAACTTTTTGGTCAAGTGATTACTTGTGTATGGCCTGTATATGGAGATGTAGTGTCTTGTATCCTATTGGTTGTGATATTATGACATCATGCATTGTGTTGGAGCAGAGACCTCACTGCACCCTGTTCCCAGCAGCTGTATGAGAAAAACAGGATATGCCCCTGCCGACCTGTAGCCCCATTTACTGCGTGGACGTGTCGTCCAGAAAGAGCAACACGTGCGAGCAACATAAGTTATATAACGTTTTATGTAATTGGTCTGCCAATTAAAAGGAAAACAAGCCTGAGAAATTTTTCAAAGAAAACAAGGGTGAGAACATAATATGGAAAGAATGTACAACTGAATTTGGAATTTAGGCGATGCTGATTCTTTTTGTGAGAATTAATAATGCAGTGTTTTAAGTAAGCCCCACACTGTGTGAAACGTAGACCCAGGCATGTAGACCCTAACTGCTGCTTAGGTGCCTCTTCTGTTCCCTCTGCTTCTGATTTATCAGGCTGAGTCATAATGTCACCTCACAATGACATCTTTACAATGCGACTCTCAGTGTCAGACTTCATCTCTTTTAGGAAAAGTGGAGAAAACAATAGGCGTGAGCTTATATGGGCCGGACTGGTAGAACTGTGAGGACTGTTGGACAATGTACATGTTGTTCATGTAGCTCCGTCCTTATTGTCATCTGTCAGGATAATTGAGGAAAAGTAGCCAAAAAATGTTGCATCACCACAAACTACAGTAAACAGTAGGACAAGTCATCATAGTAATTATGGACAATCTCTCATTAATAATACACAGCATTTCTATTATAATTACACCCCCATTTCCTTTTGCTCGTCTCTGAGGAGCGCCAGAGATAAAATGGATTGTGGGCTAATTAAATGGGCCTCTGGTTTTGACTGGAACCATCGTCTCTCTCTGTAGTCTGAAGCAGAGAGGCGCTGATTCTCTAAATCATTAAATGTTTTCTGCAGGCACAAGTTACTGCCAAACTATGGGGTCTGAGACCAGGCCATTTCGCCCACCAACTAGGGCACCACGATTCTGAATGAAGATGCGAGTAGAGCTCGGCATTCTGGGACAGGAGGTGCTGGGTTGGAATCAGCATTTTTCTCATTGGCTCGGTCACACTGGGCGCTGAGTGGCTTTCTAGGTTAGGCCTCTGTGCCGGTGACCAGAAGGTCGCTGGTGTGAACTCTGACCTTGGCGGAATAGTCACATGTTTACTGAGCCCTTAAATCCACAAAAGGCTCCAGGGGTGACTGACCCTGAGCTTGGACCCCAAATTTCACTCTCAACTGTATGCACACGTCTCAGAAAAGGAGAGCATCATGGGATAAGTGGGATGAAGCATCTCCATGTACTTGTGCGAATGGCAGGTAAATCTGTGGTTTCACAGCGTATGTCTGTGTTTTGTGATCTTTCCCTCATTCAGGGTCACCCCTGCTGTTATGGCTCCATAGGCCTCACACTCTGACTCCTAAGGCCTGTCTGACTCCGTGTACGGTCACGGTGTGTCGTCTCACACTCAGGCCTGCGTGTGTACGGCTGTGTACGGTCATGGTGCGTCGTGTCATTCCTCTGCACTCCCCGGCTTCCACCCTCATCCCTAAATCGCCCATAGCGGGTGAGCATGTGCACCTGCCATCCAGGGAGGCCCAACGTTCGTGCCCCTGTGCATTCTGGGAAAGACTGCAGCCTCGCCACGACCTTGTACTGGATAAGCAGTTATGGAAGATGGATGGATGATTATGTTACAATTTAATAAACGTCTATAAGTTCTGAGTATGTTACACCCACTATACGTTACCCGATACAAAAAAAAAGATATTTCTATGAAACAGCAATGCCTGTTCTTGTGATATCAGCCTACGCCTGACAAGCCTATACAATGTATCACAAGTCATCACTTTGACACTTGACTTTGTTCTGGAAGGGAACATTCTGAAATAGACCCCCAAGTTTGCAGCTGGAAAATAGTTTATTTGAAAAACCTTTATTTATTTACACGCAGCCCAGATGTTGAGGGTAAGGAAAATAAACCGAGACCAGACAAACATTCCAGTTGTATTTATTTTCCAGCGAGCTCGTTCACTTTGTACTCCCAGAAAGTGATCAAAGACTTCAGCTGTAAAAACAGATTTGTCTGCCGGAAAGGAGCAGGAGCTCCACCAGCAGGGGGCGCTATCGCTGACCTTCCCGAACCTCAGTCTCAGGTTCCTCATCCACACTGACAAGGGGTGTGACTTCCCATCCACCTCTCATGTTCTCAGTTTCCAGTTCCTTGAACTGGAGTGTACAAGGGCGTGCCAAGAAATCCTGGGTACCCCCTCATCCAATTTCACATAAGGCCCCTACAATGCGCTGGGCCCCATGAATCTGCCAGGGTATCCATGTTTCTCCAACACCCCTGCTCACAGACACATGGATGGATCCAGATAAGAATCCCATTGTAGCTCTCCTGCCTTCTGTATAATCCATTACACCATGCAATATTGCTGCCTGTGATCCTGCACTCTCAGCTGAGGATATTCTCAACTGCAATAATTTATCTCATGTGCAATAATTCATGTGCAATATTCCCCCTATGCTTTTTGTACTCTGTGTACTGTAATTGCAAGTTATTTGTTTTATTCTATACTCCTTCTTCCCTTAAACTTCCTTTAGAATAGATTTATTGAGGTTTCTAAAGAAAGATCCAAACGTCATCTCATTGTACTCATACAGTGACAATAAAGACGTCTTATCTTATAGACTCGACCCATCTCTAATCTTAATTAGCAGTCACATGGAACATGGTCCCTGTTAAAGAAGCGATGCAGGCCCCATTTGTGATGAACAGGCATCAGACTTCATGGGCCGGACTGGCTGAACTGTGAGGACTGGCTCTTCAGGGCCAGGAGAATGTGCAATTCTGTTGTTTTGTTTTGTCCTTTGATTGTTGCCTGCGGTGCGATTTCCTAAAGGGCCGTCAGCACACATTTACTAGATAAATGACACGACGCTGGACTCCGACCTCGAGCTTCACTCTCAACTGCTCACACGTGTGTCTTTGTCTCGAAGGAGAGCATGATGGGATATGTGGAAAGAAGCATCCCAATGAATATCCTACTCATATTAACTCAAATGGCAAATAAAGCATCATGAGCAACGCCCTACCTACATAGTGTCCTGACTGTGACCCCTCCTTAATCCACCCCTTTCCCTCTCTCCCCCCTTCTGAAGAAAACTAACTATCTGTTCAGTGTTTTAAATAGCCAAAAGCTCATTAATTGATAGTAGCTCCTAACCAAATAGCGTGACTTAATTGCAACAGGAATTGAATGACAGGAGATTACATTAGGATAAATGCAAGTGAGGCAGCCTTTTCTTTTCAGCTTTACTTCATCGCGCATCGAGACGCCACGCCTGCGGGCTCATATCGCCGGCAAAACTGGGGCATCCTCTGGCATACGAAGTCGGGCATAGAAGAGCAAATTTCCAAAACTCACTCAGTCCACGAGATACATATTCGAGGAAGTTTCTGAGGACTTAGCGAGTTTTATGAGTTAAAGGGAAGTTCTACATTTGATTACATAACATATGATGAGAAAGCCTTGTTCCAATCATTCCATACAATCACGCTGCAAGACAGATCAATCTTGGTTCTGTACAAAATCTGGCCTGTTCCCTCTGAACAACATGGGAGAACATGCAAACTCCACACACTATGAAGTAACAGTAATTCTATAATTAAATGAATCTATGTGCTAGAACAGGGTTCTTCAAATCTGGACCTCGATTCCAAATCCAGGCCTTGTTTTCAGTTCTCCCAGGTAGTTAGTTTAATAATTACTGATTCCGATTGGTCAGAGGCTTCACACCTGACTGTCAGGTAAAGGAAGGCTGGAAAACCAGCAGTGCTTGGACCTCGAGGGCCATGATTTGAATAATAGGGGGCTAGAGAATATTATACCCGATCAGACAGATAAATGCTGTTTAATAGGAACAGGCCTTCTTGGTTAGTTAGATGATAGTGGCTTTGTAATGTTATAAGCACTTAATTTTTATTTATGGCTGTTTGCACTGTTAAGGTACACTTGCTGGAACGTTGTGCCATTTCACATGTCCTACTGATTCGTACAGAAAAATGGCATAAAGGCGCAGGTAAATCTGAATGGCTTCTTCACTTCAAAAACGGGCAGCCGATGACGAGAAACGTATTGTCATACTGCTGGCGTGCCGGCTCTTCGCAGGATTTATTGTTCTGACCTTTCCGCAGCTCGTGGGCTGAAACAGACGTCATAAGAGCCACAGTTAGCATGAATGGCACAAGATGTTTCAGAGAAAGTCTTCCGTCAATGAGAATAAAACGGCGGCAGAGAAAGGCCCTCGCGACGTCAACCTGGCAGACAGAGTGCCAGAGTCACTTATCTGTAGCTGCATGCAGGAATCCCTGTGAAGCGAAAGCATGAGGTCAGAGACAAAACAAAAGCCAACTGCAATCACAGCACACGGACACGCCGGAAAAATGCACAGAAAAGGATGTCAAAAAAAAAGCACGCCGTTTGAAGCCGCTCTGCTTGTTTAAAGACGTATTTTTAGCTGTTCATCAAATTCCGTCTTTGTTCCCTGTTTTCCATCGTCTTTCTCCTATCTTTAGCTTCAAAAACAACAAAAATAAAGAAAAAAAACAAAAATTTCAGTTTGTTATGTGACTCATTTTGTCAAAGAAGATGAAAACATGTTATTTTTTTCCATTTTAAAATTAGCCACGGACCCTTCTTCCAGTTTAGATGGTTATTCTGCATCTAATGACAGAGTGGCCATTAATCTACGATTAACATTTGATTTTGATGTTTTATTTCAAAATGGGAACATAAATAATACTGTAAAAGTTGTTACTTCATATATCCAGGACAGTAAGTTAATATCCAACAGCGTGTGTGTAATGTATGTCATACGTGTTGGGGACCAAATGTCCCCACAATGTGATAAGAATCTGTTATTTTGACCATTTTTCAGTCCCCACAAGGGGAAATTCAATTTCATAAAAATCTGTGAATGCAATCAAAAAACTAAAAATGTCAAAAGTCTTGTATTTTGTTTGGTCACTTATGATGAAGGTTATGGCTGGGTAGGGGTTATGGTCATCATTGTTGGGGTTTTGGGTTTTTCCCATAGAAATCAATGGACGGTCGCCCACAAAGACATGAACACAAACATAGATGTGTGTGAACTGTTCATGTTCCCTTCAAGTTCATACTGATTTTCTCTGGGTACTCTAATATGCTAAGTGATGATGATGATGATGATGATGTGTGCATGAATTGCACTGAACGTACTGTAGGTCCAGCAAGTATCCTTTGACACCCTGAGCTTCATGGATTAGTCTCTCCATCACTGCACCATCACCATGGATAACTTAACAAAGGTTTCTGGAGAAGCATTCCTCCCCCCTTTTCCATTCCCACCTGTCCCATCCTGGGTACTGGGGGGGTCTGGAGGCTAAAGCAGGTGCGATTACCCAGGACAGGGGTGCCAAACCATCACAGTGCACATACACCCATGGACAATTTGGCAGGTCCAGTTCACATTAGCAAGTTTTTTGATTGTGGGGGAAAACCGGAAAAAAAACCCACAATGACATGGGAAGAACACGCTAACTCCACATATGTACAGCTGGGTCACAGACTCGAACCCTGACCGCCGTGCCACTGCAAGAAGTAGCCTTAAACGTGATACACAGGTAAAATGAGGTAAAACATGTGTCTCCTTTAAAGCAGATGTAGCCTGGCTGGGAAGCGATGGCTGGAATCACGACTACATCTCTGCTGACCTCACCCCATTCCAGCCAGCCGAGAGGCCTGCCAGTCAAAAACCGGGCGGACGTCCAATGAACCGCTCTGACCCTATATGCTTCGCTAAGCTTTAAAAAACTGCCAACGCAAACAATCTCGAAACCCCGGGCTCAACACGGAAACCCAGATATTTCCTTCTGCAAACATCACCCCTTCATATTGGTGATAAATGCTCTTTATCAGCCTGACCCCAAAATGTATCGCAGCATTATAAATTTTGCCTGGGAATCCGACACCATCCAAGAATTTGAGGGAAAATCTAATCTTTTAGACGCTCAGGCTGCCAAGAGCAGAAGAGGATCTATAGAGTGTTTAATAGCAGGAGGCCTGTTCACACCCTTGTTGATTTAGTTGCCCTTGGCTTTGGAATCTCTCCATATTATGCTGGCCTTCTCCCTGGCCTTGTGTTGTCCATATCATGCTCGCCTCTGGTTCTCTACTTTACAAGGCCTTGGGCATTCTCACTTACATGCCCCCCCCAGTAGAAACCCTCCACTAGTGTTCAGTATTAAGGGTGAGCTTCAGTCTCAAGGGAATGATATACCACATTTCTTACAGTCGGATATACAGATGGATATTTTAATGGGTAGATTGAAGCTGACGCACTCTGAGCAGGGATTGTACTGGAAGGGTAATCTGCAGCCTTAAGGCCCAAATGGTTCAACTTAAACTGGCTGCCTTCCACCTTCTTCATATCAACAAGCCCATAATAGTCATCAAGGGATGAGTATAAGATTGACGGGATCAAGCCAAGCTATTTGGCCCATCAATAAATTCACCTGGAGTTTTTTCCATGAATATGCACCAACATATACTTTTTAAATGACATTTACAGTGAACTCTACAGTCGCTCAAAATGTCAAATGTTAACTTGTAGTTGATACATGAAATTGTAATTGCAATGATATCAGCCTCGATCACCGGTTTCAGAGGTCCTACGTATCACGCTACGAAATCCATCTCTTTTCCAAACCACATATCTAATACATAAAGAAAGAATCTGGGCAAAGAATCTGCAGCCAAGCCAAGGAGAACAGGTCAGAAGTCAGGAGACACTTTGGCTGGGATGGCGGTCCATCGCAGAGCACATACTGACACACTGAAGGCACGGTGGAGTCACCAGGTAACCTAACCTAACCACATGTTTTGGAGAAAATCCACGAGGCTGGAAAGGGGACAGGAATCAGACCCACAGTCTTGCTAACCTCTAAGCCGCCGTCCTGCCCAGACCATAAATCATCGATATATAAACATTCTCCGCGGCCAGGTTTCAGACTATGCTGTGACCTGATGTGAGGTTTTCTGTATGGACCTGACCTCACTACGCCGTCGTGCCAACGCATTTCCAGTAAGACCGTGGCTATTTTCGTTAAGTGGGTCATCATTTCCCAGTTGTTGCATTCCACACCTTCCCAAAATATTCACCCAGAGAGGCATTTGGTTACATGGGACCCACTCGCACAAAAAAATTCTCCATGTACACCGTCTGCCATTGAGAATCCTCATCGATTATTCATCAGGCTCCCTTCTGTTACATAAAACACATTCTTACTGGAATAGAAGAGTCCAAAGAGAAATGGTTCCTTCTTAAAGTTAAACAAAACCCCCATTTTAAACTATGGATTTTAACGCACCTCACAGACCTGAGTAATCACTGGCATCCAGGAGACAAGCAGTATCTGCTTGTGTGAAGGTTTTTTTTAGGTACGCTGAAATAACTCGCCATATCCACTTCCAAAATGCTGCTCTAGTCTTTCAAAATTAAATGTTTTGTAGAAAGAATGTAGGCCTAATTTTACTGTCTCCATGCCAAATGCAGAGTGATTACAATTTATAGGATGCATTTAAAGTCTAAGCTCTTAGACTTCAATTTGGATTGACCACAAAAGCTTCAAAGAAAGTTTATAACGTGAAATGTAACATACTTAAATGAAGAGGTCTGACTGTAGCAAATGCTGCTAATGGTACAACAGTATCAGTTGCTCACAGAAAGATGAAGCTAAGAAATGTAACTGCCATGTTTCTTTTGGAGATCAGTGTCACGTGACCTGGGGACCGTGTAACTGAGTCTTTCTTTGGGATTCCCTTTGCATGAGCATTTGAGATTCTGGCTGCTGATAGAGAAAAGACCAAGGCCTCTGTGGTGCAAATAAATGTAATAATGATATTTGGGTTGGGGTTAAACACACAGATTACTTGACCCGTGCTTTTGCCTCATGCTGAGAACAGATTCTGCTTGGAGATGCAGCAGTGGCCGAAACGAAACTGAACAAAACAGGACAGATGAATATATGCAAAGCAAACCACAGGTGGGTGTGTGTGTGTGTGGGGGGGGGGGTGTAACAAATTAATACTAATTATGGAAGTCACCTGACTGTCCTTCCTAACAAGGACTTTTGCTCCCTTGTTTCTTACGAAGTGATAAAAACAGCACTGACTGCATAAATGAATATCGTCATTTGTGAATTGTTGCCTTTTGACCAACAGGGGGCTGCCCTGCTGTGAATCTGACCCTATCGTTTCATAAGGTCCAGTGCAGACAGCTGTCCACCTGTTCACGGTCTCCTCCGGGGGGGTCAGGGCTGGAGAAGCACACCCATGACACACATCAGAATTTCTGGCAGGAGGGTGAGCGATCCTTCTCAATCCCGCACGGCCACTGTACGAAACCAGTGTCTTTCCAAGAACCTCGATAAAAGACTGCAGACTTTCCTGTTTGAGCAGGTGAAAAAGCTCGCCCATTTCCCAAAAACATTCATCCACTGCACTGATATAAACCTAGAGCACATCCAAGGAAGCAAAGGGCAGGAAACACCCAGTCGGCGCATTGCAGGTGATTTAGAAGCAAAAGACCCTCTAAATCAGGCTTCCCAACCCAGTCTTTGGGAGCCCCAGACAGGCTCCCAGAGAAGAGGTGTTGGTGTGGCCAACAGGGGGAACCCATCCTGTGGTCAGTGTGGATCCCAGTGCCCCAGTGCAGTGACGGGGACACCGTGCTGCAGAAATGGTGCCATCCTTCGGATGAGATGTCAAACTGAGGTCCTGATTCTCTGAGATGATAAAGGATCCCTGAGCATCTTTGGAAAGAGTAGGTCTGGTAGCCCGATGTCTGGGCTAAAATTGCCCACTGTGGCCCTATCAATTCTGGCCTCCTAATCATCCACTATACCTGACTGGTGAATTCGCTCCTGCTCCTTCACCGCCTATCTTCCGTGTGATGCCCGTACTGGTGCAGAATAGCTGCCGTTCCATCATCCAGGTGGGCGCTACATGCTGGTGGCAGTTGAAGTGGCTCCTCATTGGATCTGTAAGGTGCTTTGAGTGTCTTGAAAAGTGCTATATAAATGTAACACTCATTGGTTCAACACACCAGTGCCAGCTATTCATCAGTTTTGATTGCATGGCTTAGGTGTGCTGGCAGCCAGGAGGAAGCAAAAACACGGACTGGCCCAGGGGCCCCAGCGGAGCGGGTTGAGAAATACTGACCTAAACACTGTGATTCTCAAACACACAGCTCTCAATTAGTTAACCAAAATGACACCAAAACACTGTTAAATCAGCTATTTTAGGAACAGCTAGTATACAGGATGCATGTATAAAATGCACCAGTATGCATACAGCTTCGGTACAGTCGTATACAATTCAGTAACAGCATGTGAACCATATGTTCATCGGGGGGGGGGGGTCGGACTTACAGCTTGTGTTCCCCACTGAGTTTGCAAGGAAAATCTTTCACAAAAGAAATTCGCTTCAGTTTAGGGTATCTATACACAAAAATGACAAATCACCTCATATTACTGTATATTTGGCCAACATGATCACCTCATTTTACTGTATATAGGTTATTTATTTGGCCAGCATGAGCAGAAATGGCTGCAGTCTGTCTACAGCCAGCATACAGTGAGGCACCTGCGGGGGGCTTAACTCAAACAGAGCACTACATCATCCCACGAGTGACTGCAGAATTAACACTTATCCCATACAGGAAGATATTAAAGCTTCAGACAGGTGACACAAAGAAACGGTTTGAAATAAAACAACATCCCTAGAACGGGAAGTTACAGCTCAAAGAAATTCCAGAGAGACAATCTTTCCGGTAAGGAGTTTATCTTTGATCCTAATCTAAATTGGCTGCCAATTAGTTTTGTGGCAACCTCCATTCCTTGCATTCCTTAGCCATCGCTAACGCTAAGGCAGGCGCCAAACTTGACCTTGTCCATTTCGATACAGATTTCATGGGCGCAAGATTCTTGCTGGTGGCTGGGGCGGGCAAATAAAGGGATCTAGCTATTCAAACCCATTATTGTATGGCGGCCCATTAAGTCTTTGTTGCTGCTCCCTACTAACCTAAGCAGCGGCATATTTTTTGATCAGGCAGGGGGGCACAGGTGACGTTTCTCAATAAGACAGTACAGTCAACGTTCTGGTGCTGGAGTCTCAGAAAAAGGGTAGATATCGATCACGGCCAAACGATAGTCACAACGATATGGCACGCGTTTGGACTTTGTCAGTGCCAGACGCTCAATGAGCCGAATCTGTGTAGCAAATTAAACAAATATACGGATCAGAGGAAGGTTCACCCGATAATAATCCTTTCGGTGCTTCCAAAAGTCTGTTATATAATAAACTCAAAGGAAACGCTGCTTCTTTTTATACAGTTTCAACCGGCCTTAAAATGAAACCCAGAAGGGGAACATGCCTACCAGCCCCAAAAAAAAAAAAACTGGAACACAACTTAGAAAAAAATTACCTGAACCATAATATGCCAGACAACTCAATTTAAGCAACTACGTAAGACGAGATCAGCGATCCAACTACTTAAAGCCTCAAATTTATACGTAATTGGTTAAATTAGCTTGGCAGCTTTTTTGAATTCGACAGCAGGTGTTATAACTCAATGAAGGTGGACGTTCGTAATTTATGTATTATGTATATGACTGTGGTTAATCACTTTATTATGCAAGCAAAATTCTGATTTAATTTTTAACCATATATTTTAACAAATAAACTGTGATTTCCCCAAGGACGCAAAACGCAATCGTTAGGCCATCAGCCTATAGGCAGTCAGCGAGCCTACCGTGGTAGAGGGAATGGACAAATTTACGCCCTATGTCGGCTTCAAATTAATGCGTATTTGACGATTAGAAATTATAACAGACTCCTCGATTATGATTTATTTTCGATTTCTAGTTAATAAATCATTTAATTCAGTAATGTGGAATTTAACATAAACTGGATACCTTAACGTCCCATTGTCGAATTACATCTATTGTACTATTAATAATTTTGCACTGGTATTCGTATTGAATTATTCCATATTCTTACAACAGACATGTTTAAAATGAACAAGTACATTTACTCTGGGAATCATTTTCCGTGCTTGTTACGGCAACGAATCTTCTCAATGCATCGCCTCATTATATGTTTCACACTTAAAATGAATGAGTTGAGCTTTTTGTCGGAGTGAAAACTTACGTCTATTAACCTGTGCAAACCTGTTGAACACGATACATTGGGTGAATATATTTGCATAACAGGTTTATAAAAAGAAAACATATCAGTGATATTTGTTTTAAATGCACAAGTATGCTCTTTCCCATTGTAGATTTGTATGGGGGGAGAGATTATGGAAAACGGTGAAAGTAATTTCGATACCTGCCTTTTCATATTTGAAATATAAATTTAGTAATCAATGCATGCTTTAAAGTATTACGCATTTAAACATTCATACGATGCTTTTCCAATTTTAAGGTACTCCCTGTAAAATCCAGGTCCTAATCTCAGTTGGTTGCGTCGAGTCGCTGGGTCTTAATGTATGAAACATGATGCTTCTAAAAGACCACCGTCACATGGTGGAAATTTCCACTGTTTAAGCTCCGCTGTTAAACCAAAGGGGCTCGTGTCCTGCGCGCTCACTTCCCCGCGTCTCCGTGCCGCTCATCTCCGAAACCTGATCAATTAAATAAGGTGGGTCACAATAAAGGTTTCCGATATCCTGCACTTTATTCTTGCGCTTGTTTGCTTTTTAGAAACGTGGGCAAATACTACCGTAATCTCTGTGAATGTGCAAAAACCATACTTAGTAATACTACTCATCGATTGTTCGATACAATAAAAATGTATGTACAGTGATCATTGTTGCATAGGCCAAATGGATATACAAAAAAAGGATCGGTCATAAAGGGCGGTTATGCCTGATCACAGTAATATCGATATTCTAACACAATCGAATATTATATTGCCGTATTGTCATATTTGATTTATGCTATCCAGTACGTAAACCGTGCCTGCGTTAAGGCGTGTTTTAGCTGTAGCGGCATATAGTGCTTGATGCATTCCACTGTTAGTATTTTTGTCATTAAATAAATTTGTATGTCAGATGTTAGCGTTGTTAGTTTGAAGATGGGCGGACAGCAGGCATGTGAAAACACAACAATGCACAGATGGGGGTGTATCAGTAGCGGCGCGTGGTCGCGGCGATCCCGCACACGAGGCGGTCCCGCAACATAGGAAAATCATTGTGAATCATGGTGTCTGTTTTAAAGACTAATAGAGAGACTAATGCACAAAAATCTCAGCCGCCGGTATGTTATAGATTTTTAAATGAAGCCCTTAATGAAATGGTTTGAACATTCACTGCCGTCGCGTGGGGGAGGGGAGGGGGTCTCAGTGGTGTTTATTTATTTTTTATATTGGACAATTTGTCAAATCACAAATAAATAAACACAAGCTGGAGGTAATGGGACGTCCATGTATGATCTTTTGGTGACACCACTTGCCTGTTGGTATCTAGATAAATGACTTGAGCAGTACCGCTGCGGGATCGGGGGTGGGTGGGCGCGCGGACGGGGGGGCTGCATGCTGGAAGATTCTTCTTAAGTCGCGCTTCGTGATTGTGTAGCATTCGTAAGATGATGTACAATTTCTGAATGGCATGCTTTTATGAAATCGGTTTTTTGGGTAGTGTTAGTAATCAATAAAGCATGCAAGCGCCCGTTAGCATGCAGTCGTTCAGTGTAAGCCGGTACCCGAAATCGTGTTATAGTAAGGTTGCCAATATAAACAGCTTGACAAAAGCAGTTAGGCCTATTAAGGTTTTAGGAGATGAATATACTTGTACAATACTTTGTGTAATTGTAAAATGACGTTTCCATGCTAGGGCTGAATAAAACTAACGAGAATGTGTGTGTCAGGTAATTACGTCCGCCCTCATACATTCACGTAGATTTTACTGTTCACTGCCTCGACTGTCATGTAGAAACTCGTTGGTTTCTGCGGAAGTTCCTCTTTTTCCATACCTCTTTGTGAAGCTCTAAACAAAAGATTTAAACTTCTTTTTAATTGCAACATTTATGCAGACTATTGTTGTATGTTATAAACTTAATGCTTTCGCGTTGTGTTGCACTGAAGACTTTTTTTAAGCATTCAGTTTTATGAATCTTCAGGATCTTCAGAAATCTTCAGCTCTAATTTTAGCCAAAATGTTTTTTTATTGCTGTGCGATTAAAAAATAAAAAATAGACATAAATTCTGAAAGTTAATTTAATTGGCCAGGGTAAGATTACAGAGTAAGAACATAAACAAAAATTGAGTGTACAATTGCTGTTGCCATGAGTTACACCAGATAGTTCACCATGGTTTTCCTATTATAACTAAAAGAAAACTAAAGAAATTGTTATATAACAATTGGTGATTTCAAGTGTAACTGTAAAGAGTGAAAAGCATTACTATGCAGTAGAAGGGCTTCACTTTAGCCTAGAGAATGCTAAAATACAGCAAGATGTGGTACCGACAGTTACTGCCTAGCTTAACCCAGCAGAACCCAGAAAGCGTTAGGAAGTGGGCGCAACCAGGCAGTTGGCAGCGCATGATCGTTCTGTCGGCTGTGAGATTCAAAGCCCTCTTTCGTTTTTTTTTTTTTTTGTCTTGTTTTGTTTTGCTTTTAGCTATGTTCCATCGCTGGTGTATGCTGATATTTTGTTTTTTTTTCCCAAGTGTGCAGAATTAGCAAATTCAAAGCACGTATATGTTTACATTTATATTCTCCATTTTTCTTACTCAGCTGTAGTGGCAGTTCGAGATGCATTAAGATAAGCATTTGCCTTATCTGATGTGTGTGTGTCGTCAACCAGGACATACTTAGAAATTCTGGGGCCCCCGACAAAATGTCACCTTGGGCCCCCCCTGCCCTATTTTATGTATAAGTTTTGTATTCAAGATCACCTGTCAAGTGCTGGGCCTCCTGACTTGGCCGGGGTGTCTGTGCTCCTCCTACGGCCCTGGTTGTCAGCCTCCGACTATGTGGGCTGCGGGATCCAACCGCTGATATAAGCCACCTGATCCATTGAGTTTACCAGTCAGAATCTGCAGAAAACATCCTCAGCCAATGAAATACTACCTTAAAAGCTACAGTTAGCTAGCTTTAAGGTCTCCATAGGGGACTCAGTGAACCGATATGATCTCATAAAAACCAACCACAGAATTGGCCAATTGCATACGACCTTACAGCCATCGTTTTCAGAGTTGGCCAGTAGATTGTGGCCTTACAAAGGCCGTCTCCAGATTCACTCACTTGATTCTTGATTCTCCTCTTAATTAAGTTAAATCTGACGTGAAACACACCAACACATACATTGTAGCGGTCACGTCTTAGAATGTAGTAATGAAATATTTCATAGTTGGAAATTTCACCTGTTTATATTATAATTATTACCATTTATCCATCTTCCAGTCATGTACTCAGCACAGGGTGGCAGGAAGCACTAGGCACAAGGCTGGGAACACCCTGGGTGGGATACCTGTCCATCGCAGGGCAAACTCACACTTCAGGCTATTTAGCAGCGCCAGTTAGCGTAACTGACTTTTATTCTGGGGAAACTGGAGTACCCATAGGATTTTAGAGGAGCTTGCAAACTCTACACATGTAGGGTTTGATCCACAGAGAACATGGTCTGGGAAACATCATATGAAAATTCTGGCTTCAGAGTTATTCGTTTAGCATATCATTAGCATATTTCACTATATATGTTGTAATTGCATATTGTGCTGATTCTTACTTGTTCCATGGCAACCGTGGGCTTTGCTCGCATGCCAGAGCTGTTTTGCGAGGGTGTGTCCTGAGACACGGCGTGACGGCTGACTGTGGCCGTGACAGGGGCGGTTTCTTGTTTGAGTGACTCGCAGGTTTCTAGCTAATGAGGTGTGCTGAGAGCAGGGTTGGAAGGTCCTGCCGAAATCTCCAGGCCAACTCATTCCCAAAAACGGCACAATGTGGCCCGAAAGCAGCCAAGAATGTGTTGGTTGTATCTGAGCATGCGAAGGGGATATAGTTTTCGTATCTAGAGCTGCACGATGTGTGATGTCAGTATCGACGTCGCATGTTAGACATGCAATTGTAACATCGCAAGGACTGCAATAGCTAGATTAAGACAATAATTACTTATTTGCAGACTCTTGTTTTATAAATATCACAATATTTATCACAAGAATTTAAATATCATGATGTGATTTTTTTCCAATATCATGCTGCCCTACTAGTATCTGAACTGAGCTGAAAGGTTTTCAGTGGATTGAGGCACTGCTTGTCAAAATGTCTGTGTTCAGGCCCGTCGTAAACGCAGTATCCACACATCCGTCTATGTTTGTGTGGAAACTGACCACATGTCATTTTGATGCTGCTCTTTTTTTTTTTAACTAGCCCAGGCAACCACCATCCATGCTTTTGTTCTTTCTGGGTTTTCTTTTTCTAAACTAGCCAAATATAGTCAGAAAACCACAAACCTGGCACCCTGAGAGAGGGCTTCTCCTCCGCAGTCTAGCTGTGAGTCTGGCCACGTTACAGAAACAGGTGCGACAGGCTGCATGTCAGCTGAAGTGTGCTGTGCCTTTAGGAAAATGTGGAATTGAAACGTTTGCATAAATGCAATATTTATTTCATTTTGCTGACAAAAAATGCCTGCATTCATGATTAATGTGAACTATTAGAAATAATTCCTTAGTTTCTTTAATGCACTTCAGCTTGTTATGTTGGGTTTTTTCAGAAGTGTTTTTCAAATGCCCCCCCACCATAAGAACTCTCCAGCACCCCCTAGTGGTGTATATGCACAGGATGCCCCCGTACTGATGTCAGCCACTTCTGTGCACCCTTCACCTCTCCCAGCTAGGAGGAACCACCGCGTGCTTGTTTGGAGTCTGTCCGGTGCGTCCAGCTGTTTCCAGACGAGCCCCTCTAAATACCGCTCTTTTTTTTGAACCGAAAGGATCAATCAACAATCGGAAGGTCTCCTTCTCGCGCAGGGGACCACAGCTGAGAGAAACACAGACATGATGTTGCTGTTCCCAAGAGTGGTCTGCACCAGTACACAACAGTGACCTCTCAGCATCTCGAGTGCCTGAGAACAAAAGCTCACGACAGCAAATACATAAAAATCAGACTGTAGTTGAATCTTTAGCTTCCTCCTTTAGATTCATTCTGCTCTGGTAGAATAATCCTGAGCTATTATGAAGGTCTGAATCACTTTTTTGGTGTATGAAGGTGCTCATTGGCCACTCTGCATCATTAGGACCCATTGTCTCCACGTGTTCATTTACAATTAAACAGTTATAATTAGGCATTAAGTGGCTCTTTTGCATATTATTAGAGTTCCTCAGAAACACTGTACTTAAATCGACATAAATTATTTTGTATAAATGTGTTCCTGTATGTCCTTGGAACAGTTCGTGATGTTCTTGTGAAGAACATGTTCTTCTATTTCCTGTAGACCCAATAGCATGACACAGAACCAAAACAGTTGCATAGAAAAAGCATTTTACGCAGGCCATTCTCATAAGGCATGGGGTCCAACTAGATGCACACGGTTTTGCATAAGATGCAAAAATTCCATCACACCTCATAGCGGGCATACTTCACATGCTGATTTTTTTGTGATACATAATGCATAAGGCAGCATGCAGAAGCGACAAAATCAGCAGCTGAAACTAAATTGACAAAACAAACCTGGGTTATTTTTGCCATCTAGATAAGCTCCGCCCAAAGCCCACTGCGCTCCACAAAGCTGACCCATGTAACTTCATGCTAACGAGGATCTCTTCTCCATCTCTACCTACTTCCTTTTTTTCTTCTCACAGCTTGGTTAGAGTGTCTTCAGAAGCATCTCTAACAGATTGAGATGAGTACGTGAATCTACTCTGTGTCTTCAGAAAAAGGCTATTAACTTCGCCCATGTCCCTTAATGCTGTGACTTCATTATACAAAAGTGGTCATTTATAGTAGTGTTTTGAGGCTCTTCTGGTTCTGATCTACATTCTTCGTAGTACTAGTGAGTCGGCCTTAGGAAAAAAGCACATTCCACAATCCTGGCTTGTCTTGAGAGGGGAGCCGTGAAGAGTCTGGCTCAACATTTGTGCTGAACCCGAGTGCTACATCACATCTCCATAGTCGTCGTAAGAAGGTTCTCCTTAGAAGAAGGTCTAGTTGGTGTGAGACGGTGGTGAAGCCCGGAGGGGAGGCTTCATCGTATAACCATGGCAGAGAGCTTGAAGGCTCCTTACCATGTTTGAGGTCTGCTGAGCACTGAGCTGACGAGCATGAACGTCTTAAATGCTCTGGCGGGTTGTGTCTTCAGTGAACTTCTGCTAACACAACAAGACCCAGAATCGCTTCTCAATGTTATAATTAAGAAAGAGAAAACTCTAACTCTAGCGCCACCCCCCACCCCCCACCCCCCCACATGTATGTGACTTAGGGTAGTGATACTTTATGGATCCAAATGAGGAAGTTGTTTTCTCTGCCGATTCCATCTTGCTCTCCAAGAGACACACAGAGGTGAGAGCAAGTTTGGGGAATCACAGGACCAGGTCAGCAAGCATGTGGGGGGGGGGGGGGGGGGGGGGGGGCAAGGGCCTCGCTGAGCGGCCCAATGGCGGCATCAGTCTGTCCGCATTGGGAGTTGAACCAGCAACCTTCCAGTCACAGTCACAAGTCCTAACCCACTAAACCAACTGATCTTGTAGGGCGACATGAAAACAGCGTCTCTCGGCTTTGCGACTTCTGCGATAAAATGAGCCGCTGTTTCGCAAGGTCAGCGCAGGCAGGCCGACCCAGCTGTGGCGGAGCTGATAACGTGTTCTGGGAGGGTTCCTGGAGACAGAGCCTCGCTTTGTTAACGCTGCACGGCAAGTTGCGAGGCGACTTCGGGGCTGGACTCGGTGCCCGTCTTCATCAGAGTAATGCTTCCTACATCTAACATCCTGTTTATCTGAAGTTCTGTCCCAGTGTATATGGTTTGGGCTCTTTTTCTGTATTCCTGCAGACCGTAATTGGAAACACGGATACAGCTTTGGCGTATTACTAATTACTTGTATATTGGAATCTTCAGGCGGCATCTGGAGTGCATCTCGTCTCATTTGCGTGGTTTTGATGGGCAAACTGGTCCCCTCTGTGGCAGTTTGACCTCCTCCTTCACTTGGGGCACTCTACTGTACGCACCCTGACACACTGGGTCCACCCGGCCCTGCCTCTTTGGAGCTGCGATACAGGACACGTTGCTTTCTGGTGATACCAGTCCCTCCCCTGCTCTCGGCCATGGGCCTACTGTGTTCAATGGCCCAGGACACTAATAAGAACAGAGGAGGTTCAGATTCACACCTCTGATTTAGCCCCTTGTAACGGAAAGGAATCGTCTCCATGGAGAGTTCTCATGTATGTTTTATTTCATAATTCAGAAATACTGATGAATCTAACAGTAAACGGGAGAAGTGGTCGCCAACAACTCGACCGAGAGTGACTTGTAGCCTGTTGGTAGCCAGTGAGTAGCTCTCATAAGACTTAATAGAAATCGGATTATTTAAAAAAATTCTTTTTGTATTTCACATATACAGTTTGACCATTACGCAGCTCCCAAGATTATTTGGTTTGTAGAAGTAACTCTCACTGTAAATCAGACCCTTCATCTGGAGATTACTCACTTTTTTATGATATTTGCTGAAGAAAAAGATATACATCACTCTTCTTTGTGATAAAGGTCAAATCAGCTTCGAAGCAGCACGGGATCACGTATGATCTTGCGCTGACATCACACGTTCTACCACTTGATCGCCCGGACCGAACTTGCACAGTCTGGACGCACGAGACCTCCACATGTCCACAGCAGGACTAGATGGGGACCTTTTAAGCTCTGACATACATCAAAGCTTCCTGTTGAATGAAGCGCATTAGTAAACACTGGATCGCTAAACCCAAGGCTTCTCATTTTACCCACAAGAAACGATTCTTGGAGTTGGGACACTGTAAGATTGTTTAGTGTAGCATTAGGGATCCAGCCATTTGAAAAACAGAGATGACTGGGGCCGTGTTGCTCATAGATTTGACAAATAAGTGAAAAGGGTGAAAATGAAGGAGATGGTCTTGTCCAAACATGGAGGATCCACGCAGGGAGCCCCCCCAACATGGGAAGGAGCCTCCGGAGCCGCATGTTGGGGGAATTTGCCACATCTGTGAAGGGGGCCGCGTACACAAACCCAGCAGCGACCGAATGGGTTATGGGGGCTGGCCGGCCAGGGAGGTCTGTGTAGGCAATCCGTGTTTTGATGTGAATTAGCAGCATAGCTGTTTGTGGTTACGGGGAAAGGATTGCATCCAACAGACTGTCACTCAAATCTCAGGAGGGGAATTAGCATTGCGCCCCGGAGCTATGGATTTATTTTTCGTCACTTCAATTAAACATTTGGCTGTGTGATTGCATTTTGTAGCTCAGTGTAGGGCCAGCAGGTGGCGTGGTGGTTAACGGCATGGGTTTGCAGACTGGTGGTTGCTGGTTGGGAGGGGCCACACACTGGAGCAATAAAAAATGAAACTGTTTAAATTGGCAACGACTCCAAGTTACTTTAGATAAAACAGTTAGCTAAGCAGCTAAATGTATATAAGTCATAAGCTCTATCTGGTGCTTTTTAACAGAACTGCATTGGGCAAACGGACGTGAGTAAAGAATGCAGTGCATTGTGGGAAATGTGGATAGAGGAGTTCATACACCTACACAAGCAATCCTGTCATGTCACTGGGGGTTCAGTGGTGGAAAGCGATGCATGCTTTGTTCGGGGCCCTAATTACAATCTGAAATCTTCAAGGCTTTTGGGAATGGTTGATGTCAAACTCTCAGCTGCAAGATTGTTCTCGTTGGCCAGTTAATGTTTTATTTATTGTCGGGCATGTTGAGGGTCACTGTTTAACACTGTATTTGAACTTATCTGAAGCTGTAGCGAATCAGTGACTTGTTCCGAAAGTCCCAAAGAAAGCTTCGTGAATATTCCCCGAGACGCCCAGTCCCATGCTGTTTGGCTGCCCCGGAGGGTGAGGGGTGTCACGGAGATATATTTGAGGCGGGGCAGCGACAACATCTGCTGTTACATCATCGCATTTAAACCGTAGGAAGATACACCCTCTGGCGGAGGCCAGAAGTAGAACGTCAGTCATCCAGAACCTCCAAGGGTCTCCCAGGCTGAATTTGAGCAGATGGGACCTTTTGGGGTCCTTGGCTGTGGGCTGGCAAGAGCTCTGGGGCTCAGGACAGAAGCAACAGTGGCTGGCATGAGTCATCAAAGCTCGTCTTCCGATTGGCTGTGCCTCGCTCACTTTCCCACTGGCTTTAAATCTTTGTTTGCATGTCTTTCTGCTTCTGTGATTGGCTGCCCGAAGGCCCCTCCTGTATTTTATGAGCATGTCTGTCTTTTTCTGTTCCAGCTTGCTAGTGTAGCTGTGAGTCTCCCACTCTAGTGCTTTCGACCGGCAGCTTCGACCCAACAGGTACCTGTTCATTTTCTACCTTGAACAAAATAACTTTGCTTGACTTTATTGCTGTGTTGTTATTCATCATTTTCATATTAACATTAAGAGAAAAAATTGGACATTTTTGATGTGTTACGGTATTGTTTGGGTGTGATCATTCACATGATTGGCTTATTGGAGGTTTTGCACTATGAAAAGCAATAATCTCTAATGAAGCCAATGACAGATTTGAGGTGGAGATCTGGAGCAGAGATTTGAAATAAAGCAGAATCACCTAATTCTGTAGAACAGTATTTCTCCACCTACTTCGTGGGGACCCACTGACACCCACGTTTTTGCGTGGAGTCTCTGCAGGTCCACAAGGATTGAATTGGGAAACATTGCTGCAGAACCATTGTCCAGATGCTTACGAATCAGTACACCAAGCTGGGTGACACAGTCATTGCTGCTGTGCGATGACTAAACTCTGGACAGTATGGTTAGCCTGCCAGATCTTATGTGCTTGGCTTTTTTCACGTAGCTGGCCATTTTTGGGTGCCTGTCTGTGTCTGTGAGCCAGGCTGTACCCATGAGCTCTCTGTCTGTGAGCCCGCTTGTGAATAGAACAGTGGACTCTGTTAGCAGCCTGATCCCAGAAATAGCTACTTTGTTCCCCTCACTGCTTGCTCACTGTCGCCACTTCTCGTCCCTTTGCGCAACAGAGTCTCATGACAAGCAGATTATCATCCTGAAAGTGCATCAGCTCAGAGTGTTCCTGAAGACCAAGAACAGATCTCCACCTCAAATCTGTCATCAGCTTCATTAGAGATTATTGCGGTCGACGTCGATCGTGCATTTCGTAATATCACAGTATTCAATGACTCAGCCTTCGCTGCGAGTCTTAGGTGCACTTCCCCAAAACTTGATTCCTGATCATGTGCAAAGGTGGGCTATTGTGGGTCACATGACCGGGTTTTAACCTGTGCTCAGGCCAGTGTGTTGGCTGAGAGGGCTGATCGGAAGTTTGCAGGTTCTGATCCCATAATCAGCAGAGTGATGTTTTCGCCGGGTGTGTGAACAAGGCCCACAAACACCTGTAACTCCATGGATTATCTGTCCCTGCTTATCCATGTTACTTTGGATAAAAGTGTCATATATGACATCATGTATGTAAATGTACCAGGCAGTATGAGTCCCCATTCTATCTCCCATGTCAGGGCGAAGCTAAGGGTCTGGTTCAGCAGGTTAATCCACAAAGGAGGGAGAAGTTTGCTGCGGGCATTCGGAGAGGGATCGAGAAAATGCATTGTAAATGCTTATTTAACTGGAACCTGGAGGACTGATGTGTGAAACGACCCCCCCCCCAGTAAAGATGGAGGAAACAGCTCTCTGTTCATGATCACGCGTGCGATATGCATGGTGTCAATGAGTATATTTTTTCAGGGGCAAAATAAACAGCCAGCAGGGGGCTTCGGACAGGGAACTGGCAGCTGAGGTGTGCAAACAGGCATCCCTGACTGAAACTTTTTTTTTTTTTTCTTTTGCCTTATACATAATTATCGGCCTTTTTTATTGCGAGATCTCCTCTAAGCCAGTTATACAATATCGCCCTGAACCCCGCTAGTGAACCATGAAAAGGCTGCATTCACTGAACTGCTGTATGTGTTAAATGAAGAAAAACAGCCTGGGTCTGTTTTTGGCCTACAGCCCGACGCGTACGTGTGACGTGCATGAAATGATATATGAACAACGGGAGCAGCTTAACTGCAACTTAAAAAGTCAAGGAAGAGCATGCATTTCTTGATAGCGATGTTTTTTTAAGTGGAAGCCGGCATGTGCAGGCAGACCGGATTGGGTTGGGTTCCTTTGTAGTACATGACTACAGGAGATGGATTTATTTACAAAAATATGTGAAAGTCACAGTTAGTCAGCAAAGAATGCAGGCTGGATTGGTACCATCGATGTATTAATGATCTGATTTAACAATCTTCGACAAGACATCAAAATTATACTATTCCAGTATTTATTTATCAAGTTTTATTTATCAACAAAAAGTGAAATGTGGGTTATAATTTCACAGCTTGCCCACTAATCTAGCTGAATATTTAAAAAACCAGTTAAGATTAAGTACTTTGCTAAAGGGGAAGACAGCCTAACTTCTAAGGGCCGCTGAGCAGCCTGCTGATTCTCCTAAAGTTCTATCCTTAGTCATCAAGGGTGGTGGTTGCTTTGTGTTGTCCGTAGAGTTTGGTATCTGCGCAACGGAAATCGAAAGGCATCCAACACCCCATCTGCCCTGAGGGAGTCCAGCTTTTTGGTCCAACGCCCTGCTGCCTGTGAGAGAAGCCACCGTAGCCAGGTTTTGCGGTCCAACAGCTTGTCTTCTGTGGGAGACGCCAGCTTAACCAGCCTTCGGGTCCAACCCCTGTACTCTGCAGGAGCAACACAGGCAATGGAGCGTATGGAGCTGAAGAAGGTCCGTACCGACGCGGATAATGACAGTGCAGACAGCCTGACTGATCCGTACACTGAACCCAGCAGCTCTGAGAAGACAACGATTAGCAGGTGAGTTCTCACTCATCCCTGCTGTTGTGTTGCGTTAACAACCTGTTACGTGTCCCAGCTTCCATGCGTGAGGAGAATGGTCAGTTTGCAAAGATCATACTTCTGGTCTAGGCAAAAGTGGTCTTGCTAACTTCTCAAGAACATACTTGGAGTGCAGTGAATCATGGGATTGGTCTCATTTTGTGAGGATGCAACCTTGATATTTGGGGCGGGGCATGAACGCCATCCGGAGATTTTTACTCTCCTCTGTACTTCTGTTCTTGAGTTTTGGGACTTGTCATCGGCGATGGACGATGACGTTAAACGGGTACGCGAGAACACGAGTACGGTCGAGTACGCATGTTGAGAAGCACCCCTGAGTTTGGCGACTGCCAAACACGCAACCGCACCATTTCCATAGCGGGACAGATAGCAGCAGTGTGAGGGCAGCAAGTTCACTTTGAGTTCCTGAACTCAAGCATCTCACCCCCAGCACCCCAGGCTGAACTGAGCACTCACACACTTCGGCGATGCCTTAAATTACATACCGCTTGGCATTGCTAGTTAAAACTTCAACAATAAAATCAGGAGCAAAAGCACATTCACACATGTGACACGTGCTGTCAGTAAAATTGAAATGCTTGTTGCTTTGGGTTTGGTCCCATTCCCCTTTGATGTTTTTGCCCGAAAGCACCTGAAGGACCTCTTCAAAGCTCTCAGCACACATGATCCCTCAGATCTGAGAGGACACATCCAAATCTTCCCGTTTCGCTGTCGGGCCTAAGGATCTTTCCACTCTCTGCTTTCCAGTCCGTTCGGTGACGAGGAATATCCGGAGAACCAGAAGTTTCTCAGCAATGGGATCACGAAAACACGGAAATACGAGGAATTCCACGAAGATGTGAGTCCCGCCTCCCGAATCCCACGTCATCATACATGCGTCACCTGTCCAAAAACATGCTGGGATACAGACCTAACTATTCTATGTCTGTACGTTCAGGAGCCCGGGCATATCTCCTTTGGGATGTCTGTCTTCAACTTGAGCAATGCCATCATGGGCAGTGGCATCCTGGGCTTGTCCTACGCCATGGCCAACACGGGCATCGTGCTCTTCCTGTGAGTGCTTTTCTCTTCACGTCTCAATATACTTTTTTTGCCACAGATTTGTGTAGTGAGGCCTATTTCAGTGGTAATCGTTAGCATCGATGGGCTAAAATGCTAACAGCAATGCAGAATTCCAGGGATAATAACGCACAGCCAGCCCAACTGACATCAGACATTTTTTGCTTCTAGAAAGCTCCTATGGAACAAGTCACTAGCAGCGGCTGGATTTAAAAAGGGCCTCCAGAATGGGAGGGGAGAATGGGTGGGGGCCACGGCTGTCGGGTGTAATTTAGGATGGCCTGAGGGACACACTGTCTCATTCACTATCCCATTTGTCTAATATTTTTTTTAAGCTCTCTTACGCACAGTGGAATAGCCTGTTCCCTCCGCAATGAGTAATTCAGAT
>JAODJU010000062.1:22629813-22668783 GCA_026776725.1 Gnathonemus echidnorhynchus | reverse complement strand
GGGGGGGGGAGGGGGGGGTCAGCTTTGCCGTGACTGAACTGAGCAACTGGAGGTTCTGCTTAGTCACCAAGAACACCAGACCCTTACTCTGTACTGCTAATTGTCAGGGGTATGTGGGGGGGAACTGTTTTTTTTAGTCTGTGAAATTTTTCTTTAATTTCCATTTATTGGACATTGTTTTCCTGGAGAGTGAGAATACCAGAGATTTTTCACTGATGCACGATGACTCTGCAGTAGTGCGGAGCACCGAGTGAATACGTGAATGGCCTCCAGAGACCCCACCCCCTCGATCCGAATACTTGAACCCAGATTTATGACTGTGAGGCTGCAGGTTTAAAAATCTCTAAGTTAAGTATTTAATAACCTCACATTAAAAAATGTACAGCTGTTCTAACAGGCTAAATGCATAGCTCTAAGCAAATATTTTAGTAATTTGTAAGAATACTAATATTGACTTTACATTTATGAACTGGTAAAGACAGATAAAGTGTGCTTATTGGTTAAGAAATCCGGTAGGACACCTCCAAGGCACTTTGTTGTTCAACAAACTGATGACTGCACACTGGAAATGATAAAAAATAGCTATTATTTTTTATTGAAAAGCATTATAGCAATGCTGTATGCTAACACAGAGTGGACCCATTGCAACAGTTCCTGTCATTCAGAATTAACACATTTGCTGCTTATTTTCTATCCACTGATCTGTTTTGCCTGGAATGTGTCCCATGGACAAAGCGGGGGTGTATATAGGGGCGTGGCCACAGGGACACCATCCCCAGCTGAAAGTTGATGAGCCCCCGGAGAGCCCCCTCCCCTGTCACTCATCAATTCAAAGCATACCGTTGACTAATAATATGGTTGTCCCGTCTTATGTCTACCCCCACCCTGCCCCCACCACCACCAAAAAAATCTTTGTATCGCCCAGGGAGCACAATTCAAGGAACACCTGTCCATCGTACGGCAAACACTCACATACACACAGCAGGAGAAACGCAGAGAGACGTAAACCACATTTTCACACTTTGGGTGGAAGCCAGGCTACCCAGCGGAAACTCACATGAGCCGGGGGTGGGGGGAGATGGGTAGCGCGTGCAGATACCACCCACACAGAGCATTGACCACAACCCAAGTGTAGGTGACTTGAGACTGCAGTCATAGCCACTGAACCACCTCACGACTCTCATCCGGGACACTCAAGCGCTCACCGTGCCTTAACCTTCAGGCGGGTGAATGCAGCAAATTCTTTTTGGCAGATTTCCCTCAGCCCCCCCCCCCCCCCCCCCCCTTCCCTTTCAGGGTCTTGCTCCTGGCGGTGGCCGTGCTCTCCCTGTACTCAGTTCACCTGCTGCTAGTGACCGCGAAGGAAGGAGGTCAGTCTCCCGCACGGTGGTCCTATCTCCTCTGAATGTCTTCTCGTGTTTGTTGGCCTCCTGCGGAATTCGAGCCCACTGCCTTCCGCAGGTTCCCTCATCTATGAGAAGCTGGGGGAGAGGGCTTTCGGTTGGCCTGGGAAGATAGCGACGTTTGGCTCCATAACACTGCAGAACATCGGAGGTGAGTCTCAACAGCTGATGTCTCAACTTGAGTTACTCCATATTCACGCTGCAATATTTATACCACCCATTGGTCATTATTTACAGATTATTTACATTTATGTCAATCTTGTTTTATTTTCATTCATTCTTTCATTCATTCATCTAAACATTCACTCATCTAACCCCCAATACCTAGCTCCGACTGGATAAGGCATTAGCTTTCAGAGGTGGGGATTGTGGGTTGAAGTCCCATCCGGGTTGTGAATAACGTGATTGTTTTATTATACAATGATGATAAAAAAAAAATTTTAATTCTGTAATCACAAATGCCTTTGTGCAGTGACCTGTTAATGGAAGAGTCGTGATTTTATCTTCGTCTGTCTGTTTTCTTGCAGCCATGTCCAGCTACCTGTTCATCGTGAAGTATGAACTGCCAGAAGTCATCCGGGCCTTCATGGGTATAGAGGAGACCACTGGGTAAGACATCAGATGCATTACTCACAGTCCATTCATTCTTGCACGACTGATCCAATCCAAAAGCAGCGCTGTGTGACACACATTCCGGATTAGGGTGATACTATACCATATGGAATCTCACATGCTTCAACATTATCTATTATACTTTGCAAATAAAGATGATGTCAAAATGAAATAAATTAATCTGGGAATTTAGGTTACGATTTACTTGAGGCCATGTTTTTAGTTATTTATAAACACATTCATAATGCATTATAATGCATTCATGAAGCATTATAAATATGACTATGAATATTTATAAAATGGCATAACACATTATAGCCATGTTTATTATGCTTTATGAATGCATTATTATTTGTTCTGAATGTGTTTATAAATGACTAAAAACCCTCAAGTAAAGTGTTACCAGACTTTGTTTCTGATCAAGATCCTATCTGCTGTTCTACCTCTGTTGCTCAGTGAGTGGTATCTGAACGGCAACTACTTGGTGGTGATTGTGTCTATGGTCGTCATCCTGCCTCTTGCACTCCTCAAAAACCTTGGTAAGCCGCCCACGTTTCACCGCCAGCAGCCCACCACTGCCTGTGTTGGCCATATTGGCCTTGGTCTCATACCTGCTGCTGTCTCCTATGCGCAGGGTACCTTGGATACACCAGCGGCCTTTCCCTGTCCTGTATGGTCTTCTTCTTGGGAGTGGTAAGCGTCGATTTGGTTTGGAGTGTGTCTCGATTTGAGTGCCGTTCTATTTGCTCTCAGTCTGGTGCTGTAGCGGAGTATAGGGATAGTGCACGTGTCTGTTTGACTTCCCATCTGCACCAGTGGGTATTTGGTCTGCCGTCTCACTCTGATTACATCACAGAAGTGCGACGCTTGCTTTCTGCTCACTATGGTGATAGGCTCAAATCATTGCGGATTCACATCCACCAAGCGAGACAGAAATACTTAATATATTAGATCACATTAGGTCTATGAACTGGGTAAGAAACATTGGTAGGACATTGAGTTTTAAGTTTAATCAGATTATTATAAGGAAATCCTGGACTAGCTTCTATCAGTGCAACATGCAATTATTGCTGAAATGTTGGATAGTGTGCCTAGTTTAGCTGTAGTGTGTGTGTGTTTGTGCGTGTGTGTATGAACATGTATATATTAGTGCTGGGTATACCAGTTCATCTGGTATACCGGTTTTAATTTCCCATACGCTATTTTTCATATACTGCCATATCGCAGCATAGCTAAAACAACAGCTTTAAGACTTTAATAGGCAACAGAATATATAATACTGATTGCTGCTAGAAGTGCTGTGGATCCAGAGTGTATTGAGAGGAGACCTTTGCTAACTCTGCGTACCCTTCTTATTAACAGTTATACCTTTATAACACAACAACTCTCCACATATAACTGGTCAGCATTATACGATTTATAGCTACTGCTTCAGCCTTTGCCTACAAATTTGGTTTTTGCGTAGTATAATTAAATCTGCAATTAAATCCGTATCAGTTAAGCAAAATCGATTTATCACAGTAATAATTATTATAGTCATGCCGGTTATGCAAATGTTACTAAGCTAAATTATACAGTAATAATCAATAAAACGTGTCTCTGTGGAGCTAAATATACAGTTATAATCAATATACCATTGCTATGTAGCTATATATACATTATTAATCTAATAAAACCTGTCAGTGAGACAATTGTTATCAGGCTAAGTTCAACGTTATAATCAATAAAACATGTCGCTACGGGCTGAATATATATATATATATATATGTAAATGCATGAAAACACTTATAAAGGCTTGCTGCCGTTATAAGGGTGAACTTGAAAAAAATACCGTGATATACTATGAAACCATTTTAATGTTACTGTGATAAAAATACTGTGATACAAATTTTTGGTCATTCCATCCAGTACTAGTACATATTACATTTTAGGGACCAGGACCAGATATCCCCACAATGTAATGAAAACCTCTTTTTTTGGTCCCCACAAGGGGAAATTCAATTTGATAAAAATCTGTGAATGCAATTAAAAAACAAAAAAAATACGAAGTCTTGCATTTTGTTTGGTTACTTGTGTTTCTGGTTAAGGTAGGGGTTAAGGTTGTCTTTGTTTGGATTTGGGTTATGCCCATAAAAATGAATGGAGATTTCCCACAAACCTGTAGATACCTAATATATGTGTGTGTGTGTGTGTGTGTGTGTGATTCTGTGAATTCACCTAGGGGCTTTAAGTATGTTGGAAAGCAGTCACTTGCTGAGGGTGTAGACCCATTTCCGGCAACTTTCCACCGCATGTCTTGACAAGCCACAGTTCAAGGTGACCTGGAGCAGGAATGCTGTTCCTTGATGTGTCCTGTCTTCAGCAATATCTACTTTCTAATTACCTCTAAATACAGCAGATGCTGGGTTTCACCATTATTCTGCTAGGAGCAAACAGAGTTTTGTTATAAAGGAATGGGATCACGGTCAGGATTTTAATGTGATACTGCCATGTTCCTGACTGGACCAAGGAGGGTGCCTTGAGGTACCCCTGCATACAGTTCTCATCATTTTTGTGTTTGACAGGTTATGGGGAGGGCTGACCATCTTTCCTTTCCACAGATCATCTATAAGAAGACTGTGCTCCCCTGTCCCCTGCCCTTCCTCCATTACGACGCTGTCAATCACAGCCTCAATGGGTCAGAGTCATACCCCTTACTTGTTAGCGACTCTTTGCATGACCTGCCCCACCCTACAGGGGCGCAGTTCCAGGACGATGACCACCACCTGGACGAGGACATGTGCCGGCCCAAGTATTTTGTGTTCAACTCGCAGGTACGCATGTGTACACGCACGTTCTGGGTGTGCGTGGGGCTGCCCCGACCCCCCGTCTCGCGTCTTTTCTGACACCGGCTTTGTGTGCTCTCGACACAGACCGCCTACGCGGTTCCCATCCTTGCCTTCGCCTTCGTGTGCCACCCGGAGGTCCTGCCCATCTACAGCGAGCTGAAAGAGTGAGCTATCGCACTTTACTTCCGTTCGTTCCCAGCAGGGGGCATGGTCACCATGTGGCCATTGTCCCGCAATAGCGTCACTACACAAGTGGCCCGCATCTCATCATGCATTCCTGTGAATTTGCAGTCGCACCCGACGGAAGATGCAGAGGGTGTCCAACCTTTCTATCTTCGCCATGCTCATAATGTACATGCTGTCCGCGCTCTTTGGCTACCTCACCTTCTACGGTACGCGCCACGCGCCGGGGGCCATCCAGATGCACGGGGTCGTATTACCATGCACTTGTGCTGGCGTCGCATGCCAGCTCTGACACCCTTCTCCCGTCCCGTCCTCTTCCCACAGACAACGTGGAGGCTGAGCTTCTGCACACGTTCACCAAAGTGTACCACTTTGACACCCTTCTGCTCCTGGTGCGCCTGGCCGTACTGACGGCTGTCACCCTCACCGTGCCCATCGTGCTCTTCCCTGTGAGTGTCCCGCCGTGAAGCTCTGCCCTAACGTGTATCTCAATGCACTAATCTGTCGTACAAAGATGAAACTTGGCCAAAATCAGGTCTCTTAGGGGCAGTTTTATCTTGTGTCAAAATATCTCAACGTTAAGTTTTGAAGAAAGCACTGTCACTTAGCTACCTACTACACAGTCGGGTGGACAGCCAATAAACCTTGAAGTCTTGTTTCACTGTCACCACAGTTACTATGTTTTGCCTTTGTAGGGCAGTACGCAGTGTACAGTGTCTTCCTGCATTATATATGTGTGCAGTGCCTCACTGTGCTGGACATACCAACAGTGTCATAACTATGCAATATGCCTACACATATAACCAGTTTAAATGGCATGACCTTCTGTATGTGCTCTGTTAGAGAGGTGGGGGCCCCAGGGATCAGATTATACAGACCTTCCTGTCCTTTTCTCTCGAGTGATGAAAGTAAACGACCAAAAATCAGGGCTTCCAACATCACGATAATATAAGCAAAGTGGTGTTTCTCATACTGAGTCGTTATTTCGGCGTAAGCTACTCCAAATGCTATAATAAAAAATACGATTGGCCAAGCTCAGCCAGCAGGTTCCACCCTGCTTCCCCCATCGTGAGGGCGACCAGCCAGTGCAACCCTCGCTCCCATGGTGAGACGTATTCAGACACACCTGACGCCATATGGGGGCGGGGGCTAAATATAGAGCCACAGACGCAGGGCGGCCAGGAACAGCTGACGGCCACAACCGTTCGCGTCATGCTCTACGTCTCTCCGCGCTATATTTCTACGCACACATCAGTTTGATGTTTTAGTTTTTAATGTTTTAAATGTTTCTGTAGTTATAATATCTCTCAGTGTAGATCTGTCTTCATCACTATCCAGATTTTTTATTTGCACTATTACGCACTATTACTTCATATCCTAAAACTCTTTTATTTTGTTAAATAGCAGTTGAATGGGTTTTATATTTTAGTCTGTCTTAGTTTTAATCCTCTTTTTTGTACCGCACCTGGATTAGCAATTATTATTTTTAAATGTGTCATAGAATGTCAACTTGACTTGACTTGACTTTTCCCCTTGGGGATTTGCAAGAGGATAGGCCTCAGTAGGGAAAATGTAATTCTGATTTCAAAGCTTCTGCATTTCATGATTCAGTAATTATTTTGTAACATGCATGAATGTAGTGGTACACCAGCAGTGACATGAAATTGCTGCTACTCCAGACTGTGCGATAAACAAGGTAGAAGGATAACAAAATAAAAATAGCGCAAGATAACAAAGTAAAATAAGTGAACAAAATAGTACTAAAAGTAAAGAAATATATTAAAGATACAAAATTATAAGAAAATGCGGAAAAAATTAATGTTCCGGTTGCAGTTTTTGCTTGATTTACTTGGTGAAATTAAATAATGATTAATTAATGATTAATAATCCTAAAGGGCTGCTTTTCTTGGCCAGAAGGTTCCAGATGCGCCTGTCTGAGTGCAATGTATGGAACAGTTCAGGTCATCAGTGCAGAATGTCTTTGATAATGCTTAATGCCCTGGACCTACATCGCTGAATGTAGATGTCCTGCAGGGCGGGTAGTTCTGTCCCGGTGATTCTCTCCCGGTCGCCCTCTGCAAGGCTCTGCGCTCCTCGGAACTGCAGTTGCCAAAACGGGCAGTGATGTTCCCAGAAAGCACAGATCCCACAGCATTTTCCAAAATGCACCGGCGGCGTGTTACAGACACAATCATGGTCTTGATGTGGATGCAAGCAAAGCGTCTTGCTGTCACTTCCTGGGTGAGCCATGGATGATCATGACACAGGTAGCCCAATAGGTGGTGCTGAAGGCCATAGCTAATGAGGAACCATGTACCAAGTCAGTGAGTGAGACAATGACATGTGTCCTCTTCATCTAACCCATAGGTGACATCATGACATAGCAGGGGGCAGCTAATTCAGCACCCAGGGAGCAGTGCTTGGGGACAGTATCTTGCTCAGGGTACCTCAGTGGTGCCTTGCTGGTTGCGGATTAGCAATCTTTCAAATGCAAGCGCACTTCCCTAACCATTAGGCCGCCACAGTCCATGAAAGTGCACATGTCCAAGAGTCATTAGCGACTGAATGGGAGTACAGAAAGGCACATGGAAGCAGTGCCTCAGGGTCAGGGAGACGCCTGCCTCGGTGGGATGGGACAGGGTGTCCTGTACATCAGTGAGCTGTCTGGGGGGGGGGGGGGGGTTTGGTTTCGCAGAAATACAGACTTGTGTATCTGAAGCGGAGTAGTAGTGTTGCTTAACTAGGTCTAGGGTTAGTGGCCATAATGACAGAGGTGGTACTTCCATTCACCAAAATGTGAGATTAGGGTGAGTCTGATTATTGTTACTTTTTACAAATGTTTCTTCAAAATTCCCTGGGAAAAAAAAATGTGTATAAAAGTAATTTTGGATTTTTAATCTAATCAAGAAGCAACAGCAGTTCCTTTTTTTTATTTGAGCATAAATGATCTGCAGACTTATCTTTCAGAATAAATACATTTTTTCTGAACACTAAACAAATCCTGAGGATCAAAACATGACACAGGAAAATAACTTTCTGGGCCCAGAAACCGTTTAGGTTATTACCCTCCCATTTCTGTCTGATGCAATCATGCAGCAGGGTTGCTCTACTCGTGTCTGGGTGGGCGGTACTCTCAGAACACACCCACAAACAGTTTCCTGGCCAATCATCTCGCTTTTGTTCATCCCCAGTCCCTTTGGGCCAATGACCTTTCACCCCCTTGTGTAGAAGTGGTGAAAGGGTCACATTCTTAGTTTTTTACAAGCACCTTTGTAATCTTTTTAGGCTGTAGATACAATTATTTTTCTCTTTAGCTGACCCTCGAGAGTATACTGAGGTACAAACAAAATGGAATATAAGTTTCATATTTGTTTAGCAAACAGTTTTATTCAAAATAACATACAACAGATGGCATCCCTGGGGAAATTGGAGGCAAATCCAGGACCGGCTAAGCCACTCACCTGCCAGGTTCTGCACAGTTTTACATATTGCAGGATTTATTTTCATTGTGCTGAGTTCTGGTACAGAGCCAATGAAATGCAGCTAGCATCTTAACAGGTGCAAACAAAATGCATACAAATGCCATAGTACAATAAAATATAAATGAATTATAAATAAACGCATAAATGTAGGGCTGTATCAAAAAATTAGACTGGAAGTTGCTCGGTAAATTGTCAAAAAATTTGCAGAACCTGGATAACAGTTGAGCCACCGTCTTTTTCATTTTAACATGCAACTTAAACCCAAAAATGTCTACCTTTGATTTCTTAGTTTTTGTTATGGGTATATCCTTGTCCTTAGCATAGCAATTTGTTTACAAGACATTACAACCAACAAATGTGATTTTAATTTTTTGACATGTAGGGCGTACAGTTTTCTACAAAATCAGCAGATTTTCCCACACATACATGATCTGAAATCACTTCATTGTGACCCAAAAAGACGTTCCTCATCTATTGTTGTGATACTGATTGAGGGATCCTCCCATTATGCTTTGTGTCTTAGATTCGATCCTCGATCATAATGCTGCTGTTCAACGAGAGAGAGTTCAGCTGGGTTAGGCATGTACTGTTAGCAGTCGCCATCTTGGTCTTCAACGACCTCCTCGTCATTTTCGTGCCAACCATCCGGGACATTTTTGGCTTCATTGGTGAGTTGGTGGGTCCTCCTTCACACTGAAGGAGAACAGAGATGAGAAAATGTACAGGAGAGGTCCTCTGCAGAGAGGGTGTGTGGATGAGGCTGACGTTCCTCAAGATCTTCTCCCTTCTCAGGTTCTTCAGCGGCAACCATGTTGATATTCATTCTGCCCGCTGCCTTCTACCTTCGACTTGTCAAATCCATCCCTTTAAATTCACCTCAGAAGATCTCAGTAAGTCTCCGCTATCTTAATTTGTAAACTTAAGGCCAGGAATATATGGGGGGAGAAAATGTCACAGCCGGAATTTCTGTTTATTTATTCATATTGCTTTTCTGCGATGTGAATTCAGCAGCATACAGCTTTTAAATTTCATCAGTTGTACAACTGGAAATTCTGTCCTTAAGCACTTTGCATGAGTGTATCTTCTTCTTTGGGCCTGCTAGCTTTAGCATATAGCGATACATGCATTGTCACTGACTACTCCTGCTTCTTAGTTAGCACCTTTCCTGCTGAAATGAGTTGTAAAGACGTGCAGGGAGTCACCGTTGTCATGCCACTCTTGTCTCTTCTGCAGGCAACCATATTTCTTGTCACGGGCATTGTCTTCATGGTCGGAAGTCTGTCGCTAATAGTCCTGGACTGGGTCCACAACCCATCGGACTCCAACGGCCATTGAAACCCGCAGGCTCTGATGCGGCGGGGAGGGCCAGGGACTTGGTGCAAGCCCCCCTCTCGATGGGTCCGACAGGGCCCCCGCTGGACTGCCGCAAGCTGGAGCCTCACGCTAACCGGCTGGTTCCGTGGCTGAACATTTGTGTACTACAGGGTCGTTTCACTACACCGCCCAACAGCATTAGAGAGATGGGGCCACCACTGCCGCCCCCCCACCCCCCAACCCCCCCTCGAGAGGAACACTTTTTCGGGATATGTGCCAAAAGCAAATCCGTCTCGCAAGAACAACCCTTGAACGTGAAAGACTGAGAAGTGTATCCGGAGACTGACCTTCTGCAGATGGTCTAGCACGAGCCTCCGGTGCACAGACGTGCCTTGCCGATGTCACATGCGTGCCCCCAGACACCACCAGATCAAAACGAGTGACCCCTGCCTCGCCAAAACTTACTCGGAAAGGACACCAAGCTGTAAAAGCCACTCAGAGTGCGATGGTCAAACCCTCACTTCACGTGGCTGGTGACACGGATGGGCAGTCAAGGATTCGCTCATGCACTTGAAGGAAGGAAGGCAACGGATGAGCAGCACTTTCATCTTGCATTTTTTTTTTTTCCTTTGCGTTTTCCACAGAACAACGGGCAAGCAACATGTGGCCCGATCCTGGCACCCTTTACTCTATCTGTATCAGCAGGTTTCCACTTTACGATGTTTCCTTTTACAAGAACGCAAGAATCCCTTCCTCAAACCGGTATCTGAGGCCTAATTGTTATTATTTCTGAGAAGTTAACTTTAGTTTTAGCCAATGATGTTTTAGGGAGGGCAAGAAAAAACATTGTTCAGAATTTTAATGAATTTTTGTATTTCGTTTAGATTGCCACACACTTATTATGATCAGTACATATATAGCTATTTTTATAGCTAATTCTGGATTTATAGTGGGTTTAGTTGATCTATTTCTATTGAATGTGGAAGCCAGAAAGATAAAGTAGCAAGGCAATAGTAGTGCTAAATCATTTTGTAAGCTAATTAGGTACATTGCAGTCATTTTATGCAGCTATATATCAACCACATATCACACATTTACTTATTTAACAATATTTTTTGATTATTTTCTTTGAAACATCCCACAATTCAGAATGTAAGCTTTTGTTACAAGCTGCTGAAGGGAAGCATAGAGTCTGTTAGCGCCGTGGCTTTTAGTTTCAGTACATGCGTTTGTGGTTGAGCTTCTGTGCAGAAGGATTTGATTCACTGTAATACCATATCATTTATTGCATCACTGAGTATCACACTATGTACATGGAGCACTGAGATATTCTGAGCATGTGGCCTACCTCATGGCGAATTCGGTCCCTGAAACTCCTCGTAACAGCTTTGACTCCCAGCATTTTGCCAGTGTTATTTTCTGGCTTATTTACGGTATGCCGCTTGAGAAATTTCCCAGAAGCCAGTGGTTATTGCTGGCTGTTACGGATGTCTACAGACTACAGACTGTGAATGTTGTATTTGGAAAGGTTTCCCACAAAGGTGCCCTTGTTTCCGTGCCGCCCTAAACAGCCATTATGTGTGTGTGTGTGTGGGGGGGTGTGTATATATAAACTACATTATGTGTGTGTGTTAATGTTACATCTTCCATACATCAGTTTACACAACCTTAAGGGAAGAATCAGTTGTATCAATTTTCATGATAATAGAATATTCATTTCTTATCGCCCCTCTACTAATAAATAATTGAAATTGAATTGCTGTTTAAGGATAAATCACCTAATTGAAAATGGTCACTTTCAACAGATAAACATTTTAATATTGAAACGTGCCTTGTCAAATACCCACAGGAGAAAGCATATAGCTCATACAAAGTATATATTTCCTGGACTCTGTTAGTGGCTGTTGCTTTGTTAGTCATTATAGTGCATGACAATATATGTCTTGTCAAGAAAGCGTGTAATAATACTTAAAGAAATTTAAATGAATTCGAGCTGCCCGGAGTGGAAGGTGTTTACCAATCTCTTGCGGATCATCATATGCATGCGACAGGATATTTTCAAATGAAATGGTTCGGTATTGTGTTCATGTACTGGCTCACACATGTGGTCAATTTTCAAAGTTGTAAATGTACTGTAAATAGCAGACAGCGTCTGGCACATATTCAATTTTTGTGTGGGAACAAAGTGTGCCTCACGATTTTTCCAGTTTTTTTTTTTTTTATTTAGATTAATAGATTTCAATATTACTGTAGTTGTTTTCTAAATTATTTATAACGCAATTTTTTCAGAACACTGCGTACTGAGATCAGTTATAAGCTGTTAGATATCGGGGAAGGAGAGTAATAGTTCTTAGCATAAGGAAGAATAGTTTATTTCGATTTCTTTTCCCCAGAGGTCAGGTATTTAAAGGTACGTGCCAGTCTTGACGTAAAAATTTGAATGCGACATCTGCTGTCTCTTGGCCTTGGTCATAGGTATGTGTTTGCCTTGTACAGTTAGTTCTTAGTGCAGTGGAGACCAAACAGGCAAGGTTAATCCCAAGGGCCTGGAGCAGCACTAGTCAGCTGTGAGGCATCAGAGTGTTAGGATCTGTCGCGGTGGATCTCCACTCTCTCCCACCGCTGCATTTCAAGGACTTCGGCAGTTCCCTTCCGTGCCATTGGGGGGAGCACTCAGACGTGCCAGGCCCGGTTCTACTGCATGTCGACCGACACAGAGGGAGGACGTCGACACATCTGCGTCACGTCTAGAGGATCTCAAACTCGGTTGTATATTTTCCAGAACAAAGATTATTTTTTTTTGTATCATTGAAGTGTTTTCAGTAAGGTGAGCTATGAACAATAAATGTGAAAAAAAATTGTGTCCCGCTTTGTGTACATGTGCATAGAACAGGCAGTGGGTTGGGGGGGGGCACATTTTTGTTCAGAGTGCCAATTAACTGACAGATGGGGGGGTGTGAGCTGAAGAAGAGGAAATCATCTTAGCATGTTGCTAACTTGGTTCATTTTGGCTGACAATTCCTCGTTCACCATCAAGGGCACGACAGCTGAGACCTCCTGATTCCTTTTCTCCAAGGGCACCGCTGGGTCTTAGTGCCACCGAGGTTTGTCTACTTGCATCCTGATGATCCCTACGTTGTGTAGTGACACGTGGAGTTGTTGGCCTGGAATAAAAGGCCTGCTTCCCTGGACTGTTATTTAGCTAGTTGCCAAAACGCCCAGTATGTCTCTTAACATACCAAAAAATATAATCATCTCAGTACCTTCTATTTCTTGACAGTTAATCGCATGCAATACTACTTATTTTATTTTAGTTTTTGTTCTGCAGTTTGGGTGATTTCATACTGACTGTTATTACGGGACTTGTTTAGCTACAAGAAGGATGGCACTAAATTGGCTGGTCAGTCCAATGTTTTATATACTAAATCAAGGCATGTTTTTATATTCTGTTTATAATCAGGATCTTGTATGATAAGAGTATGATGTTTCAGCAACGGATACGTTATTCTACCAAGCCTTTGCAGTACAGTACTGGTTAGCGCTCGTGCTAACCAGCTGAAAGCAGCAGAGAGAGGAAGTCCAAGTCGCCAAGCCTCGCAGATGTTAGCAGTACTCGCTGTATATGCACATCTTCCGGCAGTTTCCGGATAATGTCTGAGGTGACTGGGTTGATCGTTTCTGCACGCGCTGGGGGTGAAACAGTATCAGACAGGAGCTTCTACAGTATATAGTCACTGCTTCCATAAACTGGATTTTATTATGTAAGATCACAAGAGCATGTTTGTATTTGTCCAAACTCAAATATTTCATGTATCGAAGCAACTGCAATTATCAGGGCATTTGTCTAAAAAGTTTTTGTTATTTTAGCAGTAAAGGAACATAAAGTACAGTTTTCACTGTGGGTTGAGGGATGTATTCTGTACCAAGGACCAGATAATCCTCGGGGCCAGTTGTGAAAATAAACAGTGTATTGTAATGAAATGCACTTGTTCAAGGTTTAGTTTTGATTGAATCGATGACGCAGGAGGCTGCAGTGGATCCAGCCGTTCATGTAAAGGTCACTGGGGTGGCCTGCTTACTTAATTACGGATTTCAAATTCCAGCCAGGTCTCAGTCAAGACTTAAAGCTGGGGGGAGGAATAAAATTCCCATTGCTGAAAATCCCTATTCCATTCATGTTGTTAAATTATCTAAGTGATGAAAGTTGTATAAAGCAGCACTTGTATGTTGTGTGAAAACAAAGTTGTTACATGAACAGTGTGGTCTCTCTTTTTACACTAAAAATATCTCTATAGGCATGTTATCAATGTACAAGGCTCTGAAGTATGAAGTACCTGAAGCACCTGAATTTGTTCAGGTTTTGTGGACTTTCTGAATTTGCCATTGTGCTGAGTGTGACCCTGAAATGCTGGCCTACACACACATAGATGTGAGATGGTGCTTTCAAATTCAGGCACTCCCCAGGTTGCATTGGTCTGTGTCACGATATTTCGACTTTATGATGATTAAATGTATTTCACTTTCAATACATTATTCAATAAATTACATGAGATATTCAACATTTTATTATAAAATAGGCTTTGTGTTAATGATTGTGCCTAATTGTAGGCTAATGTAAGAGTTCTAAGCATGTTTAAGGTAGGCTAGGCTAGGCTATGATGTTTGATAGGTTAGATGTACTGCATTAAAATGCATTTTCACCTTACTATATTTTCACCTTACGATAGGTTTATCATTTATACGAAAGCCGAGTCACAGTAAATGAGACTTAATGCCTTGCCCAAATCAATATGCCGTTCCTAGGATTCAAACCAGCAACCTTCTGACAGGTACACTGTCCTAACTCTGAACGCTAATACTACCACAGTCCTTCTGCCACTCAGCAGGTGCAACCTCAATATATTCTGCCTACTGTGATGTCATGTGCAAACCCCCAATTGACTACTCAGTCTAGATAAGAAGGCCCGCCCAAAGCCAGTTGATTGACAGCTTGGCCATTCGAGCAAAAGCAACAGGGATAAAGCAATAAAGAAAAAGCATATATTTTTTATTGCTTTATTTTTATTTGTATTAATTTTACTTTATTACTCACTTTTTCTTATTCTTTTATGGCAATCCAATGGCTCCCTAAAGCACACCCCCCAGGCCTGTATAAGCAGTTAGAAAAAAAACTGTGGATTGATTGATTGATTGATGCCGAACCTTTTCTTCCACAACTTTCTACACAAGTGGTCGCATTGTCTCTGGTGGCAGTTCTGTGTCAGCTTGCAGCTGCTTTCTTTTCTGGGTTTTTATTGCCCTGATTGTGGGATCCGTGGTGGTAATGCAACCCAGGTCCTCAATGAACTCCCGAGAATAATTCACTGCAATAAAATGCTTTCCAGCAGCGGCCTGCATGTGAGGTTCATTTACAGAGGAAGCATTATAAAGCAGTTCAAACAACAGAGTGTAAATCATTAAAACAAGCAAACATTTATTATTACTCTTATTGCCAGTACTACTGATAACATTCCATCTTCTATGGCCACTTATCCAGTACAGGGTGGTGTTCAGCTTGGAGCTCATCCAAGGAAATAAAATATAGACATATAAAATATACAGAGGACGCCCAGAACACCATGCCAGTGCTTCGCAGGGCACAGACTCACCCAAACATACCCACTAAATGAGTCACACGCTGATGAACGGTCACATGGCCCTTAAATATTTCAGATTATATCAAATTCAGTGCATTCTTATTGGCTAATGCCCCTCATGGCTGTCCCTCCCTGTGATTGGACAGTGTCTGAATAAGCGGGACTGGAAGCCAATGGATGACGTTTCTGTAGTAATGTAACACAGGGCTGCTGTTCTATAAAGACACCATGTGTTATTAATCACCACCATCCTTTGTACCTGCTTCAACACATGAGTGGTCATGTGACATCCTCCAGGTACTCAAATTTCTTCCCAAACACCAAAACCATGTGGTGAGGTGAGCTGGTATCACCTGTGTGCCCTGTGAAGGACCAGCACCTCCTCCACGGTGTCAGTTGCTATGTGACCCTGTGCTGAATAAGTGGCTCAAAGATGGATGGATACATAGTTAATAATTAAGTAATTTAACTGAATCTTAAATTATTACTACTCTGTTTCCAATCTGATTCCTTGTTGTCTAGCTCCGCCCCCACCAGAGGATGAAAAAAAAACGACAAGATTTCAAGCAATTAGATTTAGTGACAGAAAAAATAATTTTGCCACTTGGAGGAAAGATATGGTTTGTTTGGTTCACACATATAAACTAGAAATTCTGGGTCCCTTGACATAATGTCACGTCTGTTTTGTTTCATGAAGGGAAGAGATACATTATATGCCTGAAAGTATGTGGACACCAGCTTATCAAACATCTAAGAACAAGGGTATTAATATAAAGGTATTAACATAAAGTTAGTCGGCCCATTGCTACTATAGTAACTTTTCCTCTTCTGGAAAAGCTTTTCATTAGATGTTGGAACATTTCCAATGAGATCTATAGCCGTTCAGATTGAGTATTGATATTGGGTCACCAGGTCCCTTTCTGTGAGCTTGTGCGCCCTGCAACTTTGCAGCTCAGCTCCCAGGCGTTCGGACCTTCACAATCGCATCACTAGTGGTTCACCAGGGCAGCTCTAGCAGGACAGAAATGTGCCAAAATGACTTGTTGGAAAGATGACATCCTGTGATGGTGCTATGTGTCACTAGCCTGTTTGACACAACACCCACTCTGCAGCTAATATGTGCTGCAGGAGATCGCGTGACTGTGGGCTTAATTACACACCTGTGTCAGTGATGGGCGTGGCTTAATTAGCCAATTACTCTAATTAATAGGTATGTCCGCATACTTTTGCCCACATGGTGGATCTTCAAAGATAGACTTGGTCCCCAAGGTGGTTTACTAGGGAGGTGCTGTCAGCTCCAATAAGGTCCACATGCCTTACAAAGAGCTTTACCTTACAAGAGTGACCAGAAAAATTCCAGCTTAACTAGGTTCCCTACAGTAGCAATCATATACATTGAATTGTTTCATTTTTAACGTTGTCAGTATATGAAGAGAAATTTGGTAAGATAAACTGGAATGGGCCATAAGTCAACCTCCACCTGTCTATTCAGTTTGTTATACATTAAGTTGCAGGAGCCAGCACAATCCAGTGGAATCCCCTTTGTACTCATTGCCCGTACTTCCTGATGAACACAAAGGATTTTGTAAGAAAAGTCGAGGGTGGTGCAGCCAGAACGGAGGTCAGAGGTACAAAGAATGTTAATAGAATCAAACAATTATTGGTTTAATAAATATCCATTCCCATAGATTCCGAGGGGTGGCTATAAACAATAATCGTGTGAAAGTACTTTTCCCCGATGATTAACTAATAAATATCAGTGAACCAAGTTATTTAATATGTATGCTGCATATACTATATTTGTTCTAATAATTTCATATATGTTACTGGAAGGACTCCCAGATATATATACTGTATATATGTCAGTCAGAAGTGCACTCGCTGTGTTATGACTTGATATCGCATTTCATAGATAAACGGCCTGCATTGATTGACATTCTTGCTGAAAGCCTGTCCCATATTTTATTAATATATATAGGTCTGTGAGATTTTCATTGTTCATTTATTTATTATTTATAATATTTACAGGAGGCCTCCGGTTCCAGGCTGAAATTTTGTCTGTGTCTGACTCTTTACCTCGACAGCCGTTGTGGATTAAGATGAGGTGAAGCTGTAATTGACCTTGATGTACTGAGATTCAGCCACGGCAGATGTTTTTAAACCAAATGAAACAATCGCACTCGTTTGTGGTTTATCTGACTAACAGTTTTTTTTTTAATCCAAAGCAACACACATTATTCTGAGAAAGCAGGATCAGACAATCCCTGCAGCAACTGGGGATAAAGAGCGTAGCTCAAGGGCACGATCATCCTGCCAACTTTGGGATTTGAACCAGCAACCCCCCACACATCAGCCCCACTGATCAGGCATTCACAAGGCGCCGGTGTGGCCTTGCTTGAGGGTTCAGGTCCAAGAGCTATGGTGCAATGAGAAATGTTCTAATATAACTCAAAGTTACTAACTAGGAAATGGCACTAGGGAAACCATAGTAGACCATCATAAATACATTGGACATTTAACTGGAAACAGAGTACAGACGCTCCTCTCCTTATGAACTTTCAACGCATAACCTTTCAAACATACGAACAGAGAGAACTGTAAGTCCAAACTGTGTTCGTTGGGCTCCCGTAACATCAAAATTTTTTTCTGCGTACCAATTCCACTTAGTACGACTTCTGGCCGCTACTCCCGCCGCGCAGCAGTGTAACGTGCGAACTCCCAGCATCCTAGTTCTTTGTACTTGCATATACCCTTAAAATGATGTTGAATAACGACTTACGAACATTTCAAGTTATGAATGGCCGTTCGGAACGTAACTCGTTCGTAAGTAGAGGAGCATCTGTAATCTCCTAAATTCTCAATTGTTTTAACAATAATGGAAAAAGTCATTTAAAAAAAGTCTTTTACATATGAGCCTTTCAGTACATCTGATTTCCCATTTACAACATTCTTAAGCAAAAACATTGAATATTAAATGATTGTCAAAATGATGCATTGTACAGCTACTGTAAGGTCTTATGACGCAAGTCTTTTCTAAAGGCTTTCATCCCCGAAACATGGGCCTGAAACTCTTCACTATGAAAATACGCCTACAGTCTTCAAGGCCGTAGGCTCTTGGGATGAGCGGGTTTCATAACTTTAAATAACTGTAAATCCCAGAACCTCACCTACCCCAAAAATAACAGGTCGATTGCTCACAAAATGGCACACCTAACTGAGCCCATTTCTAAGAATGAATTGCTGTTAGAGTTGTAGATGCACTTCCACACTGCGATGTGGAAGTTAGGGTACATAAACTCTGTCCCAGCACATGCCAAGCCTGCGCTAAATTCTACAGCCTTACATGAAGGCTGCTTCTGCTGTTATATAATACCCTCCTCACCTGTGGAGTCTGTTCCACTTTCTCGCTCCTCTGGAGGTTGACAGATACGTATTTTGAAATCTTTTATTAGGTTTCTTCACAGACATCATTTCATGCTGAGTATCACTGCGTTCTTTCCTACTTTTATCTGGTGGGGAAAAAATGGAGAATAATTGTCAAATATCCCTTTGGACGATGCAGGTGAAAATAAAAGAATACCATTATCACCGCAATCTCATGCAAAATAGCTGGAGATTAACATTCAAGTTTATTTTGACCAGCTTGTGTATATATTCAAGCACTGCTGCCTTACACCTCTGTGACCAGGGTTCGAGTCTCTGCCCTGGCTCCATGTGTGTGGAGTTTGCATGTTTTCCCTGGGTCACTATGGGGTTTCCTCTGGGTACACCAGTTACCCCCCACTGTCCAAAAACATGCTGAGGTTAATTGGAGTTACCAAATTGCCCATAGGTGAGTGTGTGAGTGAATGGTGTGTGTGTGTGTGTGTGTGTGAATGCAAAAAACAGATGATGGTGCAATGGTTCATACCAGGACAGCGTTATATCAGCCTGTATGTGTCAGCTGGGATTGTGGGAAAAAAGAGGGGAACGGGAAAGAACATGAGCACTCTTGGTAACATCATCGTTGCGTAAGAAAATTTACACTAGCGTGAGTTTCAGTTTTCTACTGGGTGCATGGGAAAAGGCCGTGCCCATCGGACCGTTAAGATTCCTGATCATATAAGTTCTGCTGTGAGCAGGAATTCTGAAGAAAACAAGCAGACAAATTTGGCACAGCTAGACGGTGCCCTCCTCTGGCTGTGAGGGGCATGGTGATAGGCTCCCTGGGAGGAAGATCCTGCAGGGTGAGATCATGGAGAAGAGTTTTCCCATGGTCAGATAACAATGCATGCTAAAGACAGTATCCACAATTATCCCAAGAAAGGTTATTCGGGGCAACTGTACTTATGTAGTTCTTTGAAAATGTTTCACTCTGCAATCCAGAGGGCTTTCTCAATTCTGATTGACTGGTTAGAGGAGCAGGTTTATAAATCCTGCGAAGCCCTCAAGTCGTTAATACTTGATGGTCACTTGATGGTTGTTGTCTCCGCTGGTTTTCATGTATGTCACTGTGACCACCTGGGCCAGGGTGTGAAGGACTGTGAAACTGTCTGGGTTGGCTTGAAAGAACAGCATTGTAAGTGGGTGATAGATTATGCCTAGAAGACCTCCTCTGTTTAACGAGGGTCGTTCAATCTTGCAGTACAAACTGCTTCACTCACACCTCATTTGAACGAGTCAGCCTCTCGGTCGAGTATCTTAACGTTCTGGTCTTCAAAGGGGTGGCCTTTGTCTTTCAGATGTAGATGAACTGCTGAGTCTTGTCCTGATGAGCTGGCTCTTCTGTGTTGTGCCATGCATTTATAGAGCTGCTGTTTGGTTTCTCACTGCACTGAACTGCATATACTACGTTGCTCTGTTTCTGAAACGTTTTCAAAGAACTAAATAAGTCCAGTTGCCTTGAATAACCTTTCTTGGGATAACCATGACCTGGATGACTGAGAATCTTCACAAATATCTGCAATTCTTATAATTAATGTACAGTACTTTGCTTTCCTAAAGGACTAAGCATAGATCTCAATGCTTTGATATCCCACGGTTGTGTGATGTCGGCCGTCCTTGTTGAACCCATTTACTTGATGGTGATGGGCTAGCTGTGGACCTTAAATGATGAAGCATGGAGTGAGGGTTTGTCTATATCACCCAAATCCAGTGCAGTGAGCACATCCTCAGCACATTCAGCTGAAAGCTGTAGTTGAAATAGAGTTGACATTGACATTGGTGGACTAAAGTAACTCCTAATCCTGAACCACAAATTGCCTCATATTTTCTATAGGAGGTGAACATCTCCTGCTGCTCAAGAAGTGTCGATTGAATGTGACCTCCGAGCAGAAGAATGTTTGAAACCTTTAGCTGCTCCTGCCCTCAAATGGTCTAAATGACCAAAATAAGTGGCAGCCAGCCGTCTGTCTCTCAAGTCTGATACACGTTATGACGTACCACCACACCATCTACACACACCTACACCCTAATGACACTCATAAGAACTACATGAACTTCTTGAAGTTCTTGCAGTCTTCCTGAAGGTCTTTAACCATGCAGTCTTTGTCATCTAGCAGTTCTTAAAAATTTCACAGTGAAAATAATTAATAACAGTGGAGCTAGCAATTAATGTGGGGGTTTCATTATATTTTTTGTTCATATTCATGCTGGTAAGAACCTACAAAGAAAAGAGCATTTTATTAAGAGCGATTCTTGTGTTTTGTACATACCCTAAACCCAGGATGCATACCTCTCGAATAATCACAGGTACTCCAGTCATTTGAATATAGAACTATTCTTTAGGTCCTTAAAATGATTGTAAAATCGGTAAGTGAAGAGACACCCCTTTGATGAGACTCCAAGATGAGTCAGCTGAGCATAGAAGCTCTACTGTTTGGCCTCCAAGAGGAAGCAGAGCCCTGTGATGCCGTAAGCGCAGGGGTAATGGGTGTGTGACTCTCCCCACACCTTAGATAGGAATTCCACTAACATTTCATTGTTTTCTGTGCTATTTTATATGTTTACCATAAAGTAATTTATCATAATAGTAATATACACCCCCATATGTTGCTTTTGTAACTGGTAACTATTTCACTTTTATATTTAATTAAACAAACATCTGGGATTTTCGCGTTTTCTGGGGTGGCAGTTTAGAATAGAATAGAATGGAATAGAATAGAATGTCTTTATTCTTATTAACCCCCTGAATTATTTTGCCATTTAAGATTTATGGGAAAGGTAGGATTAAAAAGAAGATAAATTATGGAGATCTCATTTTTAATGTATACATTACAGCATAGGAATGTTGTTTTAAAATACTGAACAAGATTTTTTGGTTTTGCATTAAACAGGTTTTCACATGCTAGGGATTGGCCTTCTGTCTTGTCAGGTAGGTTTTTTTTTTTTTGGAAAACAATGGAAAAAATGTGGCAATTTTCTGTTAATGGTCTGCAGAATACAATTAACTTTGGGTGTGTCTGTTTGTTGGGGGCGGATAATGTTTTGTATTCAGCATGTATGAGAACTCGGCAACCAACTTGCTCCAGAGAATTCTCCACCTGGCACATTAAGCCACACTGATAGGAGAAACAGCCCATTATCCAGTCAGGACATTTACGTCATTCACAACATTCACACACATCTCAAAACGTTGCCAAAGTGTTCATTTGACTTCCTGCATGTGCTCAGATGTTTATCTACACGCAGAGGTTTATGATGTAAAGAAATCAAACAATCAAACATTTTTTTTTTTGGAAATACTTCGAGGGGCTTGTTTGTGGTGGCCCTCTGGGGTCAGCAGGGAAATGATTTTGTGCTCTCGGTATGCAGGACACGTCGTTCGTATGATGAGTGCTTTCCCCTCTGTCCTATGCGCCAGTCGCACACAGGAAATGACAATGGCGCCATTATTTCTCAAGAATTTCCTGGTTACGGAGGACGCGGCACAGTCTATGATATAGGAGCTTCAGCTGCAGGGAACAATGCGTAGCTGCAACCGACAGCCACAGCTCAGGACGGCCAGCACAAAGACCACGTTCTGGTGTCATATTCACACTGAATCTCTTTTATGTTGCTTTTTTTGCATTTCGAACAATGTGTTCCCAGTTATTTCTGAGGGTACACTTCAGCCATGATGGTAGTTCAATTACGCTTAGACCAGCAAGCCTGGTTGCATGAAATTTATTGTTGATTTGCACCTTTTTACCTTGGAGACTTTCACCCCCTGACATCACCTGGTACATTAATGGATGACTGACAGGTATCTGGTGCATTGAATAACTGTCATTCATTTGTTATTGTTACACTGTTAATAACATATTGTGTAGATTACTATTCAGATCTTACAGACACTCATTGATAAACATTGGTATTGAAAGACACTCCAAGCAAGAAACGCATTTAAAGAAATACCACAATAAACACGTGATCACACTACACAGTCGACCCTTCTACATTGCAGGAGTTAGGGATGTAGGTCCCCTGAGATCTGGAAAAAATTTTTGGTCTTCTTGGTTCAGCAGCATGCAACGAAGCAAAACAATGCAAGAAAATGTGAGAAACACGAGATACAAAGATCAGATTGAGATATCACATAAGAGGCTGCCATAAGCACGCTTGACGTTCTCCAAACCAGCACCGTACATATATTTAATGCATTTATGAGTTACTAAATGCTTTGTGTCATCTGCAGCTTTCAGAAAACTCCCATAAACTCCCCCAAAATTCTCACTGAGTTTCTCCTACTGTACCATCTGTGTGATATATGAAAACCACAGTGGGGAAAGTTGTGATGCTGAAGGATCGACTGTATCCATTTTAACTGGAATTTCAGTATGAGGAATTAACAGGTAGTTATGTGAATGCCTGTGATCTTCAAATATGTGTTTTACCTCCTTAGAATAAAATATTTCTGCTGAGTTACAGTCCTGCAGCAGAATTAATACCTGAAAGCATTTCATACATTCATCTTAACTCTTTCAGCGAGACCACACAATGTCTCCAACATTTTCCACGGTCACTGGTCCAGGCCAGGGATGAGAGGGCTTGGAGAGAGGCCCCCGCAACAGAATACACTTTACACAGGATGCCAGTACGTCATGGGACACGTACATTCACACACAACCACCAGGCATACCTGAAATTAGTAGAGAAGTGTGATCAATGTATTGAAAAATCCAAACGCAAATCTACTTCTTACAAAAGTCTACAAAACACATAAACAATACTGTTATATGAGCATCAGAAGATTATTAGTACACTTAAAATAGCATTTTTACAAGAATCCTTCACACTTTTCTGTCTGAACTCAACAGTCAAACTAATCTGAAAGTCATTCAGTAGCTCCATTTTTTCCAGACGGAAGTTCTCCTGTGTCACTTGTTTATACATCGATAACAAATGCATGAGTCATGTTGTATATGCACATTTGCCTTTGCTACAGCTACTAGTTATGCTATCAAGCCAACCAGCCATCCATTTGTCTTACGTGTACTTATTCAGCAAATTTTGGTCTTTCTGTGTTCTGTGTATGGTTAGTCGATTGTTTCCCACTGGAGTTCTGTGTTTGAGGGCAGAACGAACAAAGATGTCGACAGAAGCCTGTGATTACATTTCAGATTTCAGCTGATGATATTTCTGATGGACTCAGATGCAGTGAACAAGATAACAATTAGTGCACCTGCTCAGTAGGCAAAGAACACCTACCAACACCACCTGTAGTTTTATGGGGAATGGTGCATTGTGGGATACATTGGACTTCTCAGGGGTGAGGACACCTCATCTCATGGAACAGGCAGCAGGAAACCAAGATTCAAGAACGCAGTAAAGGGCATCTTGTCTCATACAAATCCAAATCTATGTAAACCTTCAGCAATGTTCAGATGCTCCATCACTGCCAGATATCTGCTGTTAGGAGCTATTCGAATCAGTACTGATTTGCCTTTTGGTGTTTGCAAGTGTTTCTGGAATCGTCCTTAATGTCTGTTTGTGTGTCTGTGTGCGTCTGTGTGGGTTCTTTCTATACAGTGGAAACTGCTTATAGGGTCGCTATTTACTTTATTTTATTGACGGTTTCAAAATATAGTACAGCTGTTTCAAACGCTTTTTAAATTATGGTGCTGTACAAATTAAATTACTGAACCGTGTATAATTCACATACGCTATAGTACAGTACAGTACTGTACATAAATAGGCCAATTCAATTTAATTTTATTTATACAGCGCATTTTCACAATGCTACATTGTTTCAAAGTGCTTATTGTTGTTTGGCTCATTTTTGGCGGTTAAAATAATTACTTTCTTTTTCCTGTCATATTCTCTGTGCATGCCGCATTAGCCTCAGGTAGCTAGACTGAAGCGGGTGGGTTACCACAAGGCAAAGTAGGGCAATCAAATTGTAAGTGTAAAAAAAAAGAAGAAAAGAAAAAGAATGACAGTGCTTAACCCCAACCCAGCCATAACCTTAACCGTCAGTAACCAAACAAAATAGACTTTTGGCATTTTTCGTTTTTTGATTGCAGTCACAGATTTATATAAAATTGAGTTTTTCCCTTGGGGGGACCGAAAAAATGCCCCCCACAATGTCAAAATAACAGGATCACGTTGTGGGATCATTTGGGCCCCGTAATGTAGTACAGTGGAAACCATTTATAGTGATCACGGTTATAGATCAACCACTTATATAGATCAAAAAGCTTGGAAAGAAGAATTCCAAATTCAAAATATTGTTTAATTTGCTTAAAGTAATGAAGTACTCCATTTACAGTGTTCATTAAAGTTGTCATTGCTCACCATGATCCCCCATGAGGAATTTGATTGATGGATGGAATACTTGGAAATGACTGACTAAATTTTTAATAACGGTTAAATATACAAGTTCACGTTTTACTTCTATAAACCATACATAGAGAACATTTCATCTTAAAAGATTGCCTAGAAATCAATTATGCGGTGATGTTAGACTTGTGCAGTTGAGTGGCATTCGATTTAATCAACAGAAAATATAGATGATTCACACAAATTTCTCGTCCAATGTTGGTGAAAGGTTATGTACCTTAATAAACTAGCCAGTAGGTGTCCTGACATAAAACCAGGCAGCCGTCGTGATGGATTACCCGGCTATGTGGATACGGCGCATGGCGAGGCTACCTCCCCGCGTCCGATCTCCTTGAGGGCAGGATGGTGGGAACAGGAAAAACACTTAGAAACGAATCCGTGACGATGCGGCATTGCATCGACAGCGACAATCGTATGCTTATGACAGCGTGGCCACGCAAATTTCTATTCCCCCACACCAGTTGCCTTTAAAAAAAAAAAAAACGCCTGATGCCTTTTGTGACACGTTTCCCACAGGCATCGTTTCATCAAAGCTCACTTCCAAATGCACCGTTCGATGACAACATGTAAATGTCCCCGAGGTCCGTTTAACTGCTGACCGCTGCAGACAAGGAAGGAAGGGGCGTCCATTGTTCTGTATTTGTACACAGACATCGCCTAGCTGTGCCTTGCATGCATGGCCCCGCCCTTTTGGTTCGAGAAGCTGATGCAACGCAGGCTGATATAACCATCGAACCGGATACTCATCGACACAGCGACTTCGGAGTGCGTCTGCGAGCCGGCTGGGTCCATTCATCCGAGGGAACACCGTTTCCCCCTAATATTTATATTATAACTTAAACGTATATCTCTAGTTAAATAGTTATTTTTGTATTGAATATTTGTATATAATAACTTAAGTGGTTGTATTTAAACTGTTTAAATACACAATTTTACACTTCGTGAATTTAATTTAATTTTTTGTTCACGAAAAGGGGATTTTTAAGGGCATTTTTTCATTCGGAGGATTTTTAAATCTGTCTACTGTCGTCTGTAAGGTAAGATAACTGTTTTTTGGCACTTTGACAGAGGCTTCTGCCGGTTCCTCTCCGGTTCCTCGCCTATTAAGGGCATTATTTCCGCTTTTTATCACCTTTATTAAAAATGACTTATTTGGAGTTTAACACTAGATTTTGGGAATTAGTATTGAAATGTTTTATGTTGCCATACATAATTTAACTCCAAAATGGTCCAGATTCTTTAATTATCTTTGGATACAGCTGGAAAAATAATCACATAATTTCTTGTTTTTTTAAAACCATCTTCTGCATTATCTGGTGCCCTTCAAAGTAGGTATGAGCAGAATTGTAGGTCAGACAGGAACTGAAATAAATAAATAAGGTCTGCGATGCTGCAGTCTTGTGACTGTCCAGCTGAATGATTTACATTCTGACGGAGGAGGAGGGCGGGATGCCTTCTATTTGATGGAGACCGGCCTTTGTGCTTTTTCTTGTAAACACAGTATCTATCTATCTATCTATCTATCTATCTATCTATCTATCTATCTTATCTTATCTTTTTAAAGGAAGGGGTGCACTGCCGAATAGTTAAGGCGCTTCGCCAAGCGATGCTGCGCATTAATGCCAAAGCACGTGTCCGCGCGTCCATCCCGCTCAGCTTTGCTTGCTATGAATAAAAACAAGCGATCAATATGCCCTGGATCTCTTCTTAATATCACCACGTTGTACGTTTTATGATGCCAGATTTATTTGTTTTATACCGGTGGAAACGTTTTTAGGAATCGTGTTTATATTTCCTCCTTACACGACTGACTGACGCAACTAGCCTTTTATTTATAATGTCAACACTCGTGGCTTCTTTAGGCTGTGACGATAACGGCACTGGTTGGAAAAGGGCAGCGTACAGGGATCCGGCTAAACATGGATTGTGTCAGGAGCCTGATGCCGGCTGGTATTTTTCCACTCCTTGGATGAGTCAGCCCCCCCTTTTCATAGTCTGAGCGCGGGTCACGTGGTCTCCGGGCACACCGCTTTGACTGTTCGGTTACCCCCGGGGTTTGACGTACTGTTAGCGCAGGCATGTGAGAGGCGGAGGTGTATCGAGGTGAAATGTGAACCCGAACTCCTGCGCTTCACCCGTAGAATGAACCAAGCGGCACCTAAGACGGAAACGACCCATCTGAACCCATCGGCAGTGCGCAGTAACCCCGACGCGTCCAGCAGCCCTCAGCACAATTTTGCCCTGGAAAAACAGTCAATGCGCAGGTGAGGCGGCATACAGCTGAGTTTTAGTTCCTCAATAGAATTCTGTTCGTTTATGATTATAAAGTATGTCCTCCTACAGGAGGGCTTCATTTACAGAGCATATCTGATTTCATTTCTGCCCTCTCTGTGTTTTAGTCCTGATGAAGGTGATGCAGAGAATCAGAACTTCCTCCATGATCATCAGCTGGGGAAAAAGAAATATGAAACAGAATATGTAGGTTTCACTCATCATTTATTTACTCTCCAAATGTGACTAATCATTATTATTATTATTATTATTATTATTATTATTTATAAATTCTTCTTTTTTTCAGCATCCTGGTACGACCTCCTTCGGGATGTCCGTCTTCAACTTGGGTAACGCCATCATGGGTAGTGGCATCCTGGCACTGTCCTACGCCATGGCCAACACGGGCATCGCCCTGTTCGTGTGAGTGTCCTTAGCTGTCTGGTGTCTCACCTTGGACCTGAGCGGTCAGCACAGGAATCGGCGTGCTGGAAATCACCGGCGGGAGCCGCCTGGCTGTATTCAGATTCAGTTTCAGCACGTTTAGGTGAATTTGGGGGACTGTTCTACCCATCGGCGATGTTTAGAAACAGAAAAACGTAATCGCCAGCATGCTCGGCCTCATATCGGCCCTGCTTTGGCCCCGGGCCCCGGGCCCCGACCCAGAGCCCTGATCCTCCAGCCCCAGTTAGCAGCAGTGTTTACTCCCTGATGTCCCGATGAAGCTCTCACTACTGTGATAGTTCTGCTCAGGGGAACTTTGCTGGGCAATTATCCACTAAATTGCAAAAAAAAAAAAATCTTTACAGTATGTATTTATATTAGATATCTTTAGATATTTTTAGATATTAGATACTTTATTGGGGAAATTCTTTTGCACTAATTATTGCATTATTTCTCATTATATGATGGCACACATATATATGTATGTTTGTGCGTAGTGTGTATATATGTGTGTGTAGGTATATATTTATATGCTAAAGTGTGTGTCCATCTATTATGTGTGTGTATATGTATATTATAGTGTATATGTTTATACTATAGTCCATGTATTAGTGTATATATATATATATATATACACACATAGTAGTATATATAGTGTTATTATAATATTTATGATATTGATTACTGCTAATGGTATTTAGTTAATACTTGAATAACTTACAGCCAAGCCGTGCATTGATGAGAAGGTTGCGATAAACATTTCCTGCAGCTGTGCACCCATAATGTGCACAGCCAAGAAATAACCTGAATTATTAATGCTGGGTGTTGTTCACGTGCACGTGTTAAAGCGCCGATGCGTGACCTTTACGGGGGTCACGCTCTGTTGCCTGTTCTTATTTTCCCCTGTACAGCGGCTGCGGGGGCTCAGTGCTACGGGGCATCTTTCCAGGCAATAACTCTGCTCCTCTTTTGTTTTTAATCTTTCAGGATACTCCTCGTCTCAGTTTTAATATTCTCCCTTTACTCTGTGCACCTGCTGCTGAAAACGGCCAATGAAGGAGGTGAGGATCGTTTGGTTAATTAAAGACTTGTTTAATTATTGCCTCTGCTTGTTGTTACTAAGTGTAAACTTGCTGTGGTCTCTCCAGGTGCCTTAGTTTACGAACAGTTGGGCTACAAAGCTTTCGGCCTGCCTGGAAAACTGGCTGCTTCGATATCGATCACCGTGCAAAACATTGGAGGTAACAAGAGACAGGAAGTCCTCTTTTTTTAAAAAAAAAAAAAAAAAACAGTGGTTAAAAAGGAAGTTGCACATACTATACTTCTGAGAATTATGCGCAGATACATGCTTTGCTGTTTTTCCGGGAAAATTGAAGCTAATTATGTAAAGACTGAGCGAGAGTAACATTTGTGTGACGTTCCACAGCCATGTCCAGCTACCTCTACATTGTGAAGTATGAACTGCCAGAAGTCATCCAGGCTTTCTTGGGGATGGAAGAAAACTCGGGGTACGTTCCAGATTATTTAATTTGTTTATTGTTTTTTGACTCTCAAAAACCTTGGAGGGCTGTGAGTCACTTGCGGTTTCAGGCTAAGTGTGTCAACATCTGTTTTGTAGAGAATGGTACCTCAACGGTGACTACCTGATGCTGCTCGTCTCCTTAGTGCTCATCTTGCCCCTGTCACTTCTAAGAAATCTCGGTAAGCAAAAACAGAGGCAGCTAAGAAGTTTGCGAAGGAGTGTGTACTTGGCCGAGGAAGGGGAGTGTCAGTATGTACTGAATGTACTATAAGTATGAGACAGGGTGTGTCTGGGGGAAAAATAAACATGATGTATGATGACATTTCCATCTGTGTACTTAATATGATATTTACCACTGGAATTCCAGGTTACCTTGGATATACCAGTGGTCTCTCCTTACTCTGCATGGTCTTCTTCCTGATTGTGGTGAGTTTGGTTGTTAATGACCCATCTGCTTTCGTTATCAAGGCTTTTGTCACAATTGACAACAATAAAAGTGTATCTTTAAAGAAAAATACCCTACAGTGGTACATAACTAGGCTAATTTCCAATGGGAAATTCTTTCACAGGTTATCTACAAGAAGTTCCAGATTACTTGCAGCATGCTGAACAAGGACTCAGAGAACATCACCCTGGAGACCGCTGATTCTCACTCGGAGCAGAACCTCACAGCCTACGAAGATGATGCTTGCACGCCAAAATACTTCATCCACAACTCTAAGGTGCGTTATGGAGAAGGTTTCAGTCATGCGCCAGGGGAATTGGACGTGAGGGGTCACCATTGCTGTCGGACCTTTCTAAAAGTCTTACAGATTGTCTGTATTTTTATTTTTAGACGGCATATGCTATTCCTATCCTGACCTTCGCCTTTGTGTGCCACCCTGCGGTGCTGCCCATGTACGAGGAATTGAAAGAGTAAGTATGTCCTCTTCATAGCGCTAGGCTCAAGAAGAGTCATCAGAAAACTACTAGGCTATGTGTTAGTGGTAAAGGGTTTTGCCCAGGAAGTGCAGGTTTTGTAACTCGTAGTTACTGGATCAGCCGTGTACCTCAGCTGAACTGCCTCAGCAGAAATTCTGCTTTAGGGTTTCAAAGAATGTTGATCGGTGGTCAGTTCCAGTGTCTTCATGTACGACACGTTACTCCTCTCTCTAGTCGCTCCCGTAAGAAGATGCAGAACGTGGCCAATGTCTCCTTCCTGTCCATGTTCATCATGTACCTGTTGGCTGCCCTGTTTGGCTATCTCTCCTTCTACGGTGAGTCTATTACTCCTACCATTGAATATCTGCACTATTTATATAGGTACCTGCGCAATTTAATGTAAGCAGCTAAACAGGACTGTCCAGTATATCTTCTGTAAGTCAATTGGATGCATGTTTACCATTGAGCAGAAGATTCCATCTAGATTTTTGTTATTTGTTGTTGTTTTGATATGACAGCTACACAGGTAGTAGCTAGTAGGTGAAGTTGGGTTGATGTTGGGTTTAGTGTGGAGGGCCCCCATGGGTTTGTGTTGGATAAATGATTGGTAGATGGATGGATGTTCTGAAGGCGGGACTTAGCCTGACCCGAGGCTGATTCTTTCTACAGGCAATGTAGAAGCAGAGCTGCTTCACACCTACCGCAGCATCTTCAAATTCGACGTGCTCCTCCTCATCGTGCGCCTGGCCGTCCTGACCGCAGTCACCTTGACCGTTCCTGTTGTGCTCTTCCCAGTGCGTACCTCTGCTGCCTCCGTTGGCCTAGTTAGTGGTTACCATTCTCGGGCTGGAAAATTGGCCCGTACCCATCGAAGTGGCTGTCCTTACCTGGTCTCTGTCCCACCCAACAGATCCGCACCTCTGTCAACCAACTGCTCTGCGCCTCCAAGGATTTCAGCTGGATCCGGCATGGCATCATCACCTTCACCCTCCTGGGCGCCACCAATGTGCTCGTCATCTTCGTGCCCAGCATCCGGGACATCTTCGGCGTCATTGGTGAGCAACCTTCTGCTGCTCCTCCGTGGTGCTGCCCGACGGGGCCGCCCTTCTTCTCTCTGACTCTCCCCATGTCTTCCCTCATCTCTAGGAGCGTCTGCTGCTGGCATGCTGATCTTCATCCTTCCATCTGCGTTCTACATCAAGCTGGTGAAGAAGGAGCCAATGAACTCTATCCAGAAGATCGGAGTAAGTGATTGTGTGTTGTTTTTTTTTTTTTTTTTTTAATGAAATTGGGGCATTTCTATGTGGCAGTATTCTGATGGCAAGGACTGGACGCAGCTGGACTGAATTGTCGCTTTCTCCCCTCCCTCTACCCTCAGGCTGTCCTCTTCTTGATCCTGGGGTTTGTTGTCATGATCAGCTGCATGTCCCTGATTATCCTGGACTGGTTTCACAACGCCAACAAAAAAGTCGGTCACTAAGTGGCCACATCTCCCCTCCCCCGCCCTTAGCAGCCTCGGATAGGGGGTGGGGTGCTAGCAGCTACCCCACAGCTGCCCCCCGCAGTCTCCAAACCCGCCGGGCTGGCGGTCACATCCCAGAGACCACAGGTGGGACTGGAAGGATTGCAGTAGGAAACTTACCGAAGCACAAACCTGGGCAGCGTCCTGTACCATTCTGAAAGAATGTGTTTGACAATGTACAGTATTCATTTAGACCACATGGATGGTATTCTGGTAACTTTTGTTCTTTTTTTTCACTGTTGTTGTTGTGGTACAGTGCAAGCTTTTTATTGTGCCTCTTGACTGAATATGGAAGTTGCTCTTTAAAAAAAAAAAAAACAAAACAGAAGGTCAGTTGTATCTCAGCAGAACAATCCCACTCCCTCCCGCTGAAACTGGAAGTATCCAGAAGTCATGGCATGGGACCCGCACATAGCGTATATTTAACTGGGCTTCTGAACTGCTGGGGATGTTGTTTCTGTATAGACACTAAGTCGAAACTGTAAACATTTGCCAAAAAAATGCTGTAGAACTCATTTGGATTTAAAGCACTTAATGTTCAGACTGCTCCAAATTCCTTTTTCCTTTTGTTCATGGGTAGATGTAAATGCCAGTGTTTTTCCCATATGTGCCGCAAGAACATCTAGTTGTCAGGTCAGCGTTACATGAAGTGATATTTAGTGTATTATTACCACATTATATAGTATTGTTACCCTGTGCTTGAGACACACACCACTATACTCATGGTGGAGATGTGTCAACACGCTGACAGCTTAGCGTGAAAGGCACCACATCGCCTCCCGTAGATGTACTACATCTGCAGGTGTAGGGTACGGTCTGGTAGGAAACACTGCATGGGGGAGCGAGAGGGATGGGGTCCATACTGACCCGTGACTTGTATTACTTGAAACTAGCTGTGTACTGAACCAGTACTGTACTTAAAGACTGCTCTCTGGGAGTCCGTTAAGACTGGGTTACCTTGCTCTGTGAACAGTAAGGGGCCAGTTATTCACCCAGTTATGAGCTTTACTTGAGACTCGGTGCTTGGAAGCATATATCCCAGGTTGAAATCCTGGAGTGTGTGACTTAAAAGGCAGCCCTGTCTCATAGTACTACTGTGTTTTTGAATGTTATTTTTTTTTGTATACGCACAGCATACATCAGTGCTTCCAAAACGTCGGTCACCCGTCATCAAACTTAGTCACCACCTATTTTAGCAACACCATAAAGGCTATGTAATTTAATGTATTTACTATATATAATATGTATATAATGTGTATATATATTAGTGAAATGTATATATGCTGGATTTTGTTTTGCTTATGTGAATTTACTAAAGGAGGTAAACGGTTGGAATTTCCTAAGCCCCTCCCCGCCCCCGCCCCCATAGGCACAAACAGTGGTTCAGTCCAACTTAGTATAATGGCTTTGTAGTAGAAGTAGCCGGCCGTCACACCAGCGCCTGCCATTATTAGACACTGCTGAGAAGAAGCCTCCCTCGCCACTGTAAAGCTAGGAGTTGTTTGTGTGTTGAATCTGCATACGTGTTCACTGTTAGACGTGGGCCCTGCGATGTCTGCTGGGATTTAGACAGTGTTCTATGTGAGCTATGTAGTTTCTTTCCCCTGGCACAGAGAAATAAACTCTGTGCTAAACTGCTGATCCTGTTTCAATGAAACATACTCTATCTTGTTTAATTATTAATAAAGCAATTGAATTCTCCCTACCGCGAGTCACGTGTGTTGTTTTCTTTAACCTGTCGCGGCCATGAAGCCCATTCGTCATTTAAGAATAGCTACAATGGAAACGATGTTTCCGTGGAAATGGGGAGATTGTTGTAAATAATGGGTGCTGTGCTGCTGCTGCTCCCCCCCCCATCAGCGAAATCTTTGACTACTTATCTGTCAGATTCAGTTCATTTCGAATCCAAAGGGTGCTCGTTCTGAAAATTCATAACGATTTACATGTTTATATAGGTGGCACACTTGTCCCCTTTCGACTCGCTACAACATCCTGCGTAGTTGGGTAAGATACAATCTAGATTAAATGTCTGCAGAAAAAGTGCGTTCGCATTTAAATACAGAGCTACAGCTCCGAATGATGTTTCATTTATCGATGAAATATTAGCAACATCTCCTGGAGCAGCCGTATCCCTACATACTCATACCCCTGATTACTCACCTGGAGCGATTATGCCTGTTTAAACCCCATATAGTTTGACAACCCAAAATCATAATAATCAAAATGCACTTTTAACTTGATTCTCCAACCACTGACTTGTCCTCATGATATCTTTGATTTGAAAAGCCCAATCTGTCCGGCTTTTTGTTCCTGTAATGTAGTGTATAGCTCAGATGCTAATTTGCATTGTTACTGGTCAGTCACGGAATCTCAGCCTAGCCGCGCTAATTAGCTCCCGCATAACTGTATGCTAGTGATGTACTATCTGCTGTCCCTCCGTAGAAAAGAGACTGCGAAATAAATACATGTAAAATACTCAGTCTAATCACACAAACAGAAGTGCTAGCGATCAGTCCAGATGTAACGGAGATAAGAAAAGTTCCATTGTTTTCTTATTAGGTTTTCTTTATTTAATTACTGCGATTAGCTGGATCCAACTTAAGAAAAGGCATGATTCATAAACAATTCATGATGTCAAACCGGAACGGTATTGCTAAATGCAAAGATAGCTTAACAATGTAAGTTATTCATTAATGAGCCATGTGGCGCTCCTCGTCTATTTACAAGAGTACGGGAGCATGACTTTAGTATTTAGGATTTATTGTAAAAAAATGTCTGGTATTAAAAACAACTGCAACGACCTGTTATGTCATGACAGCTTTCGGATTCGAGGATTTCCAAATAATGTAACCTATCTTGCCTTCTATGAATAGAGTCCCTCACTCTCTCATCGCTCCACAGCGACATCTATTGTTGTGGTGGCACCCTCAGACTTGCGGGTGAAATCAGGGTGAATTGCGCCCCCTTGTGTTAATCCGTGAACTTAGCATCGCTGCGGGGCAGAAACGAAGTGGACGGTTGGTGGCGCGCGCTTTATAGTCCCTCACACCTCCTCAAGGGAACAACAGCGCGGCAGTCTGGAAGGTCTACAGAAGGATCCCAGTGAACCCAAAGTTTATCCTGGAATTTTTGCTTGATCAGCGGTGCCTCTTCAGATTAGCAAAGTATAACCCCTTTTCCCTTACACTTTAAGGTACTTAACCGTCACCAGAGGCCGTTCTAGGAAATTTTAACTGAAGTGGCCCAAGAATGGAGAAGGTATGTCTAGAGGTGGTCACAATGTGTTATAATGTGAGCGGACAGCATGCAGAATTTTTTATATGCATTAATATTTTACTAATAACTGGCTAAAACATCATTAATAGGCTAAATGCACACACATAATGGTTGATCGTCAATATCATAATTGCGGTAATAGTCAAGTGGAATATCATTAACAATGACAAATAAATAGGACCTCTTTCTGAGTTAATTAAAAAAAAAATTAAGGCTAGGTAGTCAAATGCTCTAAGCCAACCACCAAACAAAACTTAATTCTGTAGAAATTCTGCATAAATGATGCAGGAATGTATAACAACACAGTCATGTACAGCTTCTTTGGATGACTCTGTTGTGAAAGGCGCTATATAAAAATATATTCAATTGAAAAACTGGATTGTGCAAACCCCGGACATGCACATGGATATTCGCCCATAAAAGAATATGGAAACCCTGAACCTTGTTGAACCAATATCTTGTTAGAGCAGGGATCGCCTCTTAGATATTAACAAGATTTAACACATAAAGCAAAAGAGCTAGAAACTCCACAATGATCAGTGTGCACCTCTGTCTGCTGACATTAAAAGTCCATGATTAAAAACTGCCTGGCTTGCTTGATGTTACAGCCAGAAACCTGCTCTGGAGCAGGTTAGCCGTGGAACATGAGTTCCTAAGGTGACGTGTTCACACTTAAAAGAAAACCAGCATTGTGATATTGAAAAGCCAGAGTTACCACTATTAATGCACAAAGTTATCTGGGCAAGCAAGAATGTTGGCCAAACACCCACTGCATAGCAAGGTGGAAGCCAATGACGTGGCAGAAATTTTGGGGTGGCATCTTTGGTGGCCAATCAGGTTATAGGAGTGGCATTGAGTGTTTCTCAATATGCACACTTGACTGTCCTGGTACTCTGTACCCATGTTATGTCATCTTCCATTGCCAGAGACCAGTTCCAATACACTAGGACAGAGGTACATAGGACGGTAAAAATCTCCTGATGTCATTCTTGCCTTGCCCCAAATATCAAGGATACGTTGGTTGCATTTTCGCCAAATAAGACCAATCCCATGTTTCATTGTGCCCCAAGTTCCTTCTTGGAAGGCAAGTAAGCAAGACCGGTTTTGCAACAGCCACAAGTATTATCTTTATATTCTTGGTATTAAGAAACACCCATTGTTTACCCCGGCCACCCCTTTAAAACAATGCATGAATGTCACACTCAAATATATAAAAACAAACCCTATACTAACTGTACAGAGTGTCCCTGTGATAGGCTATGTAAAGTAAACATGTCACCACAGTAACTCATACAGCTAAATGCTCACACATTTTCCACTGGTAAAATGAGATGGTTACATCATACATTGAGTGTGTGGCAAAAAGTTTGTGAAAGCTATCATACTGTTACTATACTATACTATACTATACTACCGATCTTACATTGTAAAGCTTTGTCATGACCAAAGACATTTTAGTAGGTAACCCCAGTGCATTCAGTTGGTTTTCTCTCCCTCTCAGATCTCTTAACTACACACGGAGTCTTATCCAAAGTTCCCACATTTGAGTCACCTGTGAACCCACACTCTGGAACAGTCTTGGTTCATTACAGTTTCATTAAGAAACAACCCAACTTCATCATCTACAATCACGGTACATCGAAGGTTGATTCAGACTCCATTACTGGTGGCTCCTCAGTAACTATAGCAGCCTCATCACTCTCTATGGGCGATATCTCAAGTACTTTGTCTATTGATCTTGACCATCACATGTTCACGTCTTCAGGAAAATTTCAGTTTTCAGAGTCTGAAGCACAATATTTTGTTGGAGGTGTATCAGACATGAGGTTAGTTCTGGGCATCAAGAGTTCTATTCCTCTCCTTTGCCTTCTTGCACCTGATGTCTTTGGGAGAACAAATAGGGTTAAGATTACAATATGTGAACTCCGCCTAACTTCTTGTCCTAATGGCAGAATGTGATTGCAATGCATCACCTTACCTGGTCCAGTACCGCGGAGTTTCTAGCTATTGAGAAAAAATCAGGGGCTAAGTCAAGTTTACCTGAGGCTTGACTTTTTTTTTTTTCGAAGGAAGATTGGCATCAGAGCTAAAATACTCAGGGCTCGGCTTAAAATACTCAGGGCTATAGGGTTAAAATACTCAGAGCTATAGCCCCAAGTGACCGGACCTAACGACGTCCATGGTCCAGCACCATCCATAGGTCTTAGCCAATACACCAGAAGGTCAAACATTTGACTCTCCCCCACATAAGGACTTAAACTCCAGCGATCAGCAAGCTTCTGCCTCCCTTTATGGCCAGGTTTCCAAACTGTCTCCAGGAATCAGGCAATGGTAGCACACTTTTCAATCTTATTGTTCTTTGTTTCCTTGTCTGAGCCAACTGATACGTTGCCATGTACTGAGCCAACTGATACGTTGCTTAAAGTACTTGTTTCATTCTTGACACATACTGGGTGTAGGAGGCTGTTAATGTAAATCTTTCAGATGACTATCAGTAGATAGACAATAGACATCTGTCACAACAAAACGGAACAAAGGACCCGAAGACAGGTGTTCAGGAAATCAAAAAGGGGTTTTATTGGGCAAAAGAGGAATTAGGAAACAAACTAGACTCTGAGCGGTCAAAACAGGGGTGAAACACTGGAACTAAAGTAGGGCACAGGGAAGAGTATGGGTCGACGTCAGTGACTGGACTGGGGAACACAGGACTGAGGGGCACTTCCATACAAGGCTGATGAGGGAGCAAATGAGAGACAAGCTGCAGTGAGTAACACAAGGGCAGAAATGAGAGGTAAGACAAACAAGTAATGGATGTGGCTCATTAGGGTGACGCCAGGGAGGAAACAGGAGGGTCATGTGGACATAGCAGGTAGGATGTGACAACATCAGCACCATGACTATCTTCAACTAGGATAGTGATACCTCAGAACATTTCACAAGGCTGGTCAAGTTTTGGTTTGGTTGGCGATTTGGTTGAGAGCCAAGTCGAATTTCCGCAGAAGAAATAATGTAAATGAATTTAATTCGTGCCAGACCGCCAAATAACTGCCTATTTAGACCTACATACTTGCCTAACTAATGATAAAAACCATTAAATCGATATAAAACTAATACACACAAATAAATGACAATTTATGAGCACGTTACCTGTATTGAGTTGAGCTGATGGCGTACTGGAAGTGGCAGGTGGAGAGGAGGAGGGATGGAGAGGCAATTGTTTGGAAGGGGAGATGTGTCTCGATCTGTTTTATTTTGTCATGTTCAGGGTTTCCGGTTGAGTTGCAGCTAGATTTTTCATGACCGCCCTGTTCGAGGTACAAATTGTCTCAACCTATAGACGTTTTAGCAGGAATGGAAGATTTCGGTTAAGGTACAATTCGAAATAAAATATGTATAGTGAAAGTAATCATTTTTCTAATATATGTTTCCTCAGGATATACCATAACTGTGGCTAAAATGATTTATTTTTTGCCCAATTACCTAACAAAGCATAAATTACTTTTTAATTACTGACAGAGAATCCAAACAAAGGTCAGACTGACATCTGTGACCAGCTGAAAAAAGAGCATTCTGCCATGTTGGTTAAGGATTAACAAAAAAGCATCACAGCACTTGTACCCTGCATTATGATTAGCACAGTCACCATCAAGCTGCATTTCAATGGCTCAAAGATGGGATAAGTTTGTAATCATATGAAAACCATATCTGGGTCATGGTATTGCTGTGTGTTTGGTGGGGGGGGGGGGGGGGGGGGGGGG
>JAODJU010000062.1:22612414-22629713 GCA_026776725.1 Gnathonemus echidnorhynchus | reverse complement strand
GGGGCTGGGCTGTAACAGGAGCACAGTTGCTGATAAACTGGCAGTCTTTAATTTAGATGTTTTGACAACACTGCCATATTTCTTTCCTAAATGGGCTTTGTCTTGGCTGACATGACATCTGCAGGAAGAAACACACTCGGCAGAGATAAGCTGATGGATATACACAAGCGATATATAAACGGATGTTCTGGCTAGGTGTAACCCCTGACACGGACCCTAAAGCCTTCCCCCCCGGAAAGTGTGTTTCCAAATGAGAAATTATCAAAATGAAATGTTCTTATTATTTACAATAGCTGCATTACTACATGAGTGGACAAAATTCAGGTGGGTAATAGTGAATGTAGTCTGAAAGGGTGATTTCAGTGCTCTTTACTCTACCAAAAAACAAATATTAACATGGGAATGATCTGCTTGTGCAAGACAGTTGGAAAGTAACCTCATGTTAAATTTATGTGTCAGTAATTCTCTGCTTTGTTTATTTCCCTACTGGATAACTACTTTTTTTCTGAGATATAAATCTTTTTGGATAAAATTGTTCGATAAAAGTAAATTAATCTGTTGATGTTTGTGTATCAGAAACATTAACGATTCAGTCATATTGCCAGTTTCAGCATCTGAAGTTTGATTTGATTTTCTGGCTGTAAACACATTGGATCATATCAACAATCAAATGGCATTTTTGACAGGGAACTGGGTGTGAGGTCAAATCTGTCACCGCCTCCCCCCACTGATGGTAGAGGCCCAGTCTGTGACCTTCTATCTCAATCCCACAAATCATTTGTATATAAACCAGCATAGCATGTTATTGAAGGCACAGGGAGAGGAGGATGTGTCAATAGAGGACAATCCAAATGCTCTGAGGCATCAGCCATAAACAAATCTGCTCTGTCTGGAAAATCGATCTGACGTGATTTTATTCAGAAACCCCCAGAGGACCGTTAATTAGAGTAACTTCGACTTTGTTCAGTTTTATTGCCATTGCCGATAATAAGCTATTCTCCTGACAATAAGCTATTATCTTACTAGCAACGTATGCGTTTAGGTTTTTTTAGATTACTTTTTTCAGTGTTGTGCTTACAACTCATGCAAATCATGCCCGTTTATACAACTGTACATATATTAATATTTTTAAACTATATTTTTGATTGTATATCTCTGTCTATGCATTAAGTCTCTGCCTCAGCATGTTGTGTTTAAACTGTCAGATTGATAATGTTTGAATGTCTTTCATATTCACATTAATTTTCTGCTTAACACTGTCTTCTTGCACTATGGATCATTTAGCTGAAGATAAAGATACTTTGACTTTTATTTGACTGATTTATTTAGTAAAATGTTTACATTTGTTTGGCTGATTATTTGAGCAAACTTTTACTTATTTTTACAGTGTTTACTATGCCTGCTGTTCATGCTGTCAGTTTTCTGTACTATAAAAACAATATTAAGGATCCATGATGTGAATGAACTGCCTTAAATTTTTTAAAAATTGACTTAACATGTAAAAGATATATGTACTGAAATATATAGACTCACAGCCACATATCTTGAATAATCAACACGTTGGTGTCTCCTATTGGTGAAGCTAGTGCAACTCACTTCCTGTTAATACAGTTGGCTTCTTGCTTACTTCTTCGAGGACAAATATCTCACAGGTTTTTACGTGCAATGGAATTACAGGCAGAAGATTCACAAATGGCCATTCTTGTAGTCCCCAACTGCACCACTGTCTGCTTCAAGATTACTGCTCAGATACTTTTCTGTGTCAAATGAACCTACAATCCTAGAGCCTGCCTTTATTCAGCAGTCACTGTATTTAAAGGCATGTTGTATTTAAAGACAGGGATTCAGCAGGATGTTTCTATGAGCACTATAAATTGTAAAACAGATGACATATCATTGTTATTATATATTATTAGATGTAGGTTTGGTGTGCTTGAAGGAACACTGATTTACTGCCTGTCAAAACATTGTTTGTTAAAGTTCAACAATAGGCATAATACATAACTTAATTTTTTCACCAGGGTGACTACCTGCAGGATTCGTTTCAGTAGGCCACCCTGGGCTGAGAGAAAAGCAATGGCTAACTAGTAGGTATGATCTGCAACCGGCTGGCGCCCCATCCTTGATTCTTCCTTGCCATGCGCCCGTAACCTCCAGGATAGGCTCTGGACCCCCCGCAACCCTGAACAGGATAAGCGGTTACAGAAAATAGATGGATGGATGGATGGGTAGTAGGCATGATATTAAAATGGGTAGCAAAGACCAGGAATCAGTGCTTTGATTATATAGTACAATAGGTCTCATCAAAATGATGAACTTGCAACTGGGAAGACTAAAGTCCGAGACAGAAGACAGGAGATTCAAGAGAAATGCTCTCTGCATTGTCATCAGTCACGACAGCTAGCAATAATAATGATATTAATTTATTTTTAATAACAGTTTTTGTATCATGATATGATGGGTAACTATTCCTGAATTCTGTAACTTTTAAGTGCGATTAAGTCTTTAGTGTGATATATGCACCTGTCGCCGTCTCTTACTATCGCATTTATAACACCAGAGGGCAGAAAAACGTCTTTTTCCTGGTATACTTACACAACAATAATTTGAATTGACTAAAAATCATCGCATTCTGTAACTTGACACATTGGCATGTGACCTAAACAATTAAGAACACAGCAAATATATTTCTTTTGGTATATCAATGATAAAGAGTACTTGAGACTTGTGTAGTTTTGCATTAAATGTTTTCTAAGAACAAGTCAAATGTTTATATTCCGGCAAAATTAAGGCATTATTCTATTTTTTTTTTTTTTGTAAAATGGCTGCCTTAGTTTACGATAAATGTCATGGTTTAAAAAATAGTCTTTTTTTTATTAGGAAGTGGATTTACAGCCGAAATTCCTGTGTTCTCACCCCAATGCTGTAGATGGCAGCACGTGACTTTTCTGAGCGTCCGTATGTGATTCAAAAACAAAAGGAGATAAGCGCGACATCTAGCGGAGCCTCTTTGAAGTAGCGCTCAGGCTCTGGTCTCCGGCGGGCGGTCGAAGCTAATTGCCCGATTTGGTTTTTCCGATGCGATTGGCTAAGCTGTACTGTTACGGCATAGATCACCGTGTGACATATACATATTTTGTTATTTTCTTTTTTTTTCATGCACGCGAACGCCTATTATACATACATAAAAATTGCGGATTAACCGACACTGAGTGGCAGTTAACTTGAATTTTACACTTTATTTTGCTTTGACCCGGGTTTGTCGTGTTTAAGACTTTTATTTTGCTGGCGGGGTGAGTCTGTGTACGGCTCTTCTTCATCACTCGTGACGCAACTCCGGGATTAATTTTAGGAACTTGTTTGGGAAGCCGTATTTTCTCCTGCTCCTCTTTTCCCCGGGTTCTCATCCGTCCGCATCGACGCCGTTTCGGGCTTGCGCTCCTCCGCCGGCTCGGTTCGGCTCCGGATCCCCGAATCCGGCGGAACCGGCTCCCGGAAATACACGGACGGCGCGGATTAAAGAGACTCCATGTTAGTTCCTAGACAGAGCCGGGACTTTTTAATGTTGTCTTAGTAGCAGCTTAGCTTCTCAACAAGGTAAGTTGTACGTTTTATTTCGTTCACACTTTTAAAGCTGTTGGACACGCGGCGCCGGCGGCCGCCTGAGCGGGTTAAAAGCCGTCGGCTTTTGCGGAGTATTAAACGGGTGAAGGCGGCGGGCGATCCGGGATGTTGACATTTACACATTGCTGCCCAATCTTTGTTATTACTCACCGGCCGGCCGATCGCCTGCGTGCACTTTGTCGGCGAAATAATCGCACTTGTGCTTAATTTCAACTACGCCATGCACTTTTCCCCCCGAGTGTTACGGGCGAGTCGGGCCTTCTAAGTTGAAAGGTCACGTTAGTTTACATGTGCCACATGGCGAGCTATATAACTACAGCCTTCTCGCCACTTCGGCTACCCCGCTGCTCCCATCACTATTGTGCTTCATAATTATTCGTGCAAAAGTGAGTTATTTGGATGTTTTGCTTCATCTTGGGTGTTAAGGAATGAGACTGAAAGTTGACTGGACGGACGGCCGCGCTGCCGCTCAGATACACGGTACGGGCGGCCGCTACACGGCTTTCCCGGGGCCTGCCCGGCTCGGTGCTCCTGCGCCGCCCCCGAAGGACCGTGCGCCCAGGGGGCTCCTCTGGCGCTCCTCGCCGCCTGAAGCTCATCCTGCCCGCAACTCGGCCAGGCGGGCTGGGGGCTGGAGCCGTACGCCTCGCCGCCTTTTGTTTACCCTACTTTGTCCGGCCTTTTGCTTTTTAAAAGTTACGAGTCGCTGTTTGGGCGGCGTGGCGGCGCTCAGAGGGCCTGCAGTCCCGGTCGCACGGAAGGACCCGAGCCTCAGGTTCTGGAGCTGGTTAACCACTCATACGATTAAGATTAAAGGATGTCCGGTCTGTGTTAACTCGGTAACTCGCTAGTTGGAGCCGATTTTGTGCTTCTGTGTTCGCGGCTGTATGAATGCTGTTACTCCGGCTCGGGCCCTTCACGCTGGCGCAAAATATGTCAACACCCGGCTTAATAAAGTTCAAAAAGTGGCTATAAGCGCCAAGAAACATGGAATTAAAATTAAAAAAGCAATAACCTAAAAAAGCATGTGATATAGTTTTGGACCAGTGTTTCTGTTGCTGTGTCTGCGGGAAGGTCTTGTGGGTTTCCCTGAGGGGAGCGGAAATGAATGATTTTGTTTTTAATTAGCCTTAACCTGGTAGCATGACGTCATACGGGAACTAAACGCCAAATGTAGCCGGGTGAGTAGGCCAGGGTCAGCAGTACCAGTATAAGCCGATGCGTCGCCCTAGGCGAGCACATCACCACTGGCGCCCCCCCCCCGTTCGAGGCAAAGTGAAATTGGCTGGCAAGTTAGCGCTCTAGGCGGTGGCCTATGGCGCCTATAACCCTGAGTGTAGGCGTGTGGGATATTCTCATGGGATGTTTTGGGCAAGGTGGCTGGGTGCTGTGAACTGAAGACGGGCTTCGGTGAATGTGACGGCTGCAGTGTTTAAACCTTGATATCAATCAGATTTCTGTCCCAAAAGTTAATCTATTTAGTCTTCGCAGTTTCTTTTGAGAGGAGAATTGACTCTTCAAACCACCTTGTACCAGTTGGGATGGGTTGTGAGTTATTGTAGATGAGAAATCAAGTAGACAATTAGGTCTGCCTGTCCTTTTTTTGTATGTGGCTAAATCGTAAATGTTTTTGGATTTTAACATTAAACTCGACTGACCTTTGAAAGTTTCAGTTTGATTGGGGGTGTTTCCCATGTTGCAAAGCATTTCTGTCGAGACAGTGCCCCATAAAGGCCTCAGATAATGGTTAATTACACTGACACCAGAGTGGTTAGCTGCAGTGTTAATGTCCGTTAGTGTGCAACCATGGGTGCCGTGTTTTAATGTGTCAGCTGCAGTGTCTTGGTCCTTTATTGGTGTTTTCTGAAATGTCAGTAAGAAGTCCTGAAAACAAACCGTTAAATGCTGTGGTAGTGTCATGCTATCATGTGTTTATGTAACAATTACGTACTGTGTGCTTAACCTGTTGCTTTTGGTTTCTGAGTTGATGCAATTTTTGGCTGTGTTGCTTGAGGGGGGCACAATTCATGAAGATAATCTGTTTGTCTTCCCTCACAGGTATCTAGTCACTTGAGGGGTGGGGGGATCATGGTGCCAAAGATGACTGAGGGGACAGGAAATGGTGAGTATGTTGTGTAGGATGTTATACGTTGTGAAGGCAGTCTCCTGCATAGACGGTTGTTGGCACAGAACATTATCGCTGTTATTGCAGAGGTTGAGTCTGACAGGAACGGGATTCGCAAATTGGGATTTGCTTTCATGCCCCCTGGCTTCTGTTTTATGTAATAAGTGGTTTCGTTCTTTTTTTCACTGGTAGGCAAATCAGTCATCATCCTGAAATCAAAGCTTGGGCTTTTTTATTAGTAAATGATCTGTAATAAAACATTTGTAAACTATAAAACGATTGCCGATACATCATTTGAAATGACTGTATTCTAATTCCCTTTTTCTGTATCCTTTATTGTTGGAAATCCTTGGAGATTGTATAACACTTGTAGATTTTTTTTTGTAAACAATCTTGAGTGTTTCTCTTTGGACATACAGTGAGCTTCATCACAGTGTTGGCAGCCATGTTGAAATGCTTTTTTTTGCTTAAAGCTTTACAGTTTCATTTTGTTGTCCTTGATTGGCTGTAATGAAAGCTTTCCTGCATAGCCGCGTCCCTAAAGAAAGCATGTATGTAAACCAGTGCGCTCCCATTTCCATGGGAACGAAGTCACCTTGCTGCTTCGGTAAACATCGGTTTTAACAAGTGAGCAACAGCGTTTACCAGTACAAATGTGGCCTGTTGAAAGAAACTCAATATTTTTCTTTCCTGTTTGTTGAACCTAAAATATTTTCCGATTTTTAAAATAACATTACACTTGCTACTCGTAAAAATGTGCTTAAAATATAAGACCCAGGTTTCTGGCCGTATTTGTTTTCTTCATATAATTAAATTGACATGAAAGGGCATTTTTTTGTTTCCTATTGTTGATTGGTAGCTTTGCCTTTAACTTTCAAATTTAAAAGCCACTTGTGCTTAATTACTGTTAATTATCCTGCCTCATGAATGTTGTAGGTTTGATAGACAGTTTATCACTCAAAATTAAACTTTAATTATGTTGTGCCTGCTAGCCATACCTGTGTGCTTAGTATTGAGTTTGCGCTCTGGTTTCCTAATCCAAATACATACATTTCAGGTCAATTTTTGACTGCCTTTTGTATGAGTAAATAAAGCAGGCCGCGGTCCCAGTGCTCTGTAGCAGTGTTTCCTAATCCGGTCCGCAGACAGTCCACGATTTTGCTCCTGGGTGCTGGGAGGGAGCAAAAATGTGGACTGTCTGTTGGTCGCCAAGGACCGGATTGGGAAACGCTGCTCTGTAGTACCCCACAGCATGCCTGTCACTCATTGTGGTATGTACCCTGTGCTTCAGGCCACCACAAACCCAAAAGCTAAGCGGTTATTGAAAACAGATGAATTGATAATGGCCTGTATTAAATTTCCCTTGCGTCACTGTGTCGTCCTGCACTGTATGTTGTATCTGAGGATTGTCAAGCCACCGGGGTCTTATTGTACTTTGCTGTATGCATAAGCCTCTGCTGACTGCTTAATTAATTACTTTTTTTTTGCAGATCCAGGCGTAAGCATGCAAACGATAAATCTGTGCTCTGGTGTTATTCACTGGGCTTTTTTTTCTTTTTTAGTTTTCATTGATACTTGACAGAAATTAAAAACCATATTTTTGTAGTTTGGAGTGGAAAGTTATTAGGTTTTGTGTTCAGATGAACAAACCATCGTTTTGTTTATCAGACAGGTTCTCAATTCAGGGTTTGTTTGTATAAAGTGATCATTACTTATTAATCTTCTGCGTGCATTTGTGTGTGTGTGTATGCGTGTGCAGTCTAATTCAGCTCAGCTTGGGGTTTGCTTGAAGACAAAACCAGCATCAGTGGCTGAGGAGGATTTAATGGCTGTAGTCGCTGAACTATAAACAGTGAAATAATAAAGCTATTGGCTTTACCCAGTCCCAGATAAAGAGGGAAGGAGCTCAGCGATTGTCACATTGCTTCCAGCACACATACACACACACACATGGTTTTGCTGGCAGTGGTAATGCCAATGAGTGTCTCATGGTCTGTCCCCTATACAAAACGGCCAACTTTCTGCCCCTCTGACTCAGGCGTGGCGTTCCGCTCTCATCTAAAATGAGGCTGACCCTCCTATCCAGCGGTGTCACCCTCGCTATCACTCTGGGTCTTGGTGACAGGTAGCACTCGGCACTTTCCGTGCGGCTTGCTTGCCGTCCTGGGAGGCAGCCGACTGAAGACCTTTGAAGCTAACATCGGGTCCAGGATTGGGAATTTAATTAAGCAGAATAAAGTCCTGGCGTTTATTCAAAAAATCATTAAAGAGAACTGCCGTATGTAGTGCTCATGGCATGGAGTCGGCTTGTAAGCGTTGCGCGCACCTGTGCTTAATGGTGCGATTATTGCAGTCAGCCGTGGGCATGTGCCACCAACAGGCACTTATCAATCTAATGGCTGACCGGCCAAATTGAGTGCAGTTGGAAGTATTGTATTGCTGTTGCAGGGGGCAAATTGGGACAATTAAGTAATTTGTGCTTGTTTGCCACAAGAACCTCAGCAAACTAACACATTAAGTGCGGGGGAAAAAAACTGAATTTAATGTAGGAGTGGGTACCACCGGAATGCGGCATTGTAAGTCAGTGTGCTGTTTCTAGGCGGAAAAGGCCAAGACGATGCCACAGAGGCTGGCTACCTGATGGGTGATGAGGTGGACAAGTGCCCCATCTGCCTGAACCCGCTGGTGCCGTGCGATCTGGCTGTACTGCCCACCTGCTGCCACGTCTTCTGCCTCCGCTGCATCCTGCAATGGGCAGAGGCAAGTCGCGTCGTTCCCCCAACGCCTGTGCAAGCATCCCCTAGCTAGTGTTAGCAGGGGAGAGCAAGGGCCTTAGTGATGTTGCACAAGTGTTGGTGCCGCTCAGAAGGTTTGGAGTTAGCTGGTCGCACCGTCGCCGAAGGCCTTAGTCCCCTTAGCGATGGCCGTCCTGCCACGTCATGGCTTTGTGTTGCAGATGGTTCCTTCCTGTCCTGTGGACCGCAGGCCGTTCAGCACCGTCTACAAATGGGATGCTCTGGGTTACGTGACGGTACGTGGAGAATCGCGATGTTCCATGAACTCAGTTGGAGTTTTTTGTGTAAATATACCGATTCCAAGCCGGCACTGAATGAGTGACGTACGTGGTTTTGTTTCTCCCAAAACTGTACTTCAGATTCCCGTAAAAACAAAACGCAGTCGGACTGAAATACAGGCCTGTCACTTCAACAAGGGAGCCGAGAATGGAGAGGAGAGAGTTTTGAGGTATGCGTGTGACTTGTTCAAACGTCGCCTCGGCGAACATGCTTTTACCATGACTGGGTACAACCAAGGTCACGACGACGACAAAAATGCGGGAGTTTGCTTCTGAGCTTTCCGCGCTGGTTTTACGGCATATCCTGAGTGACGTGATTTTTATGCAAGGTAGTCATGAAAATTTCTGATTTCCAGCAGGAGGGAAGACGAGAAAAAATCAGACCGGATGTCTCATGCCCAAGTGACTGAACATACTGGAAAAAAATGTAATATCTCTCTTCCCCATTTACCTTGCATGGATACACACAGTTGACCTGGCTGGTCATTAATAAGAAGCACAAACAGAGCCCTGACATTATTTTCACGGATAAGGGATGTTCTGAGATGATCATTAGCTCCAGGGAGATTAACTAGATGGCAGTACAACACTGTTTCCCTTTAAGAAAATATGGATCTGCGTTGCTATGTGTGAATATAATTTTCATGAGGTGTTAAAATTGAGAAAAATAAGCTCCTCCTCAGTGTGGTATTAAACTCTGATCTCGTACTCAAGGCCTTTCTGGAAATGACTTCAAGCAAGATTCTTCTGCTATGAAAAACAAGAAGGTTGGTGATTTTTTTATTTTTTTTCCCCTTTCTCACCAGTATATTAAGAATAGACTGTGGTGATTGGTGTTAGGAGGTGGCTGTCTGATTGGTCAGAGAATGAGGTCATCCTCCTGAGTTTGGCTGGTGCTGATTCGGGATGTGTGCACTCTAACAGTTAATGGCAGAGCCCTGCTGTCCTTGGTCCCTGGACCCTTGTCCTGCCTTTCCTGGCCTGGATGCCGGGAACCGTGTGACCCTGCCGCCAGTTCTGTGAGTATAAATTTATTATATATTTTTTTCTGATCTTGAATAAATTGATAGATGTCATGTATAGCATTCTATGGAATGACAACGTCGTATTGGGACCTGTCTTTTGCAGCGCAGAGTTGATCACAGCGTACGAGCAGGAGTCCATGGTTCTCCATAAACGCTGCCACCTGGAGGTCTGGGAGCACACTGGGCAGCCTGTTGCAGCCTCCATTACTGCCGAGGGCTTCCCCTGGTGGGCTTGCTACCTTTTCCCTTTGATTCTATGCTTTGTTCGATGGGAGCTTATTCATGGTGTTCAAGGGCTCAGCTATAGATTCTACGGATCAATTTTGTTTTTTGACTTTGAAGTTTGGTCCCTTTATTTCTGCGCAGCCTGCTTCTCCAACTTGTCCACTGGCTGTGCATCCCTGGTTTGTGTGAATTCTGGAAAACTGAGCCCCGTAATACTGTATTCCAAGCCCTAAGAGTCAAATTTCGTAGATTTTTCTCAGATGTCCACTGAAGCCACTGCATTCGTGAGCCACTGCATTTTGTTCCTCGCAGTGTTTCTCTTGATGTTACTGCTGTAACAGTGTTTCCTTCTGCTTTTCACATGCCATAGTATCATATTTCTAATTTTGCTAGGCAGAGTGTGTAGTCATTCTCTTTCCTTGTATTACAGGCGGCCCCCCAGTACGCGCGAGATGAGTAATGCAGTGTCTCCTTTGGGATTTCTGTTGCCAGACTCCTCTTCTGAGCCGCAGCAAGTAGGCAGATGGTTTGGTGAGTTCCCGGGAATCCAGTCACTCACTGTTAGCCTCACGTTGAGGAGTAATGACACCGTGAGGCGTGGTGAACTGCATTCGTGTGGATTTATTTAAAGCTCTGGGTTGTCATAAATCTTTAGTGTCGTTATAGATGAATACTGAGTTGCATATCAGCTTTTTCTCTATATGTCTATCTGGTTTGGGTATTTTAGTCCTTAGGGTGGGTATGTATGTATATATGTATGTGTGTGTGTGATATGTTCTGTACTATTTAGCCTTTCAGGGAAAAGTCTGCGCTATCACTTGCGCAAAAGGGGAGGAGAAAGCAACAAAGACCACCGGCTCCAAAGGCTTGAAGAGTAAACCGGCGCCGCTGCCCACGCGAACGACTCGAAACAGCAGAACACGGGAGCTGTCCCCTACCCAAGACCCGTGTTCCTTGCAGTCCGGGAACTCCGACTCGAACTCCTCCTTTTCAAACCCGTCTCCCAAGGCTGGCAGTGGTTCCCGAACAAACAGGAAACAAACTGGAAAGAGGAAACCAAAGCAGGGGCCTGAAGAGAAACAGCGTTTCAAGGGTAATACAAGGCCAAGGAGAAAAAACATACAAGACTCCCAAAGCAGCCCAGAGGATGTCGGTGATGAAGTGCAGCAAGACTTGGAGGATGAAGATGGCGGAGAAGAGGACAGCGATGAGGCAGAATTAGGTCCGCGGATTTCAGATGGTGAGCATGATTTAACCGCAGAGAGTGGTGGGTCTACACAGGCCTGTAACACATACGATGGCCCCGATACCTCGTATCGCTGCTCGGAGGATGAAGATGAGGTAGAAAATGCAGAAAACGTCACCAGGGAAGACCGCAGTCCTGATGGGGGGGAGACGGAGGATCAGGCACAGGAAAGCCAGGGAGAAAAGGATCTGGAGCATCTGTCTGATGATGAGGCACAGAGCAAACCATTTAGGATGGATCACACATCTGATTTGGATGAAGATAGCAAGTGTCTTTCTAACCAGGATCTGGCAAATAGCAGTCCACCTTCCTCTTCTGACCAAGATGAGGTTAATCTGGAGAGCATCCCTACAAATTCCGTGTCCTCAAATACTGACCACACTGGTGATACTGAGATGCACATTGCTGACGATATAAATGAGGACATCGCAAGAGCAGAGTCTGTAGAGACCGGGGAGGAAAGCTGTGATGTGCAGCCGGATGACCTCTCAGGAGACCAACCAAATGAAGACATTAACAAATGTACAGTTGTCGAAAAGGCTGATGGGGACTGCATTGCTGTAAAAGGAAGTGATGATTGTTTAAGTCTTACACATAGAGTAGAAGATGAGGAAGGCAATGAGCGATCTGAGGACAACATGGAAATGGTTCCTATGGACTGTGACTCCCCAAGTAATGATCATGGCGAATTAGAAGCTGAATCGGAGGAGAGAAGCGACAGTGTTCCCATGCACACAGACTCCATGGCCAGTAGCCAAGCTTCTGAGGAAGACAAGAAACCTCATGTTCAAGAGGACCCCGAGCAGAATGAGCAGCCTGTGAGCCGGCAGCGCAAGTCGCGTTTCCATTCCCCATCTACTACCTGGTCACCAAAGAAGGAGTCAAAAAGGGAGCCCGAGCATTCAGAGGTAAAGTCAAGGGACAGCGGTAGCAGCCTGAGGGATTCCAAAGAGGAGCAGAGAAGATCGAGATCCAGGGATCGCGATCGTGATTGGGATCGCAATGGCAGCTGGTCCTCCAGGTACAGGTCCGGGGATAGCAGCAGAGAGCGAGAGAATGGCAGAGAGAACCAGAAAAGTGACGATTACAGAAGAAACCGCAATCGAGAGAGGACAAGTAGAAGGCGCTCAAGAACAAGATCTCGTTCCAGATCTCGATCCAGGTCTCGTTCCAGGTCTCGGTCCAGGAACAGGGGGTATGGCCGAGGTTCGTCATCAGAACGTGCGGAGCCAGGTGGTCGTTCCCCGAGGAGGAGGGACCGGTGGGCTGGTGATGACAGGAGGAATGCTCGGGAGAGCTACAACTCAAGGAGACATGACCAAGAGAGGCCAGGCAACTCCTCAGGTACAGGCACTGAGCTTCATGATAATGGGGCCCTTGCAGAAACATCATTTGACCAGGCCAGAGGAGAAAACCCGGAATGGGTGAAAGAAAAAATGGCAAACAGCTCAGAGGATTGCAGTAGAAGCAGAGGCTTGAACTCTTCTCAGTGGGAGGACAGTTGCAGTAATGGTGCGGGAGACAACTGGTCCCGCAACGCTCATCAAGGAGGCATTGCTCCAGAGTGGAGACGCGGTGCTGGGTGGAGCCAAAGAGGGTCTCTGCAGAAAGGCGACGTAGCACAGAACCGGTGGCAGCCAAGAAACTCTTCTTTCTCAGGAACTTCAAACAATTCAGGGAATGACTCTTACTCACGATTCAACGAGAATCGCCTTAACAGGAGGACTGTGGAACAGGAGCATCCAGAGCCCCCTGTTGACCGTTCTGGCTGGTCCTCTGCCTCAAACTGGGCTGTGTGCCGGACTCTGCCTGCAGACGTGCAGAATTATTACTCCAGGCGGGGGCGAGGCTCGGGTGGCTGGAGCAGACAGGATGAAGAGAAGCCAGCGCAAGGTAAACCCATACGCTCTTTTCCTGTGCGTGTCTTATCTAACGGGCTCAGCAGTTGCGTACAACTGAATTTCCTGAAGTGGTTTTCAGTTTGGCACTTCACCCTCCTCAGCTGAGTATTTCTAAGTGAAGTGGTTAAGATCGTGAAGCTTGCATAAATGTTTTTAATTCTCTAATCTTTGTTGCATTAATAATACAATAGATTGCTTTTTTTTCCTGCATCGATTGGCATAAACAAGACTGTGCATACTCTTCCATTTTAAAATCAAGTGATATTTATCCATGTATTTTCTTAAATTTAAGATTGCCTTAACCAGTATTCCTCAGCCCAGTGCTCAGGGATCCCCCCAACTCCGAGCCAAAATCACCAGATACCCAGTGCATGTGTGCTGGGAGCTGGGAGGGACCAAAAATGTGGACTGTCTGGGGGTCCCTGTGGACTGGGTTGGGAAATATTGGCCTGAACCTTTTATTAAAGTTGCTCTAAAATGTAAATGTCAAGTTGCCTGTGCCTCTTAGATTTTGCTCCGTTTAATTTTTGTGCCCAGAAGCCACTCAAGGTGATCCAAACACTCAGGGAGGGGGAGGCCCCCAGGCGCCCCTGAGTGTGGTGCACCACCTCCCGATGACCGTGCCGGCCCCGGCCCCAGCCCCGACCGCGGCTCCCCTGCCGCCCTTTCCTGTGGGCACACACCCCCAGCCCCTCAAGCTCCCCCCAGCCCCATTTACTGTGCCCCACCAGGTCCCCATGTTCCTCCACCCGAGCGTCCCTCTGCTGCAGGTGCCGGTGGGGGTCTCACAGGGCGTCCCCCCGCCCCCGCCACCACCCCCTCCCATACAGCAAGCAGACAGCCAGACAGTACAGGTACGAGCCTTGCCGATAGGATGTACGAGTGTCTGTCAGTTTGGTCTTCGTTTCATATGACTGGACAGAAAACATCAGTATCTCAGTGCTGTAATGGGGGGGCACGTTTAGCTGTTTTCATGGTGAGATTGGCTTGGTTGAAATTTGTTGTCAAAAATGTTCTGAATCAGAGTTCTCTGTAATGCAGTGCGATATCGTAAATTAGCCCCCATTTCAGGCTCAGTCTAGGAGGAGTGTGTCAGGGCGACCTGGGTATTTTAGCTCCCCCCCACTGCTGAAACCAGCTGGCGATCGGCTTACTGACGTCCTCTGTCTTTACTCTCCCAGAAAGCGGCAGGCAGCAGCAGGTCTGGGGCTTCTCTCCCCCCCCACAGCACCCCCAAAGCTGCGGGTGGCACGGCCCAGGGGGCCACGGGCGCCGCCCTGCCGTCCTCCACCACTCAGCCACGCTCCGGTGACAGGCATCGTGCTGAGATGCATGCAGACAGCTCCAAAAAAGAAAAGGCAGGGCTGACGCCTGCGATTGGCATGCACGTGTGATCTGCCATGTTGCACACCTGGTATGAATGTCGTCTCTTGGGGTCCCCCCCCCCCTTCCTTCTTGCTCTTCAGAAGCTGCAGATTCAGGAAAAGGCCGTCCATGAAGTGAAAATGGCCATCAAACCCTACTACCAAAACAAGGATATTACCAAGGAGGAGTATAAGGAAATAGTGCGAAAAGCAGTGGAGAAGGTGAGTACAGATGGGCCCATGTGATAGTAGGTGAAATATTGCTTTTGTGTTTTGCAGAGCATTCTAGAATCTTTGAGTGAGACAGACGGGTCAGAAATGAATGGCCATATTTGGCGGTTTCGCTTTCATCTCAGGTTTGCCATAGCAAAAGTGGAGAGGTGAATTCTGCTAAGGTGGCAAACCTAGTGAAGGCCTACGTCGACAAATACAAGCATGGACGCAAGAAGTCTGACGAACTCAAGTTCTGAACGAGTCCCCTCTGACCGTTCTGAGAAGTGCAATTTCCACCAGCTGTATCTTGATATCCATGTTTTTTGATATCTCCTACCTTAATGAATAAAGATTTTCTATAGAGTTCATATTTTGTTTAAAAATTATCAAATTGTAAATTATAGTATTAAACACTTTATTTTAAATAGATATGGTGAATTGGGAACTGCTGTATTTCCCAGCCCCCCCGCTCCCCAACGTAGCTTGATTATTGATTAGCGAGTCATGCCTGTGTCTTGGTTTATTAGGATTTGTACAAAATAGCAATGATTGCGCTGGTATCTGATTCATACAGGAGCTGTTTAATCCTCCATTAACTTTAGACTTAGTTACTGGCTTTTTTTTGTTTTTTTTATGAACTGCAATCCTCAAAAGCCCACTCAAAATGCTATACCCTTACGATGTCTCCCAGACGTGCTGTGTGAATGCTTATGTGATCCATGGAGCAATTAAATAATTCATCTGCCGTCTCCTGTACATTTGTCACTGACCAATGGCATTCAGCAAGGTTACATTTGGTACTAACTCACCTTTCCATTGCTTGCTGATCCTTTTAATTGAAGCAACATGTCTACACAGCTGGATAGTTTTACTACTATTACTAGTATTTGCAGGGACTTTCGGGTCGCGAGCCCATGTCCTTATGGATACGTTATCTCCTATCTACCCTGGCAGCTTGCTGTTGGAGAAACCACTTGCATGATGAATAGGGTCACCCACGCCTCGTGTGATTGTCGGACAAAGGGACCAGTTCCTTCGTTTACAAAGATTTTAAGAACCTCTGTTTTAAAGATGGGCTTTATTGGTGTTACTCAAAATGTACAAACTTTGTGGAAAAAGTAAAATTTTCAATACAAAAAATATCTTCACAACAGCCTGACCAAGTCCGGGCTGTTGTGCTAACCTATAGCGAATAAATGTAGACACTTCCAACTGTTGATAGAGAAAAGACCTCAATCTCACACATCCAGTTAACTGTTAAGAGTTCAACATAAAAAAAGGACAAAAAAGGTTCAGTCTTTTATTTAAAAACTATAAACAGTCACCAAAGTAAATAAAGGCAATCTAACAGACTGTTAGGTCTATTCATATCGCACACCCTACTGACACAGCAGAAATGGTGGAGGGTCAAAGATCCCCATTCATATGCTAATAGAACAGGCAGTTATGTCACACACAACACACTGTAAAGGAGACAGTCTGGGGACAGAGGCCGGAATGTGGCATGGTAGTAAGAATGAAAAAACAAACAAAAAAAATAGTATACTAAAACTCCACACTATATTAAGATAGAAAAGGTCGTGAAGAAAATATCATACCTGCACAAAAAAGCAAATATAACACAGGAGTGAACCTGTATAAAACTCCATGTATTTAAACCAATTTACAAATACAAAAAGAATTTTGTTCAAGCATTGCGCTTGTACAATGACAAACTTTTACAATGGATACATGTTAGGGGGGAAAAAATATCTTGAATAGTTTTTCTTCTACAAAAATGACAAGATATATTATTCCATACTCTTTCAGCCAGCAAAATGAGTCCTACAAGGTATATTATACAAAAAAAAAAAGTTCCACAAAAACCATCCCCCCCCCCCCCCCACCCCCCCAAAAAACTTTACAGCATCAGTACCTTTGCAGAAATATGTACAGTTTTTCTAAGAACATTCATCCACTGCTGAGTGTACATCACATCTGATACAAGTGACAGGGAGGATTATAAAATCTACCAAAGTAATGCTTCTTATGACACCACAGAGCACCTCACCCGTGGCTGCAGAGGCGTGGAAATGAACTCATTTCTCATTTATATATCTATATATATATTTATATATATAAATATTCACAGACATTTACAGGATTTTCATTTAACCATATTGGTATTCATTTCAATAATAAATAAGTGAAAATATATCAGCTCAAGTAAGAAAACCAAGCTACCGAGTTGTGAAGAACAGCCATCTGTCCAGTTGTTTGCTGCAGCACCGACTTCGCTGAACTCTCCCACCCCCCCCCCAGCCCCCCTCAGGAACTCGTATGCAAACCGGTTCAGCCGAACTGTCCCAGGGTTACAAAAAATGTGCTCATATTGGTCTGGGAATAAAAATCTTGTCTGATTGTAAAGTATGGAGCAATGTGGCTGGTAAGGAACTCTTCCCTTCAGGGCTGCGTCTGAACGTCCCCCCCCCCCCCCCCCCCCCCCCCCCCCCCCCCCCCGCCC
>JAODJU010000062.1:22540237-22605465 GCA_026776725.1 Gnathonemus echidnorhynchus | reverse complement strand
GTACACATTAACTGTAATAAAAGATTAAATATGTGTTAATTTCTTGTCATAACGCGGCGGAGGCGGCGGCGGCTGGGGGTTGTGGTGGAGCTGGAGCTGCTGCTGCCGTTTCACAGAGAGCATCTGGCTGACCGTGGGTAGGGGGCCCTGGGGAGCACCTTGGGGGACCTGACCAGGTGCCGAGGTGCAGGGGGACACGGGGGCGGCGGGGGACACACCCGGCTGCCCGGTTATCTGTACAGTTTGGGTCCCCGGGACAGAGGAAGGGTTGGCCAGCACTATCTGGTGGATGGCCGGCGCGAAAGCCTGGCCCTGTTGGGTCCCTGCCCCCATGATGACCACGCCCTGCTGCTGCGGCTGCGGGATGGGCTGCGGGGGCGGGGCCGCGGGTAGGGGCGGCGTCTGCGGTGGCACAGGCTTGGGGGCGATGTTCTGGAAGGTGACACGTGACCCCTGAGGGTTGGAGACACCCGCGATGGTGAAGACCTGGCCGCCAGCCACCTGGAAGCTCGGGAGGGAGGAGCAGGGCGCGGAAGCAGCCAGTACCAGGGCCTCCTGGGGCGGGCCGGGCTGCGTGGAGCCTCCGGGGGGGCAGACGCCCTGTACCCTGCCCGCCAAGATGTGTGCCTGGGAGATGCCCGGCTGGAACACAGCGACGGGTGTCCCCGACGGGAGGACAGGTGGCGGGGCCGCGGAGCTGTGGTTGGGGACAACCGGCACGGCGGAAGCGGGAACCGGGCTCTGAATGGCCGCCGCCTTCACAGTATCTCCAGGTTTGCCGGGCACGGCGGTCACCGTAGGGTTCTGGTGCAGCAGGGGCTGGGAAGGCGGGTTTAGAGGCGGCCTGTGGCCGATTGCCGCCCCCTGTACCGTGAAGCTGGGGTTCCCGGGGAGGCCGACAGGCACCTGATGGAACTGTGTCCCAGGGGGCACACCTGAACGGGAAGACAGGAAGTCGGCATGGTCAGAAACGCATGTCACACGTGTATAATATGCAGCAGCTCTCCACAATGCATGGGGAAGCTAATCGCTAACTCATGAATAAGTTAAAATTAAAATTAGCTGTGCATAAGCACCGATCAAAGCACCCGGCAGGCCTTGCGTACCTGGCAAGGGCACGGGCGGGGGCTCTGCCGCCGGGCTGGGGCCGGGTACTGGGCCGGCCACGGCCTGCTGTTGGTAGTAGAGCTGAACAGGCAGGGGGATGGCCCTCCGCCGGACCCCCACCACGTGGATGTGGGCCTGGCCCGCCGCCTTGGGCTCCTCCACCCTCCGCACCGTGTGGTTTGGGAAGATGTTCCTGCCGCACGGAGACAGTACAAACCGCAGGACGTCAACAGGCTGTAAGACGAGCTTACGGGGCATTTCTCTGCATTACCATCACTTTGTTACACAGAAAATACTTGCCTAGATCAGCTTACTGCTTAACCATTATTTTTTAACCATTTATACTGCTTAACAAATCACTGGCAGCGTGCCCTAACTTGGGGGGGGGGGGATCATCAGGGGCCCCCAGACTGTGGGAAATCTAGTGAGTAATTTAGAACTGCGGCTCTAATCCATTCATTCATCCATCCATCCGCCAACCGCTTATCCTGGTCAGGGGGAGGCGGCCTGGAGCCTGTCCCAGGCAACACAGGACACAAGGCTGGGGTAGAACCTGGACAGAGCGCAGGAGTGCGCCACACACACACACACACACACACACACACAATCATACATTATGGGCAGATTAGACACCAATTAGCCTAACAGCATGTCTTTGTACTGTGGGAGGAAACTGAAGTACTGAGAGGAAACGCGAATAACGCTGGAAATACATGCAAACACCCCCCCAACCCCCCACATAGACACACACACACACACAAACACGCAGAGCAGAGCCAGGATTCCAGCTCCCAAACCTGGCCACCGTGTAGCCCCTGCTTCCTGCTTCCTATCCAGAGCTGGCGGGGATGCTGACATGACACGGGCTGATCCCTAATTTAAGTTTCAGGAGACGTCCCCCCCCCCCACGACGCCATCGTTTTCAGAGACCGCGGCGCCCGGAAAGCCCTGCACTCCCAGCGGCCCACCTCAAGCATTTGTAAAAGCCAGTGGAAGTCAGGATGCCAGCCCGTGCCAACTTGCTGCACGTGGAGAGGTATTCCGAGTACATCTCAGAGCGCGAGACGGAGCCGTCGGCGTGCGTCTCGAAGTGTGCGTGTAACCTGCAGGGAACAGGGCGAGTCAGGCGACAGAGGCAAGCCGTCAGGTTAGAGTCAGACGCTGGAAAACCCAACATCAAATGAGCCGCACCAACCTTAATGCATCTAATAATATCTATCAGGGCCGAAAAAGAAAAAGCAATGAAAGGGCTTCTCTTTAATCCCACAGAGGTCGACTTCTTACCACTGAGTTGCGAACTTCTCGCCGTCGATCTCCACAATGCCGGGCACGGCAGGAGTCGACTGTGCCGGGACCCGCGACACTGCTGGCGAAAAAGCGACCGGGGAGATCAGCCGCAGCCGCGCTTGACATGCACAGCTGCCGCTGCGACGATGAAATGCACCTCACGCCTCAGACTATTTTTCTGCCTTACATGCGATGTCAGGAAACCGGTTTAAAATAACCACTGTGCTCCGCTAAGAAAATGTATACTCTCGGGTTTTAGTGATGCGTTGACAATTTTATTTTTCATAGAAATATCATATATAATTTCTTTTCATAACAAGATGGCCAAATGTAAACAGTGGAATTTTTTTAAATCAGGCACCTCTTTTGGGCGCCTGCAGCTAGCGGACGAGGCAGGACCCACCTGGCACGGGTGTGCTCTGCATTTGTGGGGGCAGGTGCTCCAGCAGCTGGGGTCGCACCTCGGACACTGACTGTCCGCTGGAGCTCTGGTGCTCTACGAGTTTAACGGCTGTCACAGCATCTGGCCCAAAGGTGTGGATATCCACGGATACGAGACGCACTAGGAGATCTGCCAAGAGGGAGAGAGAAAGACGCTCAGGTCCACAGGTTTCCCGGCACAGTGAGGTCAGGCAAGCAACCAGGAAGACCGTAATCGTGCAGGGATCACATTCGGACAAGATGAGGAGGCCCCATTGGCTACTGCCCAATTACCACGGCCTACAAATTTTACTTCTCAGGCAGATCTGCGAGAGCCTTAATGCCAGCAGCATTCAGGTCACAGTCCATTTCCTAGTGCCCTAGTCCACCAACTGAACAGCATTCTGGGACATGGAGTTTTAAAGGCCTCTGCCGTGACCGCGTGCGAACGTACCTATGCTCCGGTCCACCGAGGCGATCTTTGTGCAGGTGAGCTCGCCCAGCTCTGCCAGCTGGTACAGCACCTCCAGTGAGGAGATGACCAGCATCACGTCTGGGAGAGTGAGGTGGAGGATCACCTCTCGGTAGGACTCCTGGTCCACATACTCACAAATGAGGACGGCGTTATCCTCCCCTTTACTGAGGTTTGCCAAAATCTCCATGGCTGGGGGAGAAAAATAGCGTAAGGGATGGGGGTTCTGGACATTCAGATCTTTGCATCACAAAAAAAATCCAGGCAGGGGAAACGCTCACCTCTCATTTTCAAAAACCTGTCCCTCGACATTAAGCATTTGGTGATGGTGTGGAACATAAGATGGGTCGTTCGGAAATCGACGGGATCCAACTGAAGCTATAAGAGAAGCCGACCTAACGATTAGGCGAATCTGCACCTCGCCCTCCCCAATCCTGAAACGGCACCCCCGGGAAGGCTGGGACCTCACCTCTGCCGCCACGTTGCCCAGCGTGTCCAACCCCAGTTGCCGTAGCGACACAAAGTGACAGTGGGCGCACAGGAGGAGGAATCTCAGACAAGTGCGGTTAGCTGCCAGAAGTCTGACGTTCGCCTCCTCGAAGGACAGGTTGCGTAGGATGACTGCGATCTGGAGCACCCTCTGGCCCTCGACGTCGTTGATGCCGACATCCCGTGGCGGGTGAAACAGGGCATCCCACGCCCCTTCCTTTCCTGTACCATCTTCGGGTCAAGAGAAAGGAGGGTGTGTGACTGCAGATCACCCGGTGAAGCCGGCGTCGGTATACAAACGGCTTTAGAATCATACCTTGCGATTTGGTGCTCCTGTCAGAAATGAGGTCCCGAACTTCAGCATCATCAACGATGTCCTTCCAAAACTACAGTAAAAACACAGTTACCGAGTCAATCAGGCGGTAACTCGGATCACATCTCACGTCAGCTTCTGCTGTACGGATTAACGTTATTAACATGTTCCGTTGTGCCGAGCTCGCTTCACTCATGCCAGCTTGAAATGTCATTTGTCAAATCACAACAGTCTAAAAAAACCATCGATAATAATGGGTGCATTCATCCAAAAAGTAAACACCAGAAAGTACATTGAGGTTCACATTCTCCATGTGACTAGTGATGAAATATCACAAGGTTACAAATATGAAGGGAAAAGCTTCAAAGGCAACAGAAAATGAACGTGGGAGGCGACAACCACAATCTCAATCAGCATAGCCATAAGCAAAGCATACACTACATCCACGGGCCTGATATCAGACACGTCTTCATGCTAAAGATCTAGACGGCTCACCTTCACGAAGTCTCGGGATGTCTTCTCCTTCCAATCCATCCCAAATACAACCGAAAAACTTCCTAAGGCTGCAAGGGTAGACAGATGGAGATTGAACACAAATATGGTCGTTTTAGGGACAGGGAGTCAGAGGTCAGTAGATCTGATCGTCTTTGCCAGCGGTAACACTGATCAAATTTCAGTAAAAAATGAAATCATAAACGACTTGGCACTGCCACTCCGGCACTGGACTAATACTGACAGGCACCAGACAATGGAGCACACAGATATCTACAAACACTGTGTGGTTTGGCGCCGGGAGAAGCAACCAATTTGTAAATGTCACGGCGGGGAAAATGAGACTCGGCTCGTCGGTGGGCGGTAGGACGGCCCGACGTACTGTCATCGAAGACGCCGGCGTGAGCCAGCAGCAGCGTGATGAGTTTGGGGTCCTTCTCCAACTGCATGACGTGCTTGCTTTCGTTGGACAGAAGAGTGCAAACGTTGATAGCGAAGTCGACCTCATTGGGGAGGCCGGAGAGGAGGGAGAGCACCAACTTGTTGTAATCAGACGGCGGCATGAACTCCATAGACAAGCCGTAACTCTGACGAAGGTAATCTGCGGACCGAAACCAAGCCGGCTGAAGTTAAATACTGGGTTAAGCAGAGGGCAAACGCTCTAATAAAAGTGAGCAGCTAGAGGAATATGCTCCACATTCACGCAACAACACGGCAGTGGGGGATTCAAGGTTACAGACGGTGCTGTGCTTGGCAGCTTCCCAGGGCCCCAACAGAAGCAGCCTGGTGAAGGGAGCATGTTACCTGATACAATGTGCTGCTGGTAGTTGTAGGAGCAGGGAAAGGCCCCCACTGGAAGAGACGGCTTGGGGTTGCCAGGTTGTGCCTCCTCCTCATCCTCCCCGAAGTGATGGACCTTCTCATACTTCTCCAAATAGCTACGGAGAGAGAACCATTCGAGCTGCTCTAAGAACATACCAAGGAAACTCAATTCTTATCTAACAGATACAGACACAAAAACGTCTAACCAATATTACACTTATCACAGCTTAGATAAAATACAATTTGGTCTATGCATTTTAATTGTTGCCCAGTCCAATCCTCTATGTAGCAGAACCCTTCAGTAATCTTATAAAATTACCGGAGACTGTGTATTAGTTAATGTACTGCCCGTTTAGTAACTGTCTCCTACAACTATGCATTAATCTATAATTAGCTTGATAAGTAAATGACAAGTGTGACCATACAATCAGGCTTGCCTGTCAGATAGCTCTACCGCCATTAACACATCAATAAACAAGATGAGTGGAGCTTGTGACCTTGTTCCTTAACCTGAACCGTTTTATTAAAATAGCCAGCTGTGCAAATAAGCAACATCAAAACCGCAGAATAGCCCATCTTAAGCTAGCAAGCTATGTGCCTCAGTTAGGATTCATAGTCTCTGTTCATAAAGTTGCAATTGGAGACTGTCAACATGGCAGCGATGCATTTAAAATGCATTAAAGGCCACTCAAACCTGCACACATCCAGGGCTACAAAAAGAGGAGTCTTTACTGAGCTTGTAAAGAAGGTAGGCGCAAGACACCAGAAGTTTTTTAATCCTGACATCTCCCCTCTAGGGGCGCACCAAGGTAAAGATCACAAATTCTGTCATGTACAAGTTCAGGTCACCAACAGCTCCATAAACTAATCAAAACTCAGCAATGCAATGATAGAAGTATACAACAGCATCCGTAAGGAAATTTCAGATGTCATACTTCTGAGAGGTACGTTGCAAAAAACAGTTACATTACATTCGAGATCTATGCTGAGTGAAACCTTTCGGCGGGATTTCCAAGGAAACAGACTTCCACATGAAGCAGCATTTCCTTGCTAATTCCGCTAAATTCAGCAAATAATCCACGGAGGTCCTGTGAAACTAGACAAACACACAACCACAGAATTTATAAAATCCATATTCCCTTAACAGCCTGCTACTAGAATATACAAAAGGAACAGAAGCTGGCCGAGTGCAGAGGGAGTGATGTATTAAATGACCAGCAATAGAAACTATGGCAAGACTTCAGCACAGTGCTGAGAGCTGTAATTATGGGGGAGAAGCCATCACTGATATTCGTATTTAACAGTGTATATGGTGCTTTGCCATTAAGGCAAATAAAGTTTTATCAACATCACAAGCACTCTGCGTGCAGTTCACTCTCAGGTCAGTGGAGGACAATCAAAGCTCCCTCAATGTGCACAAAGCGAGTTTGGAACGCAGCCTAAAAGTGAAGCGCCAGGTTTGGCTGCATCAGCCACAAACCGGCCCCTTTCTGAAAAGCACCCGGGCTTCGGGTTTGCTATATTCACTTCCATCGTGACCTTTCCACCTCCAAAAGCAGACATCCTCAATAAGGACCTACTCGCTAGGGAGAACGATACGATTCTTCAGAAGGACTTACTAGACACTACTTGCAACAAATATTAAGAAGCTCAAAACCAATGTAGAATGCCAGTCTTTCAACAGAACGGAGTCAGCTGGTTATCTGCACTGACTGTTTTACTACAGACATCACCACCCAGTCTGCTGTTCAGTAACCCACGTGGTTGTGTAAGGAGAAACAGTAGCAAAAAGGATGCAGCCGACTAAAACATTACACTGAATGTTTTACACACACCGCGCTTCCTAACACCACATACAATGGATAAACTGAAAAGATTAAGGTTTCCACAGTTCAATTCTCATGAAGACCGGAGCTCAAATTCCATGATTAGTTCTCCAAATTGCAGTTGCAAAGGCAAGACTAAGAAGCGAGAAGTAAACCAGGCATTATCCCACCAACGGTGTCTTTCTTAGGACCCTGTGACCGCGATTCTGCCAGAAACGGAAAGAGGTTTCCCCTGTTCTTTCAGTGAAATGATTTTCCAGGACATTTCCAAGAGTCTTTGAAAACGTTTTTAGACTTCGTATGAGGGCAGACATTAAGAAATCACGCCGAATGTCTTTCCTGACAGTTTAACAGCACATCTACAAACCAGAGATACACTGAATGTAAACCTTTTGAGAGGCTTGAGATCAAGAGGAAAAATAAAATTAAAAAAAAATCAAGAGGAAGACAGACATGTGATGCAGGTGGACAGCATTTCTCTAAAAATAAATTAGATTCAACTATGCTACAGTATTGCCAAATCTTGCATGTGTTTCACAAAGACAGCTGTAAATTTAGAATGAATGTTGCATGGGCAAATGTGTTAGCAGTAACTGTTAAAACCTTAACTCTTATATAAATCTAGATGAATACTGGGAAAACTTCACATTGGTACAAAATAAATTCGGAAGGAATTAATTATATTCTGTATTTAAGCCAATTTGTCTATTTTATTTTCCATTACTTGAATCTGTTCATAATAGGATTAGCAACATTTACTATAACACAGCTTGATAGTTTCAACAGATCATGAACTTCCAAACAGAATACCACAAGCTAAAATCTTATGCAGATACATTCACATTGAGTCAAGAAACTGTGAATAAAACACAATTCTCAATTTTATAATCTCTCCAACTCCCCCAATTAAGGCCTGTTATAAAGATATATGCAACACACTGAGTTAGCAAAAACTCCAACTAAAGGAAAAAAATAGCTGTGTGCAGCAAGTTTGGAAAACACTGAAGGCTTCAGAAACACCTTCTAGCAGAAGTTAAAGCAGAGTTTCCCAGAAAATGCTACCACACCAAGCTCAGAGCTAGCAAGTGCAAATGAGCAGCGTGTCCAACTAACAAATTTCCATAATACAGTACATATGAAACATATCACAATATAGGACACAACACACAACTCACCATATGGTATAACTCCTAAACTCCCCCCAGACATAAATTAAACATCCAAGACTACAAACATCTGTGGTATCAAAGCACTGATCCACACTCCTTAAAAGCAGGTTTCATTTTAATGGACCACTGAGAGCCAGGCTGATAGACACTCTCCCAAACCCAATGGGCGTTTCAGGGGAATCACACCCCAAACACTGCATGTACTGCTTATGGCTCTTCATTGCATCTCAAAACCTATTCAGCGTATGTGACTCACTGGCTCCTCCATGCATTTTCCCTCCAAAACTGAGCATAGCAGCCCGACACTTGTCTCAATCCAAACATGTGTAACGAGAGATGAGGGCAGTTCAAAGTGCACGATGGGGCCGCGATGGAGACCCATCCCCCACATATACTGCCATCACATAATTCCTTACTATTTAAAGTACAATAAAAGTAGCTGATCAAATAGGCGATCCCAAGTGAGTGAGCTCTTAGCTGAAACTTCCACCGCTCTGCACTGGATCAGAGAAGGCTAGAGTAACACGTGTTCTCTCAAGGAAAATGGGCGCAACACACTGGGGTTACCCATAATTCTCAGGTCATATGCATGTAGCAGTGCCCGCAGAAGGGGAGTCCAGCATGGGTGAGTTATTTCCACCCAGACATTTTTTGGAACTGATAAGGGAGCCTTAATTTATAGGTTTTCCAAGCTGTGTGAAAAGCCTGAGAGTATAACACAAGCTTCTCTTCCTTCAATTTCAGCTCCGCCCCACAACAGATTCAGCGACAGCATCTCCGAAAACGCAAGCAAGCCCAACAAAAGTCAAGCAAAGTGGATACCCAATGGCAACGAATACCATAATTCCCGAATTATTAAACAACGTTCACAGAGAGAAAAATAACACCAGTAAAATACTCTGCGAACACCGATTATGTCACCTACCATAGGCCTGATGGCACTTGGAAAAAAAAAAAGTTCCACGGAGCACAGGAAAACACCGGCATGTCTAAATGAATGAGTGACCGATCGATTTGGCATAATATAAATAGTACACATCTCTCACTCTTAAAGAGCAAGATTTCATAAGCAGGCATAAAGTGAGCATGGCTAGTCAACCAAAGACAGGAAAAAAACATGACTGTAATAAAGCAAAGCAAAACTAGATTAAAAACCTTGCCTACACATCCATGGCAATATGACTAATATAGCACACTACAGATAAGATATCTCCTGGGGAAAGAAAAAAAAACAGAAAAGAGGTGAGGTAGTAATAGCTCAGAGGCAAATGTCATTGTTTGCGGCAAGATGCACGTGTGCAGAACCAATCAGAGGGACTGAGGCAAACCAAAGAGCAGAAACACACAGCTGCTCCAACTGGATACCTTTGCACATGTCTCACTAACTGAATTTTCACATTTTACTATTACAATAAGGGCAATCATTTTCTGTTTTACTTCAGTGGATGTTAGTGTTTTAAATTTACAGTTATTAGAGAACTTTCTTGGAGTACTGAAAAGCAAGCTCTGCGAGAGCAGCGTCAAAGTACAGTAACATCGTCCTTCTCCATTTACATGATGAAACTGTTGATTTGGCATGCACCAGTGCAAGGATTAACAGCACGGTTTTCAAATCACACACAGACCAAAAAGCATTAAATTAGTGCCCAACCAATGCATGCACATTCAGCCATATTATAAGTTTAATAACAGAACGGCACAAGATTGCACACATCTTACATTCTCCAGTTCAGTTGAGAGTTAACCGACAAGGATCTACAAAACTGATTATAAAGTTTCACTGCAAAGCCTTCCCAAAAATCTACATAATCATACACCTAAGTTCTTCACACCAGATTAAACGACCATCAAGTATGTACAACCCTGAGAGGCTTGTAGGACAAAAAGGAGCCTCTTTGCTGAAGAAAGCAGTACTTTCAAGTAAGAGACTGCAATCCTGCTTGAATACTAAATACAATTTTAGACGTACCCATAACATGCAGCAGCAAAATCCTAATATCTAGGATGGGGGCATTTTCAGTGGTGACAGAGCAGTGAAAGGTAGCTCACCCCGTGCCCCTTAATACCCGCTCCGAGTACAGAGGCGTGCATTGTGGCGGGAGACACAGGCACTGTAGCTTGATCTGAAAAAGCAGATGTGTGTACATTTGTGGCTAAAAATCTGGAAAAAAAAGCAAAAAGGGGAGATGGGGTCCATTCACCCGATAAATCTAATGCCCAAGTAATGCCCCCCCGTACTGTCAAACATGCCACACTTCTCGACAAACAGCTTCACGCTGAAGGAAACCGGGATAACCTTCAGCGATCTAAGCTTGATCACAGGCCACAAATAATATTCCCCAATACAGACACAGCAAACTGCCAATTAAACACGAGTATAAAATACACATTCAAAACAGCCTCCTTACTCCCCTTCTGAAATGACTGAAACACCGAAAGGTATTAGTAATGTGTCAGCAGACAAGGCCTTGCCATGTGTGGCAAAAAATCTCACTTCCCTCTAACTGGTGCCCCTGCAATTCTGAACCGCAGGAAGGCAGGATCTCCAGATCTTCCCCTAATACTCCAGACGGAAATACTAAGCATGCAGCAGTTTCAAAGTTAGCATCAAAGCTTTAAAGGTCTTTAAGGAAAATCACTATAGAAATACACTGATAAACATTAAATTTTTCTGCACTTCTGTTATAACAAGTCAGTGTGGTCATTATTAACACCTCACCCCAACTACTACCTTCCCTGTAACATGATCACTGGTGGATCTGACTTGTCTAGACGGGTCAAAAAAAAGTCATTCATTACATGACCATTACTATCAAGTTGAAGAAACGGCAAGCGGCAGATTCACAATCTTCAGATACCTCTGATAACGCCGAATCGGCCTTGGATTCATGTGATCTTCACTGGGCTCATGGAAATCAGTCCCAAGTACTAATTTTAAAGCTAATTATTACTTCAAACTGAAAGGGGATGCAAAACGTGGACCTGTGGCGGCTGCAGTGGAGGAGCTAAGCAAAAACATATGGCCGTTCTGCATGACAACACAGCAATCCCCCCCAGTTTAACGCAGCAGGTTGAAGAGCTGGAGAAACTTTTTTTGGAGGGAAAAATGCAATCAGCCGAGATGGGAAAGCAAAAATCGATAAACGTGCAGTTCCTGCGTTTAAGCCATAGAGACCATCGCTTTTTTGTTTGTTTTTCTTCTGCACAATGAGCCCGGCGTGTTCAACTGGGAACGATAATGGCGAGCGCTGGGTACCATAACCTAAGAAGTAAATCATTTTTATATGTCTCGCCTCTTAATGCAAAGGTTTCACTTCATTTTAGCAAAAGCCCTTCTTGAGGGAAATAGGGCCACGCCGTCTGCTCGTATCCCACATGCGACCTCCGGCCGAGTAACTCACCAGCGGGACTCGTTAACGAAGCAAAAACGGCAAGTTACCGGCGATGTCAAGCACGTACGAATTAAAAACGCTTAAAACACCCCCGTCCCGAAAGTTGCCCTGCGCCCCGACACCAAAACCCCCAGCCTCCCCCCTAATCCAGCCAGACGTAAAAAATGCATTTTCCAAATGTACGTAAACTTCGCTTCAAGAGGACTTAGGCGCTGGTTTAGCGTTATAAGCAGAGATGTAAACAGTGGCCACATGCTCCCAGCTCGCCGGGACGCCGCCTGCCCGCCCGCCTGCCAGCCCGGCCGGCCGGCCCAGACACTCACCGCAGGTAATACTGCTTCAGGACGAAAGCGGCGTTGGAGCAGCTCCTGGGGAAATTAAAATCTTCGCCGAGCTCGGACCACAGGTTCTTGTCCGAAACCTAGAAAGAGTTTGGAGGGGAAAGGGAAGAAAACGTGTAAATCACCAATACTAGTGAGCAATAAAGCGGCGTGATGCTACGGCAGCCAGCCGAACTTCCGATTAATCCAAACCAATATTTTTTACAAATGTTCCCTTCTCAACCATCAAGCCTGACTGCAATCTTAATTTTATCACATATACCCCCTTTAATATGATATAAACAGTGGGCAGATATGTATGAATGTATGTGTTGTTTTTTTTGTAAACTGTAACACTTGATGAGCTAAAATAAGTTTCTCCGGCTAAGCCAGCATACAAAGTCTTATGAAAGGAGGAGCAGACGTCGGCTAAAATAAACACCGACAGTCCCCGCGATCAATATCGCCGGTGACAACCTGTCAGAAATGTCGGCTCCTTTCATATTTAACTGTGTTTTAAACACGGGCCTGTGCGAGGCCTACAGTCTGTCGTCAGCCGAGGAGCCCGGCACTGCGCCCCTCAACCGCCTCGCCGTGTCTTTTCTTACGAATAATATTTACGAAAAAGGGAGCCCCCGCAAAGGGGAGATTCCCCCCCCCCTCACGGTCGCTCCGTGTCGATTATCGGCGTTAATGCCGGAGTCTCCCGGGGCTGCGAGCGGAGCCGCTTCGGGGAGGCGCGGAGCGGCGGCGCGGAGGAGAGCGCACACACTCCACACGCCGGCCAGCCTCCATAACGCCGTTAGCCGGCGAGGCTAAACCACGTAAGGCCAGCCTCGAAGCCGTCTTTTTTTTCGACCCCCTAACGCAGCCCTGGGCTCCGGGAAAGCGCGGCGGTGGTGCTCGTTGGAGGGGGGGGCGGCCCGTGGGGGTTGTAGGGAAAAGCCAAGGCTGCCTCTTTGTTGGGTGCCCCGGGGAATCCGACGCAGGGAAGCATGTTGTGAGTCGAGAGGTGGGAGATCCACATGCGAGGCTCCGCACTCACCTTCGCAAATCCGCCTAAAGAAACGACTCGGGTGTAGAGAGCATTGAGATCCAGCTCTCTCCCACCCACGACCGGGATCTTCTTGATCGGCGAGCTGAGGTAGAAAAAAAAACCGCAATATTAAAAAAAAAAATAAACACAAGAAGCCGTACCCGAGGCCCCGATACCGCTCCCATTTGAAGTTAAACGCGGTTTTAAAGTTATATTTCTGCGAGATAAAAAGCCACCCTTTCTCACCCTCTGCTTTGGTGAAACTGCCGCAGTTCGTCCAGGAAAGCTAGTCCTTTCCTTCGCTGATCTGGCTGATTTTTCCCCGTCGAGTTTGCCATTTTTTCAATGTATGAAAAGCTGTTAAAACCCCGCTCCTTCGCTTCCTAAGACGCCCAGGATCCCATACTCCACCGGCGCTCAGTCATTCGCGAAGCCGAGTGTTTAAAAAGTTAAAGAAATAAGGCGAAGGGAGCGACAGCCCGCTAATGACTGGTACAGACTACAACACAGAAAACACAAGCCGATTTAGCCCTCTATAAGTTCTAAACCGACCGTCCGAATTACGATCCGTTTCGACGGCGAAACGACATCGCCATTGCACTAAACGGTAAATGAATTGTTTTGGCCGAAGTTCGTTTTGGAGTGGTTTCACAGTGTGCAACGGAGGCGGCTCAAAAGCAAATCGCGCACACTGTGAAGCGGCAGCGGGATCCAGTTTTCAGACAAAGATCCAAAGGCCGGGAGGCTCGCACTGCCGAGCGGCGCCCTCTATTAGAAACAACGGTACTACACTATCCAAAGCCGTTTATTAGAACAATAGACAGTGTTTTCTTTTAGGGCTCATCTCAAACTTCCTAAATGCGTTAAAACAAGAACACGGCAATACACCTAGCAGAGATGGATAGAGAAAATTTCTGACTACTTTCAATAGAGACGCGACTTGAAAGTAAAATTAATTTATTTTTAATGCTCGCACGTGTATTGTATATTCATATTTAACTAAGGTTAAGTGAACTGTAGTTACTGTGGTTGATGTGCTTTTTATGAAATGTTAACGAAATATCAAAAATTATATGGGGGGAAAAAAGAATAGACTGCTTTAATGGCCCGTGTCGTATGGCTAAAATGTCCAACACACCAGTTTATTTTTTCTTGTCAAAATTACATTGCAGTTACACTGAAATAAGTATGAACCCACAAGTCTCACAAACTACCTCAGCTTGTACTTATTTTGGCTGTGTGCACCTGTGAACGTCGTATTTTGGCTATAAACTCTGCTACATAGTATTATATATAGAGATAAAATGTTTCTTATTCATACGGCTATACTCAACATGCCAAGTTAATACGATCACTTATACACTGTAACTACTATTATGTGTATATACTGCTTAGAAATATACCACGTCAGTTTCATCGTGTATTTTTAACTTCCAGTGTTTCACTGCTGTCTTTAAACTCCAGTATAATACGCGCGCCTTAATTCGGACCAAATCTAGGAGCGCATAAGCGGCATGGTTTCTAAAGCGAGGCTTCTAACATGCAGAGTAAAATGTTTCATTTTAACTTCTTCCTATACTAACTAAATTGTAAGTTTGACACACTCGTGCCTGGTTCAGATGGTTGAAGCACAATGTAATATAGCAGACATGTACTTAAATGCATCATTTTATTTTATTCATGTTGAATTTTAACCCGATCGTAGATAGTGAGTTAACAGGCATATTTATATTTTAAGAATGGAAATGCGCCTTTTTACGCCATAAACTTCTGCCTATGCTTTGAGCGAGGTATACAGTGTCATTAAACCGTGCATTTACAGCCGCATGCCTGTCTAGCTGCCAGCAGCCACCGCAAATAGCCGAGCACTTCTGCGCCACCGGCTTGAATTTTGCAGCGGCGGGGGACACGGAAGCGTGCCGTATGCGCCGTAGTAAATAGAAGTTGTTAATGATCCCTGTCCATAGCTACCGGCCGGTTACGTACTAGAAGGGGTTTACACCACATTCAACCATTACACGTGCCCCGCCATTGATGTGCTGCACCGACACAAAATGGCGGAACACGAAAGCCAAATATACTAGACCCCATTTTGTAGAAGTTACAAATGCTGAAATTAGCCGTGTAACAAGTGAGCCACACGGTGACGGTCCGCTCCGCACGGCGTCCAGGAAAGAGCAAATATCGTGCAATGGGGCGCCCCTGTCACTGTATTAGGCGCGCTGCGGCATTAGGCGTTAGCAGGCGGATTCACTTCTGCTGAGATGAACGTTAATATTCGCCGCCCGATCGAATGGTTTGCGACGAGACGCCGGGCTAGCCTGTCACTTGATATTTATCAGTTTATCAAGTTGTTTGCAGCCATTTAAGACAGTAATCGCCCGTGGTTTTAAACGGAGTTCAATTTTCTCGAATTGCAGCTGGGAGGTAGCACACGGAGCGGACAGATTAGCATGCCGGAGCACATCGCCAGGATAGCTTTAGTTCACCTCAAATGTTAAATTCGTTCCAAAACATAATTTCTTAAATGTAAAACATTTAGATAAATAATCCCATTTTACTTCCGGAAATCGCACACATGCTACTGAGCAGCTAGCGAATTGGTCCATACGGGTACTAAAGCCGGGGTCCGCTGAGCATTGATGATTGGAGCAAAATGAAGGTGGTTCTTGTTAAATAGGACATTCATTTGTATGATCAAGTGCAATGTGTACAGTGTATTATCAATATTCCAATTAGCCGTTAAAATTTCCTCCACTTTTTCTTCTGACTAATCGAACCTTTTATTATTTATTATTATTATTTAAATGGAGATAGTGAACTCCAGTAAGCCCGACCTAGTTCTTTTCGTTCTTTCTTTTTTCTTTCCTCTCTCTCTCTCTCTCTCTCTCTTTTTTTTTTTTTTACCTTGATTAATGTTTTTGAACTGCACATACAACACAGTAGCTCCGTTTTCATCTAATTGTATGCTGGATTCAAAGAAGGTCCTTGACCGAAATATTGCAGTGCGAGAGTAATGGGCTGTTGGTGCATTTTGGGGGGAAAAGCTGAAGAGGAATACTGACGACGCAATAACAGAAATATCTCCTCCTGAAGATAAAATTTCGATTTTTGAACCTATTTTGAATTGATTGCTCCGTTCACCGTATACCACGTGTAACACAATCATTGTCGTTTTTGTAACATTATCAAGAAGTCCAATTCATGTACTGCAAAGTGCAGCAGAGAGGTTTTCATGAACAGTAAAAGGTCCCTGAATTAAGTGTTGGATGAGGAATGCAGAAAAAATGCAGTGAAACCATTTCCCATCCATCCATCCAACTTCCAATCAAGCATCTCGGAGTGCAGAAGGCATGCAAACACCCTGAACAGGATGCTAGTCCATCATAGTTAACATACACACATCCTCAAACATTATGGCCAATTACCAGATGCCAGTTAGCCTAAATCCATGTGTTGTAGAAAGAAACCAGAAGAAAAGCAGGCTAAACCCAGGAGGTGTGAGGCAGCAGCGCTATCCACTGAGCCACCATGCTGTCCTGAAATCAATTTAAAGGTAAGAAATAGAACATAAAACTGATTTTTCAAATGGGATGGTATATTGTTTAATGAGCCATGAAATGACAGGCTATGAAGCAATGGGTTACAGCGCAGTTAGGTTTGGCTTCTTTCATTCCATTTCCAAAGCAATGTTTTTGTTACACGATGCTGGTGTTCGGTTTTATAATCAGTACAAAAAACACTATACAAGCCTGGTCTAATTCTTCACTTCCTTTTTCTCCATGTCTTTCATTATGTATATTTGTAGTTTGTTAGGTATACCTGCTTGTTAATGTAAACAGCTGAATGCATACAGCATACAGGCTAGGGCAAGAGGTTCAGCTGCTGTTTAACTAAGCAGAAGAACGACTGAGACGTCTGTTCTAAGTAATTCTGAATGTGTTGTGATTGTTGGTGTCATATGCGTTAGTTTCAGCATCTCAGAAACAGCCACCCTCCCGGCGTTTTCACACACTGCAGTGTCTAGGATTTACAGAGAATGGTGTGATGACCAAACACCCAGTCAATGGAATTTCTGTGGCCAAAAACACCTTGTTAATGAGACCGGAGAGGGGAGACTGGCCAGACTTTTAAAAGCTAACAGGAATGCCGCAATTTGACAAGTAATAGCTCAGTACACCACTGCTGCGCAGAACGGCTTCTGTGAATGCACGACTCGCCTATTCTGGAAGCAGTTCTCTGAGAGATTTCTAACGGGTACTAGCTAGACGTGTAATAAAGTGGCTGCTGAATGTATCTCTGTGTGAACAAAATGCTTCTTCATCATATTTATGAATTATAAGTGACAAACTGAAACAATATTCACTAACCTTTCACCATTATATAACCTATTTTAATATCTGCAATTGCAAAAATGCTAATAGTTATGGGATAGTTCAATGAATTATGAGTATGGCGCCACTCAGTGGTAGTGTTAAGGGTGGGCTAAAACTAGTCCTTCTAGTTAAGGTTGCCTGTAAAAATATTATTCTCAAAATTAAGCATCTGCTAAAATAATTCGGTTAAGCATTTCTCTCAAGGGCTTCCTTCTAAGGCTTGTGACAAATCTTTTACTACTGTCTGGTAACCTAATGAAACAAATTTCAAGAAATAAAATTATTTGTGGATAATACACAGCTGGCATATGGTGTAAGCTTCCCCGGATTAGCTCCTGGTTCTCCATGGGCCTTGGATAAGTGGGAAATGGATTTGGATAGAGGTGTCGCACGGATGCAGCTTTTGGTGCTGAAGCTCCAAATGAATCCAAATGAGCCCCACGTGATTTGTATGTTTCAGTTGTTTTAACAACCATGCTTGGTTAGAGAACCTTTGGACAGGTTAGGTGTCCGAAGGTCTGGATGTCTTAAGATCTTAGCAACGGTCCTTTCTGCATATATAGATGCAAGTAGAATCTATGTACGATTTGCAATCATCAGACCTGGACAGGCCATCTGGTATACCCACTACCCAGCCTGTTTGTCTAGCCTTGGTTATCTATATATATATATATATATATATATATATATATAATTTAATCTCAACCATGAAATTCAGATTAATGATGCAGATGCACTTCCCCTTTTGACTTTTGCCACGGATCAACTACAATTTCTGGTTAATAATTACTTCTATAGTCAAATCAGTCGCTCATGCACAATAGATAGCTAGATGAATAGATAGATATCTTTATTGCCATTTGCACAGGTACAGGTCAGTACAAGTACATTGGAATTCTTGTTATTTGTTATTGTTTTTAAAAAATCTTGATAATTCTTCTTTCATTAAGGACGCCCCATATTCTTGGCATTTCTGTCGTATTTCGTACTTGGAGAATCATCTGAATAAGTTGACTTCATTGGTGGGAAATACTTTTTGTGTCACGATAGTCTGAAGCATTTTGACACTAAACCCGCAACACTAGCAAAACAATCGTAGATTTTTCAGTGTAGTATATTATGAGATAAATGTTATGTAAAGCCGTTGTCAGCGGTGCAAACGACGGTTCGTGGGAGCGAAACGCCAGCGTTCACGCGCCGCCAGTTCAGCTGCTGGACAGCGCCTGCTCGGCACGCGCCAGCTGAAACGCGCCGGCGTCAGTTAGGGCTCACAACGGCCCCGAAGGATCGGGAAAACGCTGGGGCAGTGAAGGTTAAGTCTGTTAAACAAGGTTAGGGCAAAAGAAATGCAATATTGGTTAGAGGCATGATAATGTCACCTATGGTTTTACCATTAGAATATTTCAGAGTGAATCCTGCATGTTCCGCTTGCTTCGTGTTTATGTCCAAAACAATGTGATCGTATCTCCTTATCAGAAATCTGTATGACTCACTGCTACACACTTTCGATTATCCCGCATTATTTTTCAAAGCTACCAAGATTTTCAGATGTTTTTTCTCCCGTAATTGTGCACCAAACTGCAGTAACAGTATCACTTTTACCCTGGTAATGAACAGGCTGAGATACACGCTACTTAAATATTAATGTTGAGGCCTGTCATTTGGGATGTCGGCATTACACATATTAAGTGGTTACATACCTTGCTTGCAGTATGACTGCAGTTTAATTGCTCGTTGCCGTAAGTTATTCTAACAGTGGTAGCAGGCCCTGTTGATGTATATATAGTTACTTACCAAATCCTCGATTCAGTCTTTTTATGCTTAGAAATACACTTTCTAGAGCTATATATTTGGGTACAGGAATTACGTTAAAGTTGTGCCTCGTCGAAGTAGTTTTTTTCCCTGTAAAAATTTAACCTTACTTTGCCGCTTGAAATAACCTCCCTGAGCTGCGATTGCTGAGCTGCTCTAAACCATAATATCAGTGGACATTTAAACCTGATTTGTTGCTGCCATCTGGTGGCGTGAAATGGAATTATTATAAATAAACAGTTTTACAAATTAAAGTAGTCTAACAGCATAAAAACACAACTTTTTTTTTAGTATTGTGGTCTGTTATCCATAGTCGCATCGTAATAATGCATTCCTGTAAAAAACTGGAGGGAAGCAGTGTGCAATATAGTTACACATTACATTTATATATTCATACTACAATGCTTATTTTTGAGGTCATTTAGGGCCATTAACGTGAAACAGCTCTTAAACCAGGTCTTGGAGGATTATGCAGGGTATGTGCAGATTTCACTTCTAACAGAACTGGATTAAACAAATCACTTTATTAATATAACTTTACCTGAAGTGTACCCCAGGCAGCACAGGTCATGAGGATGGGGTACATTTACAATAGGATGCCAGGTCATCGTTGCACACAATTTAGAGCTGTCTAACTGCATGTCTTTGGTCTGCGGGAGGAAACCCACATGATATGGTAGGAACTCAAACTCTGGTTGTGTGATTCAATAGTGCCACCCACTAAGACAACTTGTCATCCTGCCAGGTTAACACTGTGTTCCAAATTCTTCTGATAACACATTCAAGAGTATAATTACCTAGAGTGTGATGATGCGGTTGCAGAGGTTTGATCAAATTCACCTAAAAATGACCAATAAATGTGACCCTTAAATTTGTCCTGCAGTTGAAATTTTCTGCCAATTGATGGCAGTAGTTACCCTCTTTCCACTTGATGTAAGGTTCCCAAACTAAGAAATATAAAGTGCATAGTACGATGTGCTACATGTTTTTTCAGAATCATTTTACAGTGATTCATTGCTCACAAGAGTCTCACTTCTCAATGGTCTCAATGGCATTAAAAAACAACTACAGCTAATCTGGTGTACATGGTGTTAGATTACGTTACCCTGCAGTGTATACATGGACTAAATAGACACGCATCTGGCAGTATATATTTCAAGTCCATGCATATTGTATAAACAGTATTTATTTTATTTGTTTTCTCAGTGTTTACTGAGATAGACTGATACACATGGTTTAATATTTTTTTCTTTGTAATTTACAATACACTATTCTTTGTGAGTAAACCTTTATGTTTCATATAACAAAAACACTAAATAGATGTTGAAAATAAAACTGGAGGATCTACATGACATTCAGTGACAGCACCCAAAAAACCCCCCACAAAATATTGTGTAATAGCATTAAATACTTGATAAAAAATAACACAACATTCAGTGAGTTGACACTTTAGGCATGGACCTTGAGATAGATTCCACAGAAGCTAAAAAGTGAAATTGAAAGGCTGAAATTTAAGCTGATAAAACAGTGAAGTTAAACTCTAAACAGCAATTAAATGGCTATTTTCAGATTCTTGTCATCAAACTGTTTCTTTCTTGGTTTGCTCCTGTTTTGAAACGGAACACCCGTAGTGGCAGCAGCTTAGAAACAATGTCCTCAGGGAACTTTTTAAATGATCAGATAGAGCCAATCATTTTGTTTGCAAGTAATATCAGGAAGTAGCAGATTAAAGGCCATTAAAAGTTCACCCCAGAGATAATTTTTGGATCTTTCATGCAAATACACAAAGCTTAGAAAATTTATTCTAGTGACCCATATCTCCAGGCAGCAAAAATAACCTGTTTTTTCAGGGTCTGTTTTTCTGTTTTTTCCCCCCAGCTGTTCAGGATAAGCGGGAATGAGCTTTAGTCATACTGAGGACAAACAAAAATACAACTGCAGTAATTAGTCCTGTGCTCAGGGAATGAGGCTTATAATCTCAACATGGACTAAAGTGGAGATATTCCCCCATGTTGTAGGGGAGTTAGGGGACTGAGGATCTGGAATGATGGCAAAATCAGAGGGTTAAATAGGTAAGAAGCTGGACTTGTGAGAAATAGGAATTTTAGAAAGAAAATTACCAAAAAATGGAATTTTACCAGAATCTTTTAATTAAAGAGTTTCCAAAATATGTAATTAAGAGTAACACCGTCAGGCCAATGGCCTGAGTACAGTCCCAGTCCTCCTGTTTTCATTGCTCACAGAAAGAGGCTTCATTAGTCAATTAATGAGCTGTACCTCAGGATCTGATTCTGGCACAGTATGTGGTGGCTATCAGCAGTACAGTCATCACCCCCCCCCCCTTCACAAGCACAGTAAATAACAAGCTTGTCAAAAAATCTTCCTGCCTTTATATTGAACTGTTCTGCCTGGGACAAGAGGTCAGAGGTCATTAAGAACTTTTAAAATATGTCCCATCTGAAAGGAGGTTCCCCAGGGAGTATTTGGTTTGAGACAGTATGGTCATGGGGCAGCAGGGTGGTACAGTGGTTTGCAGTGTTGCCGTCCACCTCTAGGACTGCGGTGCTTCCCTCTGCTGCTCTCGAGCTTGCATGTTCTCCCCATGTCCTTGTGGCGTTTCCTCTGGGTTGTGCAATTTCCTCCCCCACTCCCAAAACATGATATGATGAATGGGAGTTGTTGAATTGTGTGCATGTGAATTAGGTTTATATTTCATTGCGGGGACCAAAAAAAAAACCTGTTATTTTATCGTTATGGGGACTGTGTTTCAGGTCCCCACAAAGATCTATGACTGCAGTTAAAAAATGAACAGTGCCAAAAGTCTTGTATTTTGTTTGGTTATGGTTAAAGTTATGGTTAAGGTTATCTTCTGGGACAGGCTCTGGACCCTGAATGGACAGCATGATCACCCTCCATAGGGTGTCATATTGTCATTTTCTGATCTCCAAGTGACTTAATGCTGCATAACACACACAGAATTTTATCTTAAAAATGTATTCATTTATCAAAGTAGCTTACTGCTAATAAGCACGTCCTGGATTATAATGTGTTTAGGGAATTACCTCCTGTCAAAAATAGTAATCAAAATGTGTCTACAGTCCAGGGCTGCAGGGTCTGCTTTTTTGTTCCTGCTGAGTTCTTAATTAATTGACTTTTTGCGCTGAGCCATTGACTTAATGGGTATCACAGTTCAAATCACTGAATGAAAACTTAAGTCTGACTCGCTGTCATTTTCAGCCATAATAACTCTTCACTTTTATCTGAATAGTCCTATAAATACCCCCTTTAGTGGATTCATTATGTTCATTAGAATATTTATTCGGTTTCCTTATATAGTCCAAAACACATGGTTTAAGTGGATTGGTGCCACTAAATTGCCATTTACAGGCGCTGCAATGGACTGGGACTCCATCCAGGGTACCCATGGTCTGCTGCCCAGTGTCCCCTAGGATGGGCTCCAGAATCATTACAACCAGTATTGCCATAGGAGTTGGAGATTTATACTGGTGTCAGAATAGTATACGTTGTATTTTAATTAGCTTTGTTGCTGACATGAAAATAAACCAGCATAATTAGCTGATTTTTTTGATTGCCAGAGAAGTTTTTCTCTTTATCTCTTTTCTGTCCGAGGCTTATAATGTCAACTTTAGTCAGAGCAGTGATTCGGCTAGCCATCATCTCAAACAAGCGGATTAGCTGGCTTGGGGAGAGAATCGTCATCTCTGTCGGAAGCTGTAATCTGACACATGACAAGCTGCTGGTCTTGGCGTACAGTTTACTGGGTGACTTGGGGGTGACAGCAGACTTTCTTAGTGGTGGTAAAAACAAGACTGCAGTCGTCGCCTGGAGGCAGATATGACTGGAAGAGCAGGCAGTCAGGAAGACGGAGACTAGTATGGACATGCGACTAGAAAGTTCCCGATATGTATGTAATCTTTATGTTCATTGAGTCATGGGTCCGGGGGAACCTGGGCCACAATTTTCTTGTCCAGACTTAATTTGGCAATGGACAGCTTGTGTACAGGCCTGGAATGTGGAGTTAAAGGTGAAGGGTCAGATGTTAGAAGTATGCACATTCAGAGTGCCTGGGTACAGGGCAAGAGGGACATATGCTGCAATGAAGTTTGTCCCTACAGCCAGCTCCTTTGTGTCATCTAACTGCATCTTCAGGACGTCATTTAACAGGAGTCAGGGTCCATAGAAAATACGAGGCATTACATCTCAGTCTTGGAGCTTATCAGCTTTTAGGCTGTACTAGTTTGTTTTGGTTTTATTCCATTCACAGTCTCACACACTGATCATTTCTGCTGGGGCATGGGTAGCGTAACCTACTGTGTAAGGTGCCGCTGGATTCGGCAGCTGTGGATGCCCATTGGCTGGTATCGAGCACAGACAGTTTGCCAAAAAAGTACAGAGGGGTGTGTTACACTGGAGAAAAACAAAACACGTTATGGGCCTGTTGACATGTCAGGTTCAAGGAGAGGTCAGTTATGCAATGTCTGGCAGCTGCTGTTTGTCTGAATCGGTACCTCTCAGCATTTGACTTCTGGGGGGGGGGGGTGGTGGTTTGGGTGTGTGAATCTGTAACATGTCCAGATCCGGTTGTTACCTGATTTGATTGCATGCTGGTTTCCAAAGTGACACTGGTGGTGGAAAATCTTGGAATCTTTCAACATTGCACAGCTTTTGGGAATTTACAGTTTGTCAACAGTCTTCTAGTCTTTGGGTGGATCCTACCTGTGATTCATTATATTGTCACCACTTAAAGGCCCTTGGAATAATACACTGGCAGTACTATAATCTTGTAGTTCAGGCAAAATATTCAACCTGTGTCAGCCTGCGGGGCAGCGTGTGTCTCAGCGGGATAGGGCTCTGTGCCTATGATCAGCAGGTCACAGGTTCAAATCCCAGGAACAGCTTAGTAATTTCATCACTGAGCAAGGCCCTTAACCCCCAGTTGCTCCAGGGACTGTATGACCCCACTTTCTCAAAGATGTACATCACTTTGACTAAATGAATAAAAGAAATGTAATGTCTCATAGAAGCCTACCTGACACAGAGGGACAATGTGTGGTGTAAGTGTGGGTTATAAGGGGGCGGTGTTTAGGGTAGTCTGTGCAGTTTTATGAAAGAAAGAGCCAGCTGGTTCTGTAGTAGACATGGTAGACATGTGAGTCATGAACAGTGAGTGTGACAGGAAACTTACCAGGTGATTTTCAATGTGGGACTTTGAATCAGGGTCTCACGGTGACAGAATTAGACTGGAGGCTAGGCTCAGGTCCCTGCAGGGCATTTTGAGTACTTTTGCCTGAATTCTTCATATGTGATGTAAAAAGTAATCTGCCATCCAAGCAATTAAATGTTCTAAACAGCCTTTGACTGGCAACAGTTTTCTTTGAAAACCCAACCATGCACACTGGGAGATGATTGTATGTTAACTAGGTGGACTTGGGAACGCCAGCATGTGCAGTGCCAAAGCATACAAACCCTGTCACAAACAGGACTCAAAGCGCTTAGTGCAAACATCTTATTGACTTCCACAGCTGACAGTCAAACAGATCTCGCTCAGGCCCACTATCAAAACATAACTTGGTTATAATAAACCCAACTATTTGCCTAGATCTTCTTGTCTTCTAGACAGTGTCCAACCTGCACTGCACTGTGGTAAAGTCAAAAAGAGCAACAGCCAGCTGGGCACACAAACATTGTGCCTGGAGCAGGCATCCATACACATGTTCTGCTTTCTTCTGTGCTTCTCAGTACAGCCATTTTGTTATGTGACTGTGGTCATCGTAGCTAATCCATCGTCCACTCAAAGTGCCAGGGACGTAAGGATCATCTCTTCTGAATATTGTGTTTAATGATGAACTCCTTACTGTGAAGACTGGCCACTCATCTACTTTGGCAGCTGTATGTGTCTCTTTTGGCCTTGATCTAACTGTCATGTGGTTAAAGTCCCCTGCTAAGCTAAAAAAAAAACATCTTAGACCTGGAAGTGAGGAACAGGTCCATGCACATGTAATATAGCAGCAGAAGCTGACGTCACAGTAAAATGATTCACATCATTTTGGCTCTGCGGGTTAGAACTCTGTGCCCATAACTGGAAGGTCACTGATTCAAATCGTGTGGCTGGCAGAGTGATGTCACTGTTGGACCCTTGAGCAAGGCCCTTAGCCGGACTCTGCTTTCTGATCATCACTGGCATGTTGTTTTGGACAAAAAAATCTGCTAAATAAATTAATGTAAACATATGAAGGGATTTTATGTTGCTTTGTCACTTCTAGGTTGCAGTGGCTTCTTGTGGGGGAATTGCGCAAACCTTTGGTCAGGCTATCATTTTCCCTGTGTGTTTTTTTTTAAAAACTTTCACTGTCAGTGACAGCATGTTTTTGTCAAGGTGGGTTGCTGTGTATGGATAACCTGACTCATAAAAGGGTTCAGTCATTCCCAGTTGTCTCACATCAAGCTATAGACAGGAAGCTGTGTATGCCAACTGAGCACTCCTCTGAATCACACAAGTCCACTTTCCTGTTCATGCTCTGCAGCAGAGCCAGTGATGAGAGCTAATGCAGCTCACCAGTGACAAGTCAGCACGATGTGGCTGCTTGGCCTCTTCTCAGAAGACTGGCACAACAGTCAGCTACAGTGTCAGTTATCAGATTCACTGACTGATACTCCCAGTCACAGTGGACTAATGAGAACAGAGCCAGGAGCCAATGACAATCTTTTAAAATCTCAGGAACAGATGATTTGTGCCCCTACCCAGAAGTCAGTTTGCTGTAAAGTCTTCACTGTATTAGTAAGTAATAAATCTTCCATTCTTTTCCAGATGGTAAAACAGATCAACATCATCCTTGCTTTACCTTTTCATAACATTGGACTGATTCCAGAATGAAGATCCAGCCACAGTCTGCAATGCCTGTTGTAGATTCACCCGTGTAGGAATGTGAGTGAAATTCGCTCACCGGTTCCATCAATTACCTCATTGACCCTAAAAGCTACAGAGTCTGCTGACCCCCCAGGGGGCTGATTCATGGCTTTCCTCCAGCTCTGTCTGCTGTCCTTTCCAGTTCACTGGTACTTGATGTCTAACCATGCAATTATTTCTTCCCCCCCCCCCCGGCTAGTACAGCCCCACTGCTGGTGGTGCAAATTCCAAAGGCAGCAATGTAGATTCCACAGGCCCACTCAAGCCCAGGGGGTCGGGGCTGTGAGGGCAGTGCACGGTTAAAAGCATCAATGATCTGTGAAACTCTGCATTCATTACAGGCGGAAGAAATGGTCCTACTTTCACATTGATTGAGGCTGGTTTCATACTAGCATGTGCTTGCAGACTGGCCATAGGTTTGGCACAGTTCCTTGCATTTGTTTAGTGGGCAGACTTTGAGGAGACCATGGGATTCACACCTGGAGCAGTTAATCATGTGAGCACTGCTGCCTTCCAAAAGAGGGCCGCCTCAAAACATTTTGCCCCAAGTAATAAAAAAAACAACAGAGCAGATATTTTCTGAGTCTTGAAATATTCCCTTGGTAGTGCTTGATTGCTCTAGAAATAAAAGGCTGTAAATTAAAATGAAGAGGACACAAAAAGCTGGTCTTGCTTTGTTGCCGATATTAAAGTAATTAATACTGTCTTTGGAATGGAATTTTGCAAAACCAGCCAGCTGTGTTTTATTTATTTAGCTGGGAAATTAAAAGAACTCATTCCTGTCAGTTATATTGCCAGACCATAATTTATCAGAAATTTTGCCGACACTGAAAGTTCTTTATTTAGAGAACGAAGCAGACTTGCAGTAGTTGAAGATTTCATCGTGTTCTTGATTCCAGGACGTTCTATGCTGCTGGAAGTGAGTGGTTGGCTGTTGCTGTGCTCAGCATTTCTTGTGACCTCATACTTGTGGGTGCTTGAGGGACAAGTACCCATGTAGCTCTGCAGCCATGGCTGATGTTGGCCCACTGGACACCAACAAATGATCATTGTTGCAGTAGCCAAGCCATCTTTGGGGGTGGTGGCCAGGAGCATATACAGGAGTGGAGTCACTGGCTCCAGCCAAAAGCTGATTAGCTCCCAGAGTGCCCCCTCCCCTTTTACTCACTTATTCAGTTCATGTCACTTGCTAATGATAAGTTTATGGCCCTCACCTTAAAACAATCTTAGGATCTCCCCAGGTGGTGGTAGCTATTTTATAGCTGTTAGCAGTAATGTAGTGTGTTTTCCAACACCATCTTCTTCATCCATAATCCATGGATGAAGAGGCCACAATAGTGGAAGATTCGAACATTGAAGCTCATCACTGAAGCTCAAAGTAGCATCCTAACAGAGTTTTGATGTTTAACTTTCTTGCCAAAATAACTATGACTAAAAGACCACTTCAACATTAGCTGACACAGGGCTAACACTGGGCCATTGGGTGGTTTTCAGTACAGGAATATGGTCACAGTTTAGCCAGCATTTTTATATACTGGTGACAGATTGAGTTATAATACATTTGCCGATACATTAATGAAGGGCTTCAAACCCAAGGCATCACTGGCTTGCACAGTCGTCAGCAAACCCGGGTTTATAAATATATAATTGTTAGTGCAGAGGACTGTTGCGTCACCAAAAAAAAAAATGAAAACATTCCATCAGTTGGGTTTGGTAGGAGATTTATAGACGTACATTAGAAGTACATTTTTCTGAGTAACATCAATTGTTAGATGCCCACTTTAAAGGCGACCTGAAGACTTTACTAATGAGTAGAAACAATGCATAACAACAGGGGAGCATCATAAAAATACTGCAGCAATGAAGTAATTGTTGAAGGAGCTGTGTGGATTCTAGAAGGCTGAAGTTAACCAGACACACTCCTTTGGTTCTTCGGGAATTAGGAGGAGCCATCTAAATTGTCGATGTAGTAAATGCTGGACACCATTTGCCCCCACGTTACTGGATCAGAATACAGGCCTCGTCTTGTCTGTCATGAGCAGTGTCAAATGCAGCTGCCTGCGGTCAGTGCAGTGATCCTGTTACTTGAAGGACACTGAGGGCAGCTGACTTTACCCCTCTGTGTAAAACCTCTAACTCTGCTACCTTTATATTGCAGATTACATCCCTTCCTTCCTGCCTTAGCGGATCCAAGGTGTCAAGAAAAATACTGTGTACTAATGGGAATGCTTAAGTTTACATACTTACAGAGCTTTTAATTTTATATAGTATTCTTAATCATTGTATACTTCCATTATTACTGTCCAGACCTAAGGGCAAAAGAGCGATAGCTTAGGTACCGTCTTACTTTCTCCTCATTGGCTGTTAGATATCTTACATGAACCTATATGTTGATTCATTACCCATAAATCATTTGAGATGTTCTGCTGACCAGCTATCTTTGTTAGGTCTTAAAACTGCCACTCAAACAGGACTTACCTGCAGGAGTTCTTAAAACTGCTTGTACGGGCAAGACTTACCTGCAGGGCAGACATTTTCCAGGCATGCTAGAGCCCCAAACAAGACTTCATGCCTCCCATATGCCTCCTCTTAAACATGTAAACACCATCTGTTCCCACTTGTGCAGCAACAGTCAACAAGAAATTTGCATGAAAGACATCAGTACCATGAAGATTTGAGGGTTTGACCGTGGCATCTGGTTTCTCCTTTCTTCTTGGTTTTAATGACACGAAAGACCCCTTTCCCTTGTTTTGTTTCCAGCCGGAGACTGTAAACATGTGCATTACTCTTATTTCTTTGTATTTAGCCAAGAGACACTAAACAGCGCCTTGAGTGATGAATAATAAAGAGCTGGAAGTGAACCTTGGGGTAGAAAGGGAAACAGAAAATCCAGGAATGTCAACATAGGGTCTGGATGGAGTGAATGGACTGCAATGATGAAACATTGACTCGACTGAACTAGTAAGTGGATTAGTCTCAAAATAAAGCTTTGGCATTGAAGACACAGGATTGGTAGTAGATGATGTGTTTACTGTTACCATGTACTTGATATTATGACATATATGCATGCCTAAAGAGTCGTTTCAATAAAAACACAATATAAAGGCATGTTTACAGAAATGTCCTGTATAATAAAAGCTTGTTCAGCCATCATGCACTCTGACAGTGTTTAATTCACCCACATTCTTGCTGATGACTTTGAGTAAACTCACCGTTGTCATCAACTGGCGGTCTCCAGTCCACATCCGGACTGAAGCAACTGAGTCTGGACCATGCAATCGATCCTCCTGGCATTTTTTTTCGGATGCAGCAGACACAAGTCCATAGACCTAAAATGTAACAGGTAGAAAAATGCCTCTTTTGGACTGTAACCCTCAATCAAAGGCCCTTAATTCTACTCTGTTTTTCTGTCAACAGTTGTAACGAGACCTAAACTAAACTGCTGCTGGGGTGGAGGCAGTTCCTTTATGCATATATCCGTGTCTATTGACCAAAGTTAGAGTTGATGGGGGTTGGGGAGGGGGGACAGATCAGACTCCAGCATGCATGTGGGTCTGGGGTAGAACGGTGCTGCATTTTCTGTGGAGTCCAGTGACCACTGGTCATGCTATCTGTCTGACATGGTGAATGCGATTGTGTGCATTGAGATGAAAGAAGCAGTCATTAACACATTATTTATTTATATAACTGCTGTTATATGAGCCAGTCTAATTCCATTTCACTTACCTCACTTATGTGCAAGCCCGTCTATACTAATTTCACACATATTCACACCAGTTCTCTTGACTTCATACAACTTCAGCAATATATAGAGCCCGGCTCATGACATAAATATAAAAATTATATACTGTATATCGTTCCCACAATATCCTAAATCGTGGCCACATTTTACTAATTTACTAATTCATTCCCTCATTTTATGTAAATCGCGGTCACGTTTTATTCATTCCCACAATATATTAAAACTTTAATTTTGAGTACATAGTCTTCTTATTGCCTAATGCATCGCTTTCATTTAGGCCGCTAATCATCTGCATCTGCTGCTGTGGACAGAGATAGTTGAAATGAATTAAATTTTAAGGTGGGAATAGAGTGGCCACCCATTATGGTGAGAATAGAGTGGCCATTCGTCCCGTATTTTCCAGTATTGAAAAATAAAATGTGGTGTCCTGTTGCAGTTTGTCTGACATTTGTGATTTGACCCCCCCCCCCACCAAATTTTAATTGTGCTCCACCGCTCTGCATGTTTTATTGTGAGGGGAGTTCCTTATTACTTCAGATTGGAAGTGGCAACCCTAGTTTGGGATGACCCACAAACACATTCTTAAAAGCCTTGCATTGCAAGGAATTATTATTAGCGAGAGACAATTACGTATGGAGCCTTACACTTACGTAGAATATTGAGAGGCAGGGAGCTTTACCGAATTGATTTGTTCCCGCGTTTTAGTTAAACCAAGGCCACGTTTTATTAATTTGTTCCCTCGTTTTAGTTAAATTGTGGCCACATTTTATTAATTCATTCCCATGATATATTAAAACGTGGCCACAATATATATAATTTTCATGGTTATTTCATGAGCAGCTCCGTAGCTGCAGGTTACAAGCAAGTTCATTCCAAATTGTTCTGATTTCTGTTTGTGCCATTAAAGCTTGTACAATGAAATACATGCTACTAATGAACCATTTGTATACAGCTATACAGATGTAATTTAACACAGTAGACTGTAGAAAAACTAAACTGTTTATTCCTAAGGATGCATGAAAACAGTAATTTGAGGGTGAAGTATAAGCTTTGATTTTGTGGCACAGTGCTGGAATCCAGAGCTGACCCTTAGCCGATAACATTTCTCCAACTAGGAAACCAACATTTCCGTCACGTTACAGTTTCTTAATCACTGCATCTGCGGTGAGCCATAATTAACTTAAAACATAACTATGGCTATGCTGAAAGTCTGCCTTTTATATTTTCTTCCTGTACCTTAGAACAAAGTAATAGAAATCATTAAGCACCCAGGATGGAAAGTGCTTAAGAGTGTATAGTTTGAAGGTAAGCCAGCATGCATCAGAGTCATATCTTAGTAATCATGGATGCATTTCAGAACTGTCTGCCAAAAAGCCATGCTTTGTCTCTTCATCTTTATTCAACACCCCCCTAAAGTCAAAGACATATTTGAAATTCACTTCTCATCTAAAGGCTGCTTGCCTCATGATGTTTCTTCTGGTGGAAATCGATTATTTCCATTTCCCAAATATAGCATCATGCAGATGCAAAAGGCATGAATCACAAGGTGTTGAGAAAGACTTTCTATCTTGGGTGATTACCTCGCTGCTTGTGGCTTTACTTGGGCCTCCAGGCCATTGGTGATGTTGATCCAGCACCAGGTGTGAGAGAAGGGCTGCCCTGGTGATGCTGCTTCATACCACATCTGGGTCTGGCCTAGAGATGTGTCTGGTTTTCTCTGCCGGATCCATGCACACCTCCCAGAGTGATCCCTCACTGGGGCAGAGAGACACATCTCTGTCCATCTTTGACACACTGCGGGTCAGAGGGCTTGTGGAAGATGACCGAAACAATCAGAAGCTTTTATTACTTCAGGACATTTTTACATGCTTTTCTTCAGATACTTCTTACCAGATTCTTTACTGTAAGCACTCAGGGAAGAGTGTGCACCAAATTTTCTTCTATCCCTTACGAGTATAAATTGTATTGCTTTTTTAAGTGTTTGTGCACTACATAAAAATTTGCAGAGCACATTTTTATTCTTAGAAAGACAGGGACAGTGAGGGTTGCGAGGAGGGTGTGCCAGATAGAACGAGAGAGGTACAGCTGGGGTAAGCATCTGGAGGGTCTTACGATGTTTCTGCTTAAAGAGGAGGATGGAAATTGAAGGCCAGGGTAAAGGAAGGCCTCCTAAATGCTGCGGCCGGGAGACAATCCCAAAGCCAGATGCCACGTATCTCTGGGCTGTGGCTAAAGTTGTTCCCAGAGGCCTCTTGCCCGGAGCTGAGAAGGCCGGCTCCAATCTCAACGAACTGTGTGTGCATGGGCCTTCCTGTCCAAATGCAAAACCTCCAGGCCAGTTCCTTCAACCCCATGTTGTTTTAAGAGTAATGGCCACTAATGACTTCCTTGCATTTCCCCTGCAATTACTACATAGCAATTACGGTTGCTGCACATCCCTGTGATCATTCTCCTCGCCGAAATCTCGACTTCAGTGCTGTGCTCGGGAAATTGTAATGGATCAAGTGGCTTTTGCAGCAGGATTAGAACACAGAGTAGCACTTGGAATTTTGAGCGTGGGACAAGTCGCATTGAGACAGACATGTCCATCTGTAGTCAAGAATTCCTAGGAGTGCAATAAAATTGAATATGTCTGGGTCCTGGTACATAGGATGCAGATCCAGTTGATGACAACTTTTTCAAATAGCTTCCAATTGTGTCTCGGCCTAGTGGTGTTTCAAAGGACATGAAGGAAGTTCTTATCAGCACAGTAACACTGAAAGCCAGCCAAATGACTGTAACTCACCTGGAATTGTTAGCATGTGATGGAGTGTGAGCTTTGTGTGAAAGGAGGCATACTAGTTCTCAAAGGGCAAGCCGTTGGCTTCTAGAATCCATCAAAAGTGCAAAGGAAGTGTGTTTGTACATCGCATCCTAGGTTAGTTGTCCCTGCCTGCAGTAGTATGCATTGGATATCAATACCTGTGGATGGACATCCATTTGCAAGTTAGGTGTCTATGCCTGTGACTGCACGTCCCTCCCTGAGTTGGCAGTGTCTTTTCTCGACTGGCTGTCTCTGGCCCACTTCCCAAGCTCTACTGGTACTGAGTGCAGGCCAGACTTTTCCCACAACGTCATAGCTCAGATGACCTGGCCTAAAATTCCAGTGCTAGGGGCTAAAAGCAGCCTGGCTAAATAGGAAAGGTTGGTGGGTAGGGAAGGAGTGCAGCGCAATCCCTCACAGGTTAGCAAAGGAGAACTGGGTGACCCAAAAACCACCAAGCGTCAACCTCAGCAGTGACGTCAAACGAGACCTCATTGTGGAACAGCTACAGTATCAGCTACCATTCAGAGAGGAGTAAGCAATCTCTTCTTACAGCTACACTCAACAGACAGCACTGAGCACTGACTCTTTTTTCAATAACTCATTGTCATTCATATCTATATATATAGATATATTTTAAGTTCATTCACTGCTTTGTGGATCCAGATATTGCTTATCCCGTTTTTTCTTGAGTCAGGTTTTATCTTAAGAGACTCCCACAGAAAACTGTACTGTTTAGTACTTTCTCACAACCTTATTAAAAATTAAATTGTATAATGCTAACCGGGGCCAAGAAATGTCCCATTGACTCCAGCTTAACATTTTTACCTACAGTATACAATTTTATATAAGTGTGAGACTGGGATTATTGAATTATTTGCATTATCAGGAAAAATAACAACAGAGATGATCTGGAATGTTCAGTTTATTTGAAAAGACAGCTAAGAGGGAGCAATAAGCTGGAAATGGGATAATGTTTTCAGTGACAGTGCCAATTCACAGGACAAACGTGGATGCCAGTCATCTGGCTGCGCCCACAGGCCGCCTCAAAGGATCATGGGAATTGTATGCTGTACCTACTCCTGTCACAGCACCATGTCTTTAACCCCAATACAAACAAAGGTAAGAAAAAGGTAGCAATTATCACGTACATAAACAAACAAGATCATGTTGATATCAAAGGCACTGAACACCAGCTAAGTTATCCATACTGAAATGATGACCATGATGGTGTCAGTGATTACCATACAGAACAAAATGCTTAAATAACATACTATTTTTAAATTTAACATAAAGCCTTTTCTTCCATGAAACTTTCTTTAAAATGGACATGCAAGATGACTGAAATTTAATTCCAGTTTGTCAGAAAGTTTAAATTGGCTTACATAAAAAAGAACAATCTTGATTTAAACAGTTTAACTTATAATAATCTTGGTAAACCTGCAATAGTATTAACAACATCTGTATGGCCCCCAGCGTAAACCCAAATGAGGCCAATGAGAAAGTATAAAGGAAAATATACATATTTTAAGACCACCAACTCGCTGTACTTGGGATACCCTACTGCATTCTGCTCTAGACCCGTAAAGAACGGCTGTGCAGAGGTTTAAAAAGCATTTCGGTGCTCTGGCAGCAAAACAGGGATGTATGGTAAACATCTGTACTTGCTTCAAACACCCAAATCTGCTTTCAAACAACAATTTTTCTCCACTGAGGTTCAACAGCTCCACTGCTGGTAGTCAGGATGAAAAAAAAAAGCTTACCATTACACAATGAGCAATATAATTTCTGTATTCTGATCGAAAACAGTTTTGTAACAATAAAAAATACTAACATAGTATGGACAGCATAATCCAATCACTGTAAATCCAGTTGATGACAAATGGTTACAAAACACATTATGACGTAATCTGCCATTTCCATTCATATCCAGGAACTGGTTACACACGCTGACACTACTACACACTAAGCAGGATGGTGACATTTCCTTCATAAGCAGAATGTGTATATAAATGGCATTACTTAAAAAAAAAAAACCTCCAGTTTGGGGAGGGGAGATTCCCTCTTGGGTAAACCTGATGTCTTTGTGTGGCTTCCATTTCTTGCATTTGCTCTTTACGAGGGTTTATCATTAAACCCTCTACTGTTGCCTTTAACACCCCATCTCTGCCCCAGGGAGGGAAAAGCAGGCATCAGAAAACTGAGCCCAGACCTTTTACTATCATTGCTTTCAATTCTCATTTCATTCAGGGAAACGATAGAGTGCATTTTACAGAAGCTTTCTGTCCAGACAATTACTGCATGGTGACAAAGTACAATCGTAACCAAGAGGCAAGAGCAACAAAGTATTCTCTCTCTATTACTTTAGGATCTCATTTGACTTTTTCCACTGAACACATTCCCAACCTTCCATCCCTTAACTCAACACTTGTGTTACGTCCTATTTAACTGACTCTCCAAACCAGGTGGGTGGGCACTGCCTCAAAGAGAAAATATCATCCCTTGGTTCTCCCTCAAAGCCATTCTGTCTCTTAAGATATCTTGCCCAATCATCTCCTGCATTTCCTACATGCACTTCCTATTCATGTTAAATCATACGGAGACATGTATAAGACATTCATTTACATAAGGCACTTCCTACAGCGGAAATATCTAACACTCTATATGCAGAATTCTTTCATAGAGAGGACATATATGCCCTCGTGTTTTCTACATGAAGGTTACATCCAAGATACACATTCAGATAGCAGAGTATATTATTTTATACGGATGTCAGTTCCATAACAGCAGACATGCCAACTCTAATTTGCAATGATGCATTTTCTACCGGAAACTGTGATCCACATTACCAGTCATTTGAAGTTCAATCTTTGGGTTTTTTTGTTTCACTGAGGTCCAGGCACCTAAACACCAAGTTCTGTGGTGCTTCTCCTAGGAACTGAGCCCTTCCCCATTTGGTGGATTTTCTCTACTTCTGTCACTGGTGTCTGTAAGAGCAGTTCCTACTAGGTTTTCTGATAAGAGTGTAAACATCTGGATATGAGAAGCACTTGTACAGATGAGGCATGATTTGTACAGTGAATGTGCGCATGTGGCAGGGATGTTATGTTAACACCCTCATCGTGGTTGGACTCACAAAAACCCACCCAGCCATTCCACCACTGGATCACAAGTATATCCGGCGACTGATGTCCTTGGCTTGCTGGTACACGCGATTTAGGTTGCCCATGTCGCTCAGTATAGAGAAACCGTCATTATCTCTGGCGGAAACCCGTGTTCCATGGCATAGCTTTGCTGTGCTGAAGTCCGGCTTGACCCTGAGGCTCCCGAAGCGGCCCGGCTGGAGTATACTCTCTGCTGAGAGCGATGCCCTGACGTGGGACCGGGTGACACCCTCATTACCCGCTATGCCTGAGGGCCGCTTCTGACTATGGAAGAGAACGGGGTCCCTAGTGCACACCATGGTTGGTATGGTATACTCAGTTGGGTACTTCCCACTCCGTTTCAGAATGCCCTTCTTACCCACCGCTCTCCTGGGGTGTGTGCCAGTGGGAGAAATTGGCACAGCACCCCCCATCAGCTCAGAGGATTCGCTGCGCTCTGGTGAAGAGTAGTAGCCCGATTCCCGCTGATTGTTCTTCTTCAGAATGCCCTTCTTGGGCAGAGGAGGTGGCACTTCAACTAGCAAGCCGCCTGCTATGGCAAGACCCGCTGTTTCATCCTCTTCCTCACTAGAACCAGAGTTTACATCCTGCGTGAAACGTGGGGCCTCTGGCATGGGAACTCCCAGTATTCTTGATTTCAGGATGCCCTTGGGCCTCTTCAGACCTGGTTCACCCTCTCCTCGGATGCAGACCTGTCCCCCGTCGCCTTCCGGACTGGGCTTCCAGTATCGCAGACGGCCCAGGGTCCGGGTCTCGGGAAGGTTTTGCCGCGGGGGCGGCACTGGGGGCGGGCTGGTCTGGTGGGTGGTGACACAATCACAGACGCTGTTCCTGCAGCCCCAGTTAACCCACCAGTGATGGGCTATGTCCTCCACTGTGGCCCGACGTTCCGGGTTCACCATCAACATCCAGCGGATAAGGCCTCGTGCATCTACAGGAGTCGAGAGGGGCGAGGTAGAGAGAAAGAGTGTGAAAAATAAGCAGAGAGATTGCAACGGGCAGAAAAGTATCTAAATGCTCGAAAGTACTGTACCTGAGGGCTGGGCTGGCTCTCGATATTCCCCATTGCTGATCTGACGGACAAGGTTTCTGTGATCCCCTCCATCAAAAGGCATGGTCCCATAAATAAGAGTGTACAGCAGCACTCCCAGTGCCCAGCTATCCACCTGCAAACACAGGATACCTCAGTCCCACACGTATGTGCACAAAAGTCCATTTTGGGCCTAACTACGGGGACAGCACGCCACAGGCTGTGTACCTCTGGGCCGCGGTAGGGCCGTCCATTGATGATCTCAGGTGAGGCGTACAGAGGGCTGCCACAGAAGGTCTGTAGGAGTTTGTCTTTGTGGTACAGGTTGGAGAGGCCAAAATCTGCAATCTGGGGGAGTGGAGGGGGATCAATATTGGGAATTGCAAATTAGGTTAGTGAGTTTATCATTGGTTGACAGCCCCTTTGTAATTTATAAGAAATGTATCTATAAGGAGCTCTCCATACCTTGATGTTAAAGTTCTCGTCCAGTAGCACGTTTTCCAGTTTCAGGTCCCTATGCACTATCCCATTCTGTGAGCCGCAAAAACAAACGTTAGGATATAGTTTTCGCAAGGTGCACCAATATGGCTGATGGATGTGATACAGGAAACCACAAAGAAACAGACATAAAATGAAGTAAATAACCCGTGACCCAATTCCCCAAAACCTTCACAATACCTGTCAGAGCCGCCATGACGTTGTAATCCAACATATTTGTCAAGGCTCAATAGACGCTTTGCTCTGATTCTGATTCTTCTGACATAATCAGTGAGGCGGCTGTACCAGATCCCACTTTTATCGCTTAGCATTTCTTAATATACAGGATTTTTTTTTCCTGCTTTTTTTGAAATTTTAGTTTTATTATTATGTTTGTGTTTTGTTATTATTATTATGGTTTTATATTCTGTGTGTGTGTTTATATATTTTTCTTACTAAGCATTTGCGCACTCTGACTTGAAACGTGCTATATAAATAAAATGTATTATCATTACCACCTGAGATGTGCTATATAAATAAAATGTATTATCATTACCACTGAGATGTGCTATATAAATAAAATGTATTATCATTACCACCTGAGATGTGCTATATACATAAAATGTATTATCCTTTCCACCTGAGATGTGCTATATAAATAAAATGTATTATCATTACCACCTGAGATGTGCTATGTAAATAAAATGTATAATCATTACCACCTGAGATGTGCTATGTAAATAAAATGTATAATCATTACCACCTGAGATGTGCTATATAAATAAAATGTATTATCATTACCATCTGAGATGTGCTATATAAATAAAATGTATTATCATTACCATCTGAGATGTGCTATATAAATAAAATGTATTATCATTACCACCTGATGTTGAGAATGTTGGTGCCTGAGCGTCACGTGTGGCTAACTGATTTGGCGTGTCATACATGTCCATTCTGCACAGTCACTGACATGCCTAACTGTCCCACCCTATCCTGGGTTGCCCCAATTGGGACTAATTCTGAATGGCTGTCCTATACTAATCGTTTATCGCTAGCAGAAGCATTGACATCATCCTTCCGGTTTTCAGCTGTGGGCATACTGGGCCATAGAAGTGATTTGCTCTGCTGACGGGACGTCAGCAGGTGGAAGGAATCAGGGAAGGTGGATTATAGGATGTGATCTTTTGAGCTGCCTGGTTATCCGACTGGCGATTCAGCCAGGGGAGTTATCAGTAAGATGGTACAGCCTCTCATGGCTCAAAGCCAGTGCAGCTGCTTCAAGTGCATCAACTCCTGCCTCCCTCACCTTGTGGCAGTAGTGCACAGCGGAGACGATCTGCCTGAAGAAATGCCTGGTTTCCCTCTCGGTGAGCCGGTGCCGCTCATTCAGGTAGTCGTACAGCTCGCCCTTGCTGGCGTACTCCATCACAATCACGATCTTGTCCCGGTTCTCAAACACTGGAGGTTGACACAGAAAAGAGGGCCGTGAAATGGGGGCAGCCTTCTGGAGACAGGCTTCCGTCGGTCTCAGATCCGGGTCATGGGCCTACACTGAGGCCGTCGGTCTTCTCCACGTGCGAACACACTTAGTGGGATGCCGAGAGGGACCGCTTAATGCAAGTCCGCCTCGCTGCCTGGTATCCCAAGGCAGGCTGAGTGCGTACAAGGTCCCCCTCTGCCTTTTACGGCTTTGCAATTCAGCCAGATAACACACGCCCCCACAACAGACGCTGTTAAGGGAGGTTGGGGGTGGTCAACAGATGGAAGCTTCTGCTGGCGAGGTACATAAGGGCTCCCAAAGATGGTACCATCTACCGACTGCCATATGGACCTCCATATTCACAATCTCCAAACCAAGCCCTGGGACAACAGGTACCAGGCTAAAGCCTTGATATAATCCTGCCCTTCCTCCACAAACTGGCACTGCTTTACTTTCCTGCAAAGCTGCTCATCCTGTAACTGATGCATGTGTCTCTCTGCCAGGTTCTCGTAACCTGGCTACCAGGGTTGGGGCTTGTCTGTTACCGTGGTGACATGTAACCTGAGACCAAGGCCGTTTCAGGATGCGTCCTGCACCTGGCTCTGACACTGCGACCGTGGGATCCAGGGAGCTGGAGCTGAAGCCAAGATCTCTTCCTTGCTGCCAGTGCTGATCCGGGTTTGCTGATCTGTTTTTAGCCTGATGGGTCTGCTGACTGTCTGTGACCCACCTGTCAGCAAGGCTGTGACCCAGTTCACAGAAGCTGAATTATCACTGGCCACCGGCCCGCATTAACCGCTATCCCATCCGCTTCAAAGACACCCCTCAGATTGCGTTAGATCACCAGGGCCTGACAGCCTGCCCATAGCCACTGGCCAAGCTGTAGGGTTCAGTCACTAGCAGGCTATAAATGCCACCTATGATTGGAGGGCAAACGAAGGCTTGGCAGGCCTCTAGTTTGGCACTGAAGTGACAGATATGACTCCCCGTCCTCATTTTCACTGCCTAGGCTGTAGAATAACCCTTCTTTCAGGAGCTGCAGCCCTGTTTCCTTACTTTGTTATGTCTCTGCCTAGGGATTGTCAAGCTTAACCTTAGAAGTAGGCTAACAGGCTATGAATCATTTTCTGAGTGACGGGCTGTTCCAGACTGAGTCCAGGGAATAAGAAAAATATAGTTGATACATGGTTCAGCCATTTCACTCCTCCCATTAACTCTGGACATGGGTGATACCAGAAACTTGGGTCTCAAGATACACATATTCAACGCACACAGAGGTAAATAAGGAGTCCCCCCTAAAGCCTGCTTGGAAGGTGCCTGCAGAAATGTATCCTCGAGACAGTGACTCGAGTTTGACGCAAGGTGGGGGGGTGGCGTGGGAGGGGCACAGGGTGTGCCCTAACTGGGTCAAGAGCAGCATTTCACAAACTAACAAGCGTCTGGCTGGCAGATCATAGTCCCTGTGATGCAGACACACAGAGCAACACTCTGTAGCTGCCCCAGTGGTTCTTCTGCACAAGGCAGCTCACCTTCATAGATGGTGATGATGTGAGGGTGCCGAAGCGACGACATGATCTCGATCTCCCTGCGGATGTGCACCATGTCCTGCTCGTCCTTGATTTTCTCCTTGCGGATGGACTTGATGGCCACCTGACCAGAAAGAAAAGATTCATCAGACGCAGTCAGGACGACTGCGAGGAAGTAACACCAGAAGCCGGATATAAATTAAGGCAATGATGAATACACCAGAGAGTCTTTCAAATTACCCATAAAAATACCTTCATAAGGAGGATACTAACATGACATCACCATAACATCACAAGGTTAAGAATGCAGGACAGACATTGTTGAATATCTCAGTCTCATTTGGAATCTCACTACACTCCTCCCACTGAATGGGGGATTAGGCCTATGACCCCCTTAACTAAAAAAAGACAAAAAACACCAACAATATATATATTAATGCACCAATAAGTCATGCAGAGCCAACTGGGTTTCATTAATTGAGTCGTCTGTGGCCTCAGTGCAAATGATAAATCACCATGGAGACACAAAAGGCCTATTTCATTCCTTTGCCTGTGACTCCTGCCAGCTCATGCAATAACGTCCAGCTGAAAAGAATCTATATCTATGCACGTTACTTAGAAGTAGAAGTGGCAGAGTAAGCAAAGCAGAAGGCAAGTCCTGGTTTTCACAGCAGTACAGGGGAATCCTATTTGTACAAACATGCAAAGGTGGACAGAGCAATCACAGGGACTCCAGATGGAAACTAGCCTTAACTCTGGCATATTTACGGTAGTGTTATTAATATGCATTGTCTCTGTGAAATAAACCAATAAGCCAACAGACACCTTGGTAGCAGAACGCAGCATTATGAAAGTGTTCAATCATCAATGCAAGAACAACGAGAGTCAGGACTGGACAGCAAGTTCGAGAAGGAGATGCCGTTTCATCCTCTGGTCTGTCTGTGCTCCCCCACCTACGTTACCTCAACCTTTCACGTTCCATCAAGTGCTACGGACCCCTGGGGCTCAAATCTGCAATATCAGTGATCTTCCACGCATCTTCCCATATATGGGAAAACATGCTTGTCTGTTTGTAGCCAGCAGGATGGGGCAGCTTCACTACTGAAGTGACCAGCCAGCATGGTGGTAGACTTCCCCGTTTAACAAAGGACAATAAGAACCATATGTTGTTCCAAAGCCAGGATAATTACCATGTGCATCCATAAAAAGGAAGCCTCTCCGAATACCTCAAGTCGTTTGCTGATTATGTACATGTAGCATAAGAAACAGAGATGCAAACAGGAAACTGGAGACATATTCCGCCAGCACCGTGATGGACATTAAATGCTGTTCTTTGTAGGAGTCATGAGCTGTCCTATGCTGTTTTCCATTACCTCATTAGGTAGAAAATAGACCATAGAGGGCTTTTGCTGCAGCTCAACCTCACTTTGGCCAAAACCTTTAGCTATTCCTCTGGAATGAAGATCTTGCTGCATGCAGATGGGTAGCAGGCATTGGGATGAAGAACTGCAGCATACACAGGAAAGCAGTACTATGAAAGTCTAGCTGGAGGGATGTGCTCAACCGAAAGACTTTAAGAATTGTATAACATTAATTTCCAGTCTAATTGTGCTCTCACTGCTACGTTATATAACATAATTGTGTCAAGCCTATCTGTTAAGCAATTGCTACATCTATGTTAAGCCCAGTGGGAGAACCATACTTGGAAGGGTGCTATATAAAAATAGACTGAACTGAATAGTGGAGATTATAGAATACTTTTCAATTAATATTACACTTACCTGACATTTGTATACTGAGCCAAATTGGTTAAGTAGGCCGCTAACTTTGCTCATAGATGTAACAGCTGCTTCTATCCTGGGATTTAGTCTTACAAACCATTAACCTCAAATCAATCTCCAGGAGACCATCTCAATACTGTAGGGCAAGGAAGGTTTTTACACTTCACTCTGCCATTTTTCCCACTTATGTTTCAAGCAAAAATCAGGCCAATGACAAACCAGGCTGGAATCATTCAATTTTTCCATTTCAATCAGGAACCAGCAGTAAAAAAAAGCAACAGTCACAAAGTTAACCTAGTTAAAACGAGCAGCTCTAATCTGGGGTGAGCTTTCTGAAGCCTTCTTAATGCTACGTTGTTCGTAAGTTCTATCTTTTAACATAGAACTTATGTACGGCATGGCATTAAGAAGGCTTCGGCAAACTCACCCCTGAATGTCACATCAATACTAATCAGTTTGAAACAGCAGTAAACAATCATGCATGAACATGCACAGATGTCAGTTAAATTTAGTACTATTAACTTAATTAAAATAAGCAGAATTTTCTTGGGTTTGCGTCAACTGAATAGCATTGGACTTTTAATTTAAAAATTGTGTGGTTAGCTACTAAAGTGCAACATATGAAGAGCCACATACTTCAAATACTGAATGTTCTTTTATTTCATTTCTTATAGTATTTACTGAAAATTAGGAGAAAATGTATAAACAGAGAAAGATTCTGTAAAATTCTCATTGGTTGTAGGAAAAATGTTAAATAATAAGGAAACACAATGTGAAAATGATATAGCTGGCGCTAGAGTCTGGCTCTGCTAGTTCCCAGGAATGATCAATCCAAAAACCTTCATGCTTCAAAGCTGATGCACTACCCTGTTTTTAATAATGTAATGAAGACACGATCCCCTTTGACTGTCCTCCAAACAGGCTTTGTCACACGTGGATGTCTGTCCTGCAGAGAACTGCAGTGTTCTGCACAACTTATCGTGTGGGGGAAACATGTTTGCAAATAACTAAATGAAAATGTTTATCGTGCGTAGATGTTCCATCAGTACAAACTGAGCCCACGAATGCAAACTGAAAATTTGGGATTAAGCTCCAAATGGTTTTAATCGTTTATTGAGAAGTATGAATTTGGCTGGCCTCCTTAAGTCACACCTGCCAGGAGGTGAAAGACGAATGATCATTCAGAAGGTGGCCTGCAGCCATGTCCTTCAGCTTGTGCTCTTACGGATCCATGGACACGAGTCCTTCGTGGGATAAGTAAAAAAAAGCAGAAACACAGCATGATCAGAGCCCTGTGTCACCTCCCAGAGCATTCTGGTAATGATCTCATGATAGATATACTGTGCACTCAGGCTAGCAGGCTCCCACACTATCAGTCCCACTCTGTCCCCTGAGTGGGCCTCCCTCTGCCCTTCTGAAGATGCTCCTCTCCTCTTCATTTTCCTTTTTTTTTCTCTCAGAATAAAGATGATCTGAGCAGCAGACTCATGGGAGTTCTACATACACAAAAATGTTCTGAGGGGAAAACGGAAAACGATTGGTTCAGGGAGATAACCAATCAGTTTGCAGAGGAGGTGTCCAAGCAACCAATCACACATATTGGTCCCGCCTCCTCTAGTTGCTTGGATGCAACTCCTCTGCAATCTGATTAGGTATCTTTCTGAACCAATCATTTTTCGTTCTGCCCTCAGATGATTTTCATGTAAGTAAATCTCTCGTGAGCCAGCAGCAGATGTACAGTATCCCCTTCATCTATCAATCCTACTGACAAAACGATGTGCTTAGCCATTCCTTTGCATATCACACAGATTAAGGGCTACAAGCCGTAGCAGACGGGCTATCACCCGACACACACCTACCTGCAATCTACACAAATGTTTTTCCCTTATTACTATTATCGTCATTATTGCTATTTCTGTTAGTCAAGGAGTGATGAATGTCTGTAAATGAAACCAACAGGGCAGCACCCATTTCCTCTGACACATGGTGGTAACCAGCCACCAAGATTTCGCCGCTGTAGTCTTACAGAATTTTATTTTCCGGGAAATAAAGCAGTGCATGTCGATGCAAAATTCTTTATTTCCCTGCAGGGACTGGTGTCGGAAGCGCCGGCAGGTTTTTGGAACGAAAAAAGCTTTTAAATACTTTTAAAACATGCCGCATTAACACAAACGTTAATGCGTGGTCTGGTTTTAATATTTTTTACAACATTGCAGAAACATTCAAGGGGCTTATGTGTGGCTCAGTGGGCAAAGCTTCTGTGCCTGGGATCAGAAGGTCGCTGGTTCAAGCCCAGCCTCAGAACACCTACGGGTCCTTCAGCAAGGCCCTTAACCCCCAGTTCCCTGGGCGCTGCTATGGGTGGCTGCCCTTCTTGGCCAGTTTGCTCTCGCCTACGGAGAGGAAGTTGGAGGAGGTGTAAAGAGAATTTCCCCAAAGGGATCAATAAAAGTCCAAAAAAAAAAAAAAACATTTGGACACTGGATGCAGACATCAGCAGTAATCAAGTTATTTGTTTCCTCTGGAACTTTTCAAGACAGGCGATGACATCTGAGGATTTTTGTTTGTTTGTTTGTCTGTTTCTGGTAAGTGAAGTGTGGCCCTCTGGTCGTTTAAGTCACAGCAGTTCTGTCAATGGCTCTCTCTCAAGCATCCGTCACGATCATAGGCCAGGACAAGGCCGAGTGACCGAGCTCCCTGCGGGCTCTGGCATCGGGAAGTCCCACTGGGATCAGCTGCCTACGTTAACATTCATTACGGGGCCTCAAATTGCAACCGCACTTTTCTCTGCTGTGCTGACAGCCGCACTGGGAAGAACGTGCAGCGTTAATTGTATGATTGGTAATTGCCAAACAAATCGCAGTAAATTACACCAAGGCCAGAAAGTAAGTCATGCGTTTCGCCCAAGTTAGAAGCTTCCATGCGGTTGCCGGCCACTGTTAGATTGCTTGCTAAGCGACTTCTCGTTTCGGTGTCTGCTGACGGCTATAACACTTACCTCTCTCCCGGTCTGCCTCTCTACGGCCCTTTTCACTTTGCCGTACGTCCCCCTCCCCAGAGTCTCCAGCAGCTCGTACCGGTGTTTCAGGTTGTGTTTATGGTGGTGCTTCTTAACGCTGGAGCCCCGCCGGATCTCGCAGGCTTTCTGCGCCGGCTTCCCGGAGTAGTCTGCACATAGGGCCGCGTCTTCCCTGCGATGCTTTCCGGCAGAAATCTGTGTTTTCTCGGCGCCCAAACGACACCGCCGGTTTGATGACAGAGAGGTACTCTCCATCCTGTGTGCTGCAACTCCGACACCTTGCTACCACTTTTTAAATAAGTCGATTATTTAATATACTGATATCTATAATATGTAATAAATAAGCCAATGGCTATTTATAGATGAAGTTTTAGGGATAATATTATGATCTGTAAAATGTTGCCTAACTTTAAACATGCCCGGTACATTTACCAAGCTCCATAAAAAAGAGAAACTCTATTAGATATTAAACGAAAATTCGTATTAATTACTCAGACATTTAAAAAATGAGACTTTTGAGACTTGAACCATTAATTTAAAAAAATGTCAAATTACAGTAATCTGTGTTTAAAAGTTCAAAGTGATGAAGATGCAATATAGTGATATTCATTAAAACCAATTTCTTCTATTTCTCTTGTCCGGGCATCTGATATAACCTAACGTCTACTGCAGTATTAAAATTATAAATAGCAAACAGTCGTCTCCAGTGCGTTCAGATAATTCAAATACAGCGAAGCCTAATTCTGTCCCGTAAGTGGCTGCTCGGTCCTCCGTGTGCGTGATCCATGCCCGAGTCCTTGTCAGAAACGTACAACATTCGGGATCCGGAAAGTGGAGATTCCGTGCAGAATCTCTGCCATAATACTCCGCTACCGAGACGTCCGGCTCTCTCCTTTGCCTCCTCTGAGCTGAGCCGCTCTGAAACCAAGTAAGGGATCTGAGCCCAAGGTGGGCGGGGTTATCGGAGCTGCTCCCGTACTGTAGCCGTCTCGCTGTATCAGGGGGTGCGGGGGGGGGGCTCTCAAATTCTTCGCTACTCCAACCTCCACAAACACAACCGCTACATACAAGGTATTTCTTTCACGAAGCGAAGTAGTGAAATATTTACACGTGTTTGTGCGTGTATGTATGTATGTATGTATACATATATGATAATATGAAAATTGATGATCAATAACTGATACTGTTAAGTATCATATGAAAATTTTAAATACTTGCAAAAAAAATTATGAACCCTACATTTGTTCAGAGTTGCAATGACTGGCTCATTAGTCTAATTAGACCTAGTTTATAAACACGGTGTGTGGAACTTAAAGGAAAGAACTCAAGTGACTGTGATCAGGATACGTTTTTTTTTCTTTTGAGACACAGAAAATAGAAGATAACTGTAGCATTAGAGAAGATACTGGTTTGATAAGTGGTACCTTTTACAGATGACATTATTGTCCTGCAGGAGGAATGTCAGTAATTCACCTTTACAATGTCCTTCACTATTGGAATGCGATGAATGCAGTCTACTACCAATATCCTCTTCCATCAATACTGCTTTGGTTTGCAATATGACCCCAAAGCATTCCATTCTATCCCATCCCCTACCCCCTACGCTTATCCCAGTAGGGACATGACCTTTTTTGTAACTTCTAAAGACAAACAATGTCCAATTAGCGTGGGTGATGCCTGCCTTTCTTCCTTGAAAACAAACAACTTTCAAAGCTCCTGGAACACTTAATGAAATCAGAAATGTTTTTCATCTGAGACGGAATTCGGAAATTACATTCTAGATACAGTCCAGTCCTACTTGCGTAACCTTTTAGAAACATATGTACACTGCCATCTCGTGGACGTGATGAGCAACGAGAAAGCAACGAGGCCACGTCTGTGGGATAAAATTGGTCACAACAAAAATAAGAAAAAACGTTTTCTTTTGGCCAAAATGAAACGAACGACGGCTGACTAACCGTCTTATTTGATATTCAGTCCTTTGTTAGCAATATAACTGACAAAAGTTGAATATTTTCCCATATACTTGGTCATATGAGCACTAAATTTTAAGCTGTGATGTGACTGGAAAACACAAAAAAATGCTGCAAATTATCATTCTGGGTAGCACCTATGGAAAGAGGAGTTATAAATGCAAAAGAAAAAACAAGTGTTCCTTGTGAGAAACCGCGCTAGAAAATAATAATAGTAAATACTAAATTTTTATCCATTGTCCCAGTATGAGATTTAAAAAAAATGTTTAAATCTATATCTCTTGAAGATGACCCAAGAAGAATAAGCAGGCATATATAAAACTGTGGAGATTCGTATGGTTTCCAAATGAATTTTCCATTCTAATTTTCTTTTTTACCCGAGTGAAGAACAATTACTGTAATAATATTTGGAAATAAAAATCAAGGGCTATGAATCTTTTAAGCCCGGCACGTGAAATGTTGTCTTAATGAGGACCGGGCTTTATCTGTGGTGACACAATTTTCACAAGGCTGATATAAAAGATTGTGAAAATGGTTTCACAATCTTCTGATGAATATCTAGGGCAACAGTTAAGGAACGAGATAAGGGCATGACATCACTACCCATCGGGCTGCTGGGTTATCTTACTGGGGGATGGGGGGGTCGGGCTGTTTCTGGAGAAGGCTGCCACCAGCAAGAACATGGAGGATGTGAACTTGTAGCACTGTTGGATGGGAGTCATCACTCTTTAATGGGGTCCTACCAAGTCAACTGGTTCTGACAAGAGATGTGCCTGTGTAACCTTCTGTAGCTGAACAAGTAGAGCATTGTCTGAAAAATGTGGAGGTTGTGGGTTTAAATCCCAGGGGACTCAAACTGTAACCCTTCCATCTACTGTAAGAAAAAAAATCAGATAAATGAGCAAATGGCTCACGGACTCCTCAAATGCTTTCTGGATAGTAAATGACACAAATTCAATCTTAAAATAGCATAGTATAATGTTCTTAAGTTATGGCTAGTATGTATGAAGTTATTTCAGTTTTGTTTATCTTCTGTTCTTTGGTACACTATGCTGTGCTGCTGGATCTTTTGTTTATGTCTTACTCACAGGAGACAGGAAGATGGCTAATCACAAAAAATGAACGTTACCACATTCAGTGACATCAGAATGTTAGTCAAAATTCCAGATGGAACCAGCACCATCAGTTGATGCTGAGAATTGACTGGTATGGACTGGTCAACATTACTTGAAACTTCATTTGTTAATAGATGGTAAAGGAAATCACTTCAGCGTACTGATGTAGGTAGTGTATGTAGCAGTATTGAGAAAAAAAAACAATCTAGGCCATATGTAATTATGAATCAGATTATCTTTAACATTGAACAAAACATTGTTAAAAATTCTTGAAATGGGCGTTTTCTAACTATCTACAGACCCACACTTATCTTTTTACAGTATGCTAGACTAACAGGTGAAATCCACGTCCTGGGTTCTTCCCCGCCTCGCGCCCGAAGCTTCCAGAATATGCTCGTGACCCTCGTGACGCTGCGCGTAAAACGAGCGGGTACGGAAAGTGGATTAATGGATGTCGTCGGTGTGTTGCTTCAGCTCCATTCAGCTTCTTGCCTTTCCTCATTCACAGGATCTTGTTCAGAAAACAATAGTTTGTTGAGTTTCTCCCTTCACCCTGCTGCTTTTGCTCACCAAATGTGTAGCCTTTGAAAAAAATTAATTTCGAACAAACCATGTTCGCTTTGTCCCAGACGGTGTCAGAAGCTGGTTGACCGACACCCTGGTAGTTGTTAATGTTCTGCTCCCTATAACATAAATATTTGAATTACTAGGTAAAATATTTTTATTCTCAAAACGAAACATGCAGACCGAAAGAAGCGATATTTGAATATTTATCGCCTAAGCTCGCTAACTAGGCCGTGCGAGCTAAACGTTTAGTTTGCTGCTTTAAAATCTTTAAACATTTCGGGTCTCATTCAGTACTGCTAAGATTCTCAGTGATTTATGAGAAAGTCGTAGCTGAAACGCGGCCCTTCGGAAATAGTTATATTCCAGGGGCGGAATTACTAAAAATTAAATCTAATTAGGCTCCAAAGTTTTCCACATCGGAGTGCGAAAGCAATTAGCAAATCTGCTGTTATTGACCCAATTAATGCGCAGCATCTCTGTTAAACATGGCATAATTAACATTTGAACTGAATAAGGTGTTTTACTGGTGCGAGCACCTGTCGTTTGCGCCGTTTACCGGCGCTTTACTACAATAGCTAAGTAAGATCTAGCAGGACCAACTAGGTAATTTCTAATAGAAATATGCCAGATGCATTGCTTTTTTGATAAGGTAGTTGATTGGATGCCATATGATACCTATTCATTGCGTTTAATGACAGAAGCTGACATCCATCCATATTCTGTAACCGATTTTCCTCAATTTTTAAAACTTTTAATGGCAGCGACAAGTCACAAGTGGCGGTTTTTATTCTATCACGCCTGCTCAGTGTATCGGACGTTTCGGTAATGCATTTGGTGGAATAGCCTCTTTCAGCACGGAACGTTGATCTCGGGACTGCAGCTCTTCGTTGATCCCTTGTGCCAGGAGGCCGGGCGCTCGCATCTTTTTTTATCCGGTGAAGTTCAGCATGCGCGCTGCTTGATCGGAGCACGGTTCCCATTTTGGTATTATGATTCACTTTCGTGCAGTTTCCCTTGTTCTGCATATGGGCGCAATAGATGTCCTGGTGTTTAAACCGGCAGAGCCACGTGTGCCGCCTTTCGTGACAGGGGTGACCCTATGGGGAAGACGCCGCTCCCGGCAGTGTGAATGAGCGCGTAGAGGTTTATTTTACGTCAGTCTCACTTAAAATAGAAATTAATACAAGCGTTGATGAGATGAATTGAATTTCGCTGAACCAGTTTCGTCACCCTGTGCGGGTCTGATGTCTTCTAATTGAACATATTATTTGAATTATCCTTGCGTTATTGAGAAAATAAGCCAGGCTAAATATAATCACGAGTCAGATTCTTTGTTTTAACAATTATAAAACATGGTTCCGATGGTCGTCGGGTTGGTAGATTCTAGGTATTCACAAAGAATTGGGCCGGTTTGGAAAAAAAAGTCGTGTGAGGTGTTTTTTTTTTTTTTAAAAGCCATTTCAAAAATAGACCGTGGTCGCAAAGGTTTATTTTAAAAACGGAACTATCAAAATGAAATGTCAGTTTCAGCACAAACACCGGCTACGGGGCGAGTAGAGGACGGGTGGGGATCTAGGGCAGGCCCAGCGGCTCTGGCTAAAGTACTACCCCAAGAAGTAGGCCTCACACACATCAAATTCCAAAAGTATTTCATGCAATGAAATGACAAAAACAATGCCGTTTGGAGCTTGAAAGGTACTAAAAGTATATTATGCTTGGGTTCAGGCCATATTGTGCAGTGATTGTTCTGGAAATTTCGCCAGCACGCGGTAACCCTGTTGCTATGCGGGCTGAGCGTTTGATACGCGCTGCTTTCCTTCCCCCGCCAGAAAGCCGGAGACATGATGATGAGCACGGTGCAGAGTGTCATCGTCCGGCTCCTGTCACCCCTGTGGAGGGCCACGGAAGAGGACCAGGATGCCGCGTTTTATGGGACAGGTTTGTTTCGGTGTTGTGGTTGCTCAGAATTATCTGGATCAGGGACGGATTGATGCGTGGATTAAAGCCCAGGGCCTCGGAACGGTATAACTTATTAAATCTGGCAGATCGATCCGCTGGTTAATCTGCTCCTTCTTTCTATCAGTGCTTGGAAACCCTTAAGTATTTGGCATGTCCGGGGATATTTGCTTGGTTTTAAATAAGACAATGAGTAACCATTACGTATTATCACATGACTTGGAATGTTTATGGTCTTTAATATGCTTGTACTCTGCTACCGTCTCCCGTCTCAGCTCCAGAAACCGTCCGTGACGTGCGGGAGGGTGTGGTGACGCAGCTATTACAGGACTACGGGCTGATCGACGAGACGGTGTACTTCACTGACGCGCAGGTGCTGGGGGGCTGTCCCCTGCACGTGGGCGACCATGTCAGCGCCATCGCCGTCAGGGATGGGGCCCACGGCGGCTGGAGAGCGCTTAGGGTGGGTGAGCGCCCCCTAGTGATCAGAAAGTAGAATCGTATTCCAGAAAAAAATTGGGGCAGTTAAGTGTGTTGTTTCCAGTAAGTAATATATCTAAGGGGTGCTTATTTTACATTTGCTATTTGGGGCTGTAGCTTAGATGGCCCATGAGGTCTGAATGCGTATGTGCTATAATCTGTTATTGGCCCCTCCCACTCTAGGTAGAGCGGTTGACCAGTACCTGGGAGAATGAGGGTGGTGCTGGCCTTCTGCCAGAAAATGGTGGGCTCAAGCATCTGGTTGGCACAGTCACGTCATGTGACCAGGATGGAGGCTTCATTAACCAGAACACCTTCTTTCCACGACAGGCACTGTGTCAAGGTACGTATTGGCAGGGTGTAGGGGTGTGTCTCCGTGACTGTCCTCTCTGAGCTAAAGAGATGCTGTCCATGCAACAGGGTGGGCAAGGTGCTATATGTATAACTAAGATGTCTGCTTGTTTAGGTTATAAGCCCATGAAGGGGGACTGGGTCCAGGCGCAGTATTTCATCAGCGCCACCCAGTGGAGCAGCCAGGCTCATTCAGTTGGGCCGCTACGGTATCGCCGCATGGACCAGGTAAGGCCCCCCCCCCCACTGGCCATATTTGGGAAATTCAATCAGCTGCAAAGAATCAAGGAACATTTTTGTATATATTACTACACCAGGACCCTCAATGATTGGAATCATGCTGTGAATTACCACTGCAGTGAGGCTCCTGTACACAGGTAGATATTCTACATGCAGCTGCCAGTCCTCTGTTTAAGTTGTTGGTCTGCTGCTGTACACGTAAGGCAGCCTACATGCATCCAGGACGTATGAGACCAATCCTCTAAAACTTGGCTTACTGAGAGTCTTGTTTAAAAAGTGTAAATTGACTTTACTCATGGTTGGTATAGGGGTGTGCAATTTGACAATATTAGACCACGAACAATTAAAATGTCTTCATGATGTGCTGCAGTGCACATTCTATCACTTGCAGTTCTATGGCTCAGATGCATCTAAAGTTTTGTCAGCCAATTCCGTTTCCACACACTATTAATCTGGTGATGGCAAATAGTAGGTATTGCCTTAAATTTCTTCCTCTCTCCCTTTTGCTCCCTTATCCCGACATGCAGCACATTCCCTATCTGGCAATGTAGCGGCCTGGACGGCATGGACTTGGTCCCTAAAATGAATTTGACTTCAGTAATGCGGAACTTGTTTGGATTTTCTAAACCTGACATGGTGCAAAGAGTTATGTTAAAATTTGCGTAGATACGGTTTATATGTTGTATGGCAACGTAGCAAGGCATTTTATCTACCTCAAAAGGAAACATGCAAAAGAGTGCAGTTATTTTAAGTTTTATTGCCTTATAGGGCTATATATATATTTTTTTTTAAATAGTGGAATTTGGTTGCACTGTTCAGTAACTTGCAAAATAGTCTTAAACCAACCTGAAAAAGATTCGTGATGAGATTGTGGATTGTGATCCTGTCGGGGGGGAAAAATAAAATCGTGCATGCCTAGTTAATCTCCATGTATTGTAGAGAAGGTTGTTCTGTCCTGTAGAATTGGGGGTGGATTTGAATCGGCACGCGCCTTGTGCTCAGGTGTCCATCACGAGCATGTGCGGCAGCAGCGGCGTGCTGGCGGACAGCGTGTTCTTCAGCACGGACTCCTTACTACTCCCGGCGTGGTACACCCCCCAGCTCGGTGACCTGGTCAATGTGGTGGTTTTGGAGAGTAGCCAATCCTTCTACTGTTGGAGAGCGCTGTGCATGGCCCCTGTGCACTCCAGGTGACTGGGGGGGGGGGGGTTTGGTTGCCATAGCAACATGTTGTAGTCCCACTGCAGTGCCGAAACCGTCTTTTCCATGGCCTACAGCCCAAACCTGGGGCAGTCTGTCTCTGACATAGACATTCAAGGCCTCCTGGAGAACAAGGGTGGACTTCTAGTTGATGAGGTTCAGTTCGGATCCCTTCCACTAGGGGGTGCTCAAGAGCTGCTGGTCTATATAGAGTAAGTGAAGCAGTGAGAAGTTATTGCTTTAACTTTCATATTGCCAAACGCAAGCCAGCTCGCAGCTAATGGCGCTGGCTAAGAGCGAGTTCTCTTATAATGATACATGAGATTAAAAATGCTCGCATGGGCTTGTGTGCTGGTCGAGAAGGACTCTGCTGTTTCTGTTGCCGCTGTAGGAATCAGGGCTCGGAAGTGCACACTCTCTGCCGCTGTGAGTTAGCAGGATGGGACCCCCAGGAGCAGTTCACCCTGGGGCCCGTCGCACCCAGTACCCTCAGCTCTGGAGAAACAACTAAGCAGAGAGCCTCCATGGTCCAGGCTGTCTACATGGGCATCCCGTTTGGGTCACGCATGATGGGCCTACACTTCTCGATAATGGGATCTGTTGGAGACTCAATCCCTGAGGTGGATGAGGATGGTGTGGGAGAAGGAGGGACAGAGGAGGCTTCAATAAGGGAGAAGCAGGAAGACCTAGAGATCAGCCCAGGTGCGAAGGTGTCCATCACGGTGAGCTGCAGGGCTAGGTGAGTATCTCCATCTGGGCAGCCATCTTTCTTAGTTCTGACCTGTTTAAGGTTTTTGAAATTGCTTGCTAAGGGTTGTTTCCTGTCGCCCTTTCCGTGTCTAACCTGCCTCAGGAACCTTGGCCGTTGCTCTGAACTGCTCTTGCTGCACTTCCCCGCCTTCACCATCGGGAGGCGCCTGGACATGACCGTGAGCGGTGGGTTGGAGACCCTCTTGCAGCCCGCTGCCCCCTACAGCCCAGCGACTCCGTTTGCCAGGAAGACGGACACGCAGGTGGTCACGGTCCAAGCCGATCCACCTCCCCGGTACTGCAGCGCCCCCTAGCATTGAATTGTGGTATTCTGTAGCTTATCCTATATTCCGTAAGCATCTGTGTCCAGGCATTGCTGTGTAACAGAAGTTCTTTCCCCGTGGATCTGAACATGTAATAGTTTAGATCTCTGACCATGCTGTCAGCTCACCTGGCTGCAGTTTGTGTCCAGATGTTTCATTCCGGCTTTAAATGAGCGCCGTGCTGATGGGGCCTCTGCGGGGTGGAACTTCCCGACGTTTAATCTGGTTAATGGTAGGCACGGGTCAATCCGCATTTTTTTCAGTGCCGGTCCGATTCTGATACAGATACAATACGAGCTCTTTAGTATTTGAATAAATATCTGTATATACAACATAAATATTTATGCTTTATTCATAATTTTAAGGTGTTAAATACAAATGGAAAAATGTCTGCCAAAAAAATCTTTAATTTGGCTACTATAAACATGTATAACCTACTGTTCCACCTCGTTTGCATCTTATTTTAAGCATTTATGAAGCATTTGCAGTTCAGCTTGTGTATACTCGCTTGGAAGATATTCAAGTGGTGAATGCTTAAATTGCCCCACAGTTTTTCTTCCACTGGCAGCGCCGTCCCTTCATTGCGGTAGTAGCCCCTCGTGTATCACAAGCTGTAGCGAGTGAGCAAAACAGCCCAAGCTAGCGACTTCCCAAATCGTCCATTGCTTTTTTTCGTATTACTCACATTGTCTCGCACAATTTCATGTGCTTTTGATTAGTGAGGTTTTCCACTAAATGCTACTCCTGCCTCTTAAAGATTTTTTTACAAAGATTGCAATCGCTGTGCTACTAGTTGTGTTAAAGCATAAAATACTTCCAGATCCCGCTCTTATGTGATGTTCTTGCACTCCTCGTACCGCGAGGGGTATGTGCACAACGCCACAGCGGGCGGAAGTCGCCGCGCTCACACCCACTGCAGCGGGTTGCAGCGGTAGCGTTCAGCTTGAATGCTGCAAAAAAAACACATCTAAATCGTGAAAAACCTGTTGTGCGATTTGTGCAAATTGACTTTAACGATATCGGAGCGATCTTTTTACAGACTGCCAAAAAGCTAAGCATCAGGCGTGGATCGGTCACACGGATCCATCTAATAGGTCTGGATCGGTGCCGATACTGATCTGAATATCGGATCAGTGCACCTCTAGTTAATGGTCACCGCGTCTGCCTCTCTGGGGCAGCATGTTCAGGGCATGGTGTCTGGTTATTCTCGTCTTGCAGGCTCTCCAGGCGGCACCTGCCCAGCTTCCTGGGGAGCTACCCTGTGCCCAAGGCCCTGCGGGACTGCCTGGAGGCCAAGGGGGACGTGCTGCTGGTGCAGCCCCTCCTGGCGGAGGTGAGTGGGGCGGACGCGCTCTGCGTGATGGTCTGCTTCCTGTCAGCAGTGCTGTTTTGGGGAATGAAAGCGCTTGTTGATTAAATTGGACGGTTTGCGCTTATCCATTTCCCAATTGTTTGGTGCTCCATTGCGCCTCCTCCTTTAAAACATCGCTGTCCTTTCCCCAGCCGCTGTCCCAGACTTCCTTGCAGCCGCGCTTCTCTACGCTCCTGTGGTTGGAAGAGCTACAGGCTGAGCATGAGCTGCAGGCGTTCAGCCTCACCGGCGCCCTCCTCAGGCGGGGCGCGGCACACCTGCACCTGGAAGTCCCCGGTGTCGCAGAGGGCCGACCCAGCGTCTTCATCGGTGAGGCCCGCGCCTAGTGACGCAGCCCTGGTTCACTCGGCCGTCCTCTGCCCTCGTTTGCCGCGGCCGTGCTCTCGTTGACTGCCTGTCTCGCTGGCGTGTCACCCACAGGTGACAAAGTGCTCCTGAAAAAACCGCTGAGCGGTGGCATCGTGGTGGAGTATGTGGCCTACGTCACCGAGGTACTGAGATGTGTGCTCATATCTGAATGTCTGGAGGGGAGCCTTGTTGCCTAAGGGAGGTGTGTGTGTGTGTGTGTGTGTGTGTGTGTGTGTGTGTGTGTGTGTGTGTGTGTGTGTGTGTGTGTGTGTGTGTGTGAGCTGTTAACAACATGACCAACGATAATGACTGCAAGTAAAAAATCATTTTGGGTTACTGTATAACGCAGGCCGTGTTAATGAGCCCAATGAAAGGCACCAAACAATCAACCACAGGGCCCTTGGTAACTTTGGTCTTGGTAACCTAGTCAAGCCATGTTGCACTGCAGTTACCACTGCCATGCACTGCAAATTTCATGTTCTTGTATGGAACTAGGAACTTGTATGGAGCCTCTTCTGTCAATGAGAGGAAATGAGCTTTGAGCATTTTGGGGAAAGAGTGTGTGTGTCCAAAAAAAGGATTTGGTGACTTGTGTAGGTTTATGTCTCTGTTACGTAGTTTCCTTTGTGTGTCTGTGTGTGTGTGCAGATCAAACAGGAGGACCTGACCCTGCGAGTGAATAGTGAGTTTCAGCACAGCTACATGGGAGAGCCTCTGGATGTGGAGTTCACTTTCAACAGGTATCATCTAGGGTGGGCCGGAGGGGTCCAGACCTGAGGGAGGGGTCCTGAAATGCTGCTCTCTGATGGCTGAGTAATCGGCTCATTGGCACACTACTGCAGTCCTCTGGAGAAGGGCGGGATGGAGAGGGATCAAGAAGAATCTTCTGTTCGTAGCATAACTTAGGGTTAGGGACTTGAGAGCCCCTTGAATAATACCTGGACACATTATGAAAAATGCAAAATGCAGCATTGAAAAGTGTAAATGTTCCTGGGAGATGTGAGATTCCAGTCAGAGACGGCTAACGCATGAGAGGCTGGTTACTGAGACATGATGCATGACCTAACCAGGCCAAGATGGGGTTAGATCTCACTTTTATTTTTGGGGAGGGAAAAAAAAAACTTTTTAAAGATACAGTATGCACTTGCACTAATCTTTGTGTTGTGTGCCCTGCGATGGGTTGGCGCCCCGTTCTGGGTTGTTCCCTGCCTGTAGTGTCTGGGATAGGCTCCAGACCTCCTGCGACCCTGAATAGGACAAGCAATTTCCGAAAAATGGACAGACTGTATTCCATTTCCAAATAATTTTTTGAAACGACGGTCACCTGCAGGATGGCCTCCACCAGGGTGACGGTCTTGCCTGTCCCGGGGGGCCCGACTAAATAAAATTGAAATTATTTAGTCTTCCATTTTATATTGTTTACTTGTATTCTTGTGAATAACCGAAACTGCAAATGTCCAACTTGCGAACCTGGAGGGGCAACTGTACTGATTTTTCTAGTTTGATGTCTCACCTGTGCACTTAGGCTGACCATGCGGAGGTGTCACTCCGCCATTGACCAGGCCCGGCTTTTTGAGAAGAACGGTGAGTGTGTCTCCCCCCCAACATTCTGTCAACGAGCCCTGTTGTGGTCTGAACCACGGCCTCCTCTTCCTCAGTGCTCTTCCCCAGCGCCGTGACCCTGCAGCCTCCTCGCTGCGTTGGCCCTTGGGACCAGGAGATGGCCAGAGAGCCCGACGGAGCCCAGGAGGTCAGTCTGCTGAGCGATGCTCCTGCAGTGGCTTCTGGGAGCTCTGACTGATCTCTCGCCTGTGCTTCTAGACGAATGACGTTCCCAAGACGGGTTGGAGTGTGCAGAGTCTGTGCGTTGACATGGTGTCAGTGGCGACGCAGACAAAAACAGGCGAGTGATTGGCTGTTCCCTGGCTAAGCTGGCTCTTATGTTTTAATGTAAGCCCGAGGCGTGGCCACGTTTGCCATCCGTTCCAGATCCCAGTGTGCATCACACTGCGGCCCCTGACCCAGGCTGCTTCTTCAACCCGGAACTGAACCCGGCCCAGAGGGAGGCGGTGAAGCGCATACTGGCCGCAGAGTGCCGGCCCACCCCTTACGTCCTGTTCGGGCCCCCCGGGACAGGCAAGACCGTCACCCTGGTGGAGGCCATCCTGCAGGTGACCGTCGTCTGGTTGCAGAGTCACGCCCAGGTCCATCTGTGAATCCCGAAACTCTCACAGTGGCCCCTCGCTGCATCTGTCCCTCTCAGGTGCACCACCGACTCCCCGGGAGCCGCGTGTTGGTGTGCACGCCCTCCAACACGGCCGCCGACCTCATCTGCCTGCGCCTGCACAACAGCGGCTTCCTGCATGCGGGCAGTCTGGTGCGCGTCAACGCCACCTGTAGGCAGGAGGAGGTATCGTGTCTGCCGCAAAATAAAGGTGTTCGGGGACCCCCCCAGACGGTTCACATTTTTGCTACTACCTCACTCCCACCCAATGGAAAAACACCAAATTCCTATAGGTGTGCTGGGTTTTGGAAGGGATCTTAAATGTAGGCTGTGTGGGGGTGTCCATGGACTTGGATGGGAAACGTTGTACTTAAGCATAGGGGTGGCACCACCAGAGGGAGCTCACCTGTTCCCAATCCCCCCCACCCCCAACAGTCCGTCCCTGAGGTTCTGTGGCAATACTGCCGGGCTGGAGAGGACATCAGACAAGCCTCCTTCCACCGCATTGTGGTCAGCACCTGCTCCAGTGCTGGAATGTTCTACCAGATCAGCCTCCAGTGAGAATTTGCCCGCACCTCCTCATAGGACAGCAGGTCACTCAGCATGACACTCTCTGTATCATGGGGTTGCTCTAAGTGACAAGTCTGTCTCAATCTCCTAGTGTCGGTCACTTCACGCATGCATTCATTGACGAGGCGGGCCAGGCCACGGAACCAGAGACCCTGATCCCCCTGGGCCTGCTGTCCGAGAGTGAAGGCCAGGTGAAGCGAGTGGCGGCCCCCTGGTGGTGCTGATGCATATTGCGTATATTACTGACTTCCAGAGTTTGTGCTTGATCTGCATGAATATCATGTTGGGATTTTACATTATTCATTCATTAAACACCCTCAACACATGGGATAGGCGTCTTTTGATTTGTCGTCCACCGTCCTCGTCCCGCCCCCAGGTAGTCCTGGCTGGTGACCCCCACCAGCTGGGCCCGGTGGTGAAGTCCCAGCAGGCCGATGCCTTTGGGCTGGGCGTGTCCCTGCTGCAGCGGCTCATGAAGAGATCGCTGTACTCGCGGGGCAAGAATGGCTACAACGCCCTGCTGGTGAGGGTGGAGACGGCATGCAGGGAGAGCTCAGGATGGCAACGTTCTCACACGGGTGCTCTTTGTCCTGACGCACGAATCATGTGACTTTCAAATTCTGTTGTACTGAGCTTCATAATTTTAGGATGTTAGTAGAGTGATATAGATTTGTACATAATGTGGATTTTAAGGATTTTTCTATTTCCGTGTAGTGAGTATTGTCCAGTGTGGTATTCAACGCATGGTCTTAAATGTGTAATGCAGCCCAGTTTGGTGTCTTTCTGTTAGAAAATGAGTCTGTCCATTCTCCTCTGACCCACCTTGGTAACAATGTGTTTTCAGTCACAGAAATTCCATCTACTGCATGGTGTTTTTGTTTAAATCATACTGTTCTCTGTAAACTCTGCAGAGTGTGAGAATCCCAGGAGGGTGGCTGTTTCTGTGATATATTGGGAACCGCAAGGTGTGGTTCCAATAGTCAGACCACCTTCAAAATCTCTTGCATCGGACGTCTTGGCCGTTCTTCCGCCTAGTCTAACTGCAGCCGAGTCTCCTGCCCACGTGCTGTATGCTTTCAGCAGCAGCTGCACGACCGGCTGTTCACAGCAGCTGGCTATCTGCTAGCCGATTTACCTAGTAACCCAGGCACTGCACGCAGGGGTTTCGCTCTTACCCCGATGGTGAATTTTGGGGGCCCCTATGAAGTGCAGGGACCACTAAAATGCCAGGATGCTTGTGCCCCTGAATGGATGTACGGCGCTTTTCCTCCTGCCTCAGGTGACCAAGCTGGTGTATAACTACCGCTCCCATGAAGCCCTGCTGGCGCTGCCCTCCAGACTCTTTTACAGTGGGGAGCTGTGTGCGAGGGCGGACCGTGCAGTGGTGGATGCCCTGAGCAACTGGGGCCACCTGCCCACTAAGGGCTTTCCCATCATCTTCCACGGGCTGCGGGTGAGGGGCAGGGTGACCCGCCGTGTTAGATTTTTGTGCCCCGGAGCCAGAAGGTTTTGGGGTTTGAATCCTTCATACCCATACTGGCACCCAGGGCAAGGAGATGAGAGAGGGCAGCAACCCTTCCTGGTTCAACCCCACGGAGGCCGTGCAGGTCATGTTCTACTGCTGTCAGCTGGCCAAGTCGCTGTACAAGCCGATCGCAGCTGCAGACATCGGGATCATCACCCCGTACAAGAAGCAGGTACAGTGTGGACCTTCTCTCTATCTGTATGTGTCACTCTGATGCTCCTAACTTGTCTGGAGAAGTATCAGATATTCAGCTGTGCTGCTAATTTATTAAATGGCTTCTTTTCATTAGTGCATATCAGATCAGTTGGCCTGAAGGATCTGGCCAGGCTACAGAGCCAGCATATGCATGGTCCTATTGCCATCCTGCGTAAACACTCTCTCCCTGCAGGTGGAAACCATCCGTACGCTGCTGCACAGGGTGGGCCTGGCAGACATCAAGGTGGGCTCTGTGGAGCAGTTCCAAGGGCAGGAGTCACTGGTGGTGATCCTGTCCACGGTAAGGTGACCCATGTCAATCGGCTGCACACACCTGACCAGGGGCTTCACTGGTGCAGTGATTCCAAACTTGGTTCTCAGGGACCTGCAGACAGTCCATGTTTTTTTTTTTTTGCTCCCTCCCAGCTTTCACTTCAGAGCAAGAATGGACTGTCTGGGAGGGAGCAAAAACATGGACTGTCTGGGAGGGAGCAAAAACATGGACTGTCTCTGGGTCGCCAAGGACCGATAGCGAGACGCTGCACTAGTGCATTAGATCCAGTGACCCCTCTCTTATGTATCGTGGTTTTCATTTGTTAAAACCGCATGCAGTGCCAGTGGAGATCCTGTTTTTCACTTTTTGCCCGTGACCTCGGGGTCCCTGGCCTACCGGTGGTCCCCTGACCCCCGCCCCCCCCCGCCCTTTTAAAGATGAGCCTGTCTGCCAGGTGCGGTGCAACGAGGCCATCGTCGCAGAGGATGTGCACAGCGTGCTGGGCTTTCTGTCCAATCCCAAGCGCTTCAATGTGGCCATCACACGGGCAAAGGCCCTGCTCATCATCGTGGGCAACCCGCACGTGCTCATTAAGGTAGGACGCGCCCGTCAGTCCCAGTGTTCCTGTACTGGAGGCTTGTTTGTGTGTGGGCGTGCGCACACGTGCTCACTCATGCATTAATATCATGTTGGCAGGACCCCTGCTTCTGTGCCCTGCTGCAGTACTGCTGCAACAATGGAGCCTTCCTGGGATGCGACCGACCCCCCTCCCTCAGGCTGTCTCAGAGGTTGGGTTAATCCCGCATGCAGGGCTGTTGATGGTGCCCCACACCCCCCCCCCCGGCTCTGATGGCCTTGATTCTGTCTCCTTGCAGGGCTGCAGCGGGGAAGCCACCCCCCCTAGGCGGAGAGCCGAGCCAAGCCTTTTAACACTGCCACCTGCGCAAAGTATATTAGCTAAATTGTGTGATAAAGCTGTCACATGACCCCCGTTTCATTCACTTCAAAAAATGCTTGATGTTCGGAGGAGAGGAAGAAATGTCAGTAGGGTGGTGGTCCGGGCCTCGGAGAGTGTGGTGTAGCTGTGGGTGTATCTGTAAGGAGCATGTTTTCCATTGGGTGCAATTAAATTTTCATGCTGCCACAAGATGTCAGTGTTTTATTTTTGTACAATGATGAAATGCTTCTATACATTTTCAAACAGCTACTCCTGCTGAGTGTTGTTGCTTAAAGCGATACTTTAAAATGTGAAATGGTCTGCTGACATCAAGACCAACTAACCGCAATTAAATTAAAAAATGCAAGCCTTGGAACACGGCTATAAATGTTAACTGCCTTTCCAGTTGCTCCCAACTCTAAAGGGAAATTCCATCCATCTCTCATAACTGCTTATTCCGGACAGGGCTGTGGCAAGTCTGCAGACTATCGCAGGAAAAACACAAGGCGAGGGTCGCCCTAGGTGGGATGCCAGTCTGGCGCAGGGCACACATTCACATGCAATATGGGTGATTTGGAGACACCAGTTTGCCAACTGCGTGTTTTTTGGATAGTGGGAGAGATCTTGCAGAAATGCAGGAGAGAATGCAAAATTCCAGGGGGGGGTGTGGATCAAACCCACGCCCCTCAGGGAGAGGTGATATAGTGCTACCCACTGTGCAGATTTGTTTTTTTTTCTTGACAGCAGAACCGGTATGATGTGGGTTTATTTCCTGCAGGAAATGGTCTCTGTCAATTTAATGTTAAGCTGCACAGACTAATTGATGTCGCATGTACCAACTCACTAACAATTTTCATAGCTTACAGCACACGTGCACTCAGGAGAGCCTCAAATCCATGCTAACAGCCATCACAAGTGCTTAGCAGTAAATCACATTATGATGTGAATGGAGAGAGGATCGCATGCGTGTGTCAGTGATTTGGACTTGTTCCCCCTTTTAAAAATGCAGCACTGCCGGCCAGGATAAACCCCCTTCCTCGCTCACTCATGATGTCCACTATCAGAACAGCTGATGTCATACAACTCTGTGCACTTGGAGGACATTAACTACTGAACATCTACGCGGTCAGACAAATCTAGGTGGTGTGTTGCTGAAAATACCTCTGCATAGCATCTATGTTTTTCCAGAGTAGTGCAAAATATCCCGATTTTATTTCCACCCTAACGGCCTGTTTTGTGCTGAGGTAAACCTTAAATGATTTCTGCTCGGCGTGTTCAGTGGGAGTGGGAAGTGGGCCAGAACAAATACGCTCTCAGAATAGCGGGACGGCATTAGGCCCAGTTTGCCACTTACGTCAGCGAGTGTCTGCCAAATCTCCCCTCCGGGCTCCCTCATATGGCTGTGTGTAAGTTGCACTCACCTTGGCGCTCATTAGCGCCCCCTGAGGGTGTGCTGGCCAACGCCAAGCAATCTTTTTTACACTGGCAAAAAAAAACAAAACAAAAAACAAAAAAAATTTGCTGAGCTTAACTTCTTTTTTGCTAAAGGTCACAGGCCTGCTTGAGGTTTAAATCCTTAAACGATTTCACCCTTTGTCCCCGAGGGAAGGTCTTTAACTGAAACGGTAGAATCTCATGGGGAAGTAAGATACTTTTCATTATAAACTGGAAATGGACCTAAAGAATTACCTTTTCAGATGGGGGATTTCATAAGTGCTTTATGTGTTTTGACATCTATGCATGTAGCAATGCCTTCAGCTGTTATTGGCTCCTTCTGACCAGGATTACCAGTTGGATGATGGATAGATGGTTTGTCCTTTTATTTCTGTATTTTAAATGATTTAAATGCACCACTTGTGCATCAAAAGATGACACACCATAATGTTTTTAATGAGTAAAGTCGTGGGCTGGCCAACAATGAACCTGGCTTATTCGTGTTTTTATTGGTTGGTTTTATTGGTTGTCTGGCCAGGCTAACCGCCTGAGCTTTGTGTAGACTATGTAAAGCATACGCATTGTTTTCGTACTGTTTGGTACTATAGAGATTTTGAGCCACATAAAAGCATATCATGTTGAGCATTTAACCCAGATCAATTTAACCCAAACAATTTTTAGGACCCCCCCCTACCCCCCACACCAACCCCACGTGTGGCGCCCCTGCGTACTTTAACTTTAATATAGTGCATTCGCAGGGCCTAATACACGTTCTTGTAGTACTCTAAATGTACACTAGATGGTGCAACAGCACCATCTACTGTGCATCTATTTCAAAAATACAGTATCATAGAGGTTGGTAATTTTACATATGACACTTAGCGAAATAGAATTAACAGGAATATTACTTGTTTTGTCTCGACATAATTACAGGAAAATAAAAGGAAAGCCATCTGTGAAAACTCCAGTCTTACCTGTGAAAATGTGGGTGTGATGGACAATTTCTTATTAACTCTGCAACGAGGAGATTACTCTGTAAATACACAGGTACGTTCATAAGTGGACTCGGCTGCTGATAAGTGTACAGTCCCTGTGGCATATAATTTTCTCGCATATGACCGGCTGCCGTGTTTCACTGCAGAGGAAAGGTCAGAGAAAGGTCATTCACATCTTACACGTGCCCTCCATCCTACAGCCACAAGGAAGGACTGCAAAGGAAGCGAGACTGATAACTTGCAGCTCCAGCCGAAAGCTTATTATGGGCCTGCTTATATTGTTTGTGTGTTTCTATCCAAGCTTACACTTTTCATCTTAAAGTAACAAATGAAGATTTACCACGCGTACAGGGTCTGGCAGTCCTTCTTGAACCTTTGCTGACGCAGTCAAATATCTCCATCATCAAATGACTACTCATCGAGCTGAGTATTCTTAAGAATACATCCTTTTTTTTTTTACTGAGTAGAAATGTGTGTTTTTTATGGAAAACGGTTTCCTAAGCGGGGTCTTATCTTGAAAGAAGCATCGGTGCACATCAGAGCCGGATAATTCGCGCAACACGAAACAACCCGTTGATGTAATAGCAATGAATGCTTAAGTTATAATTAGACTGCAATAAGTATGCATTTTAAATACTAACATCAATGCTGGTACAATCATAATGCAGACACTAATAAAATTAAATTATCTTCTGGAAAGGATGCATTATTTAGTGTTAGTTGTTTATCATCTGTCATGCAGCCGGCCTCATTAGAAACTTACGCGTTGCATGACTATCCTTTCTGGAGGTAAAGTAAAGCTTCATAGCGTGCAGCAAGTGTTCATTTACCAGGCATATTCAAGAGCATCATCTGGACAAGCCGGTATCATCAACGGAAACCGTTACCATAGTCTGGTGAAGTGGGTCTGTGATCTTAAAATGCGTACTTGATGCGTAAAGTTCATGTCTGCCGAATCCATGCCGGTGTTATGCCGAAAAACGCATCCCTGCCGAAAAAGGCATCCCTGCCTTAGAATGCATGCCGGTGTTCTGATGAGTTGAGGTTTTAAGGGTTTTTTGGGGGTCAGGGGTTTTTTAGGGGTTAGGGTTAGGGTTTTAGGGGTGTTTTGGG
>JAODJU010000062.1:22522636-22533644 GCA_026776725.1 Gnathonemus echidnorhynchus | reverse complement strand
ACAGTGGAGGGTAACTGACAGCAGTATGACATCACTCATTGCCACTATTGGGTGACTGACAAGAATATGACATCACCCATTGACAGCAGAGGGTAACTGACAGCAGTATGACATCACTCATTGACAGCATTGGGTGACTGACAAGAATATGACATCACCCATTGACAGCAGAGGGTAACTGACAGCAATATGAGATCACTCATTGGCACTATTGGGTGACTGACAACAATTTGACATCACCCCTTGTCACTGCAGAGTGATTGACAGCAATTTGACATGATCCATTGGCACCAGAGGGTGACTGACAGCTGTGTAAATCTTTCCACTTTGATGTTTCTAAGCGTGTTTCATTTTACAGTGATTAATAAACTTTGTTCAGGATGTCATCAGGCTTTCATGTTTTGTATTTTTACAAATACAAATATTTCCAGGCAATGCCACAACTACACTTCCTGTATTAAGCTATTAAAAAAATCTAAATCTATATTTGCTGAGGTCAGAAGTATTTTCAGTTCCTTTGTTGAGCAGGGTACTTTGGAAAAACAATCACGTCGCTCGCCGAAAAGGGGATCAGACGTTATTTTTCCTTATTATTTCCCATTTATTGATGTTGATCCTTCCAAGCGACAGCCAGCGACCGCATGACGGACGTCGGTGAAGTGAAGCGTGAAGGGCAGAGACCTGGGCTGCTGTGTCCGGGGAGGGGGCTCGTCCCGGGGGACTCACACGCTCAGAGGCGCCCGATTGTTTAGGTGTCAGTCGGGCTCTTGGTGGACGCCTAAGAGCTTACAGGCGGTGTCTGGGAGGGAGGGGGGTAATCCTTCTGTCTGCCCGACCAAAGCATCTAATGGAGCTGGTCAGGTTTCGATCGGTTTGGACTCAGAATATCAGTTTTAGTGTGATGTGATTCGGAAGCTCACGCCGCGGTGGCATTTCCCTTCGGTTTATTGTTTCCTGTTTTCCCTGTAACATGGGCAGTGAGGATTACACTCTTCTTCAGCTGATCTGATGAAATGAAGCAGGGGCTCCCACCTGCTGGTGCCAGTGTTCCACCCAGCCGCAGAACGCTGGGGGTTTAGGGGAGGGATTAGTTCATTTAAAAAAATAAACCATATCGGGGTGTCCAACTCCAGTCCTGGAGGCCGGAGTCCTGTTTAGCTTAGTTCTTTCCCTGTTCCACCACAAATGATTCAGCTCAAGAGCTGTGTGGTAATTAGCACAAGGAGTTGAATCAGGTGTGTTAAATGAGGGGAAACCCAAAAACGTGCTGGGCTCTGGCCCCCCAGGACTGGAGTTTGATGCCCGTGAACTATATACTTTCAAGCCACACCTGACATTCGCATGTTCTGATTGCATCTGAAGCAAATAAACTTAACTCCAGCCCACCGATTGATCTACAGGCACCCCCCCACCCCCACTACCCCCCAAGGGCAAATTTTACTGCCAGTCCCCCTCACCCCGGTGGTTAACAAACAACTGATGACGTTGGCAACAGTTTTCTATTAAGCGTCTGTAATCCGATCTGGGATATTTCTGCACATCTTGCTGATCAAAGGGTTAGGAACCCCTACAATCAGGGGATTGATAAGTGGGATTCTGTATTAGTTAACACTTATATTTGAGCTTAATGTGGTACAATAGTATTATATTTAAGGATCTGGATATTTATGGGATCAGTTGGATTAAAGCCAGATGGTCTCTGTAATGCCCGGCGTTGTAGCTGTTTTTCAACCCTCTGTGATGCCTCTTAGGTTCCTGGAGCTGGAAAGCAGTGGACAGCGAAGCGAGGTCCGCCTGCACTACCGGTCCCAGGGCCACCAGCCTCGCACCGAGATCTTCCCCTACGCTCTGGCGGATGGCCAGTGGCACAAACTGTCAGTGGCTCTGAGCGCCTCCCACCTCCAGCTGCACGTGGACTGCAACAGGTAAGCAAGCCCTGCCCGCGGCTGACCAGTGGGCGTGTCCATGTCCAGAAAGCCCCTCCCCCATCAGCCAACATCCCTTGGTCTGTTTCAGGGTGTATGAGAGAGTGTTGGAGCCCCCAGCCATGGACTTACCAGACGAGGCTACACTCTGGCTTGGACAGAGGGGCAGTGGCCACGCTCTGTTTAAGGTACTCGCCCAGTAGCTTCTCCAGTTCAAGGCCCACATCAAGATCATGCACATTCATCAGATCCCGTTAAGGCTCCAGTTCCAGCTCTTGGGCCACATCCCCAGACCCATTACAGAAACTAGGCTGGCAGCTATGATCCTAACAAGCATCTTAAGCCTCTGGACCTTCTGAGGTTTTATTAGTTCATATTGTAGCGTTATGGTTATTAGTGTCAGAGTTTGAGGATTTGATCTCAAACTCAAGGACTTTTCTTCCGGTTGTTTTTTGACTGTCAAATTTATCAGGTCTTTGGTATAACTAATCAGAAATTTGTCTTGTTCGTTTGAAGGTGAAATACGATTAGGATCAGAGTTCTGTAGGTTCCCGTGCCTTCTGATCAAATTTTGACAAGATACAACTAAATATATCAGATGTAAAAACCAACCCAAAACACACCAAAAATTGTTTCTTCCTCCCAATGTCCTGTATTATATAACTCAATCATTTGAACAGTAATCACAAAACATCACTAATAATGTCTGGGACATTAACCACATAGTACAAATTCCTTGTTAATTACATGACTTAATCACTATTCACATGGTTTCAATGGAACATCCAACACCCTCCTATATGACTTTATGGCCAAGCTAGCAGAACGACGTGACTTTGACTCGAAGTTAGCATCAGCATGCTAACTTCGATGGAGCCCTGATCTCATAAGCTCATTTCTTGTTGCTTGCAGGGGATAATGCAGGATGTCCAACTGCTTGTGATCCCTCAGGGGTACATTTCACAGTGCCCTGACTTGAACCGCAGTAAGTTTTTGACTCGATTGCGTTTCCTGATTTTCAAACTCCAGGTGGTTTATCCTAAGTAAAGTGTCTCAAATTGTGAGGGTTCAGTAATGCTTCTCTACTCAGCCTGCCCCACTTGCAACGACTTCCATGGACTCGTACAGAAGATAATGGAGCTGCAGGACATCTTGGCCAAAACGTCCAGCAAGGTATTGATCAAAATGCCCCACTTCTGCTAGAGGAGAGCAGAGCATTATGGATACATTGTGAAGGTGCACTGAATGTTCCATAAATGCATTATAGATGCCTTATGAAGGTGTACTGAATGTTCTATGAATGCATTATAAAGGCATTGTGAAGGTGCACTGAATGTTCAAATGCATTATAGATGCTTTATGAAGATGCACTGAATGTTCTATGAATGCATAATGAATGTATTACAAAGGTGCAGTTAATGTAAAATGTTACCCATCATTGCACATTTGTAATCATGTATGAATTGCCATATCTGTAAGTCAGTTGTAGTAATGAAATAGTTGATTAATTGGAAAGTTACACATGAAAGGCAAACTCAGTTGAATTCTTGATGTGAATCTGCTGACGTACAGAAACAACTGCACACTAACCGAGACAGTGACTCGTCTGTTTCTTTGGACAGTTGGCTCTAGCTGAAGACAAGATGACCGACCTGGACCGGTGCTACTGCGAGCGCACCTGCAACGTAAAAGGCATAGTCTACAGGGAGGGCGAGGCCTGGGCAGACGGCTGCAGAAACTGCTCCTGCATGGTATTCTCCTCTTTCACCCCCGGCGGGATCTTTCTGTTTCCACCATGGCTTTATGTCCTTCAGAAATATTATCCGTCGGTTTATTTGTGAGACCCCGCGGTATTACTGCCTGCCGGCCTCAGGTAGCTGACTTTTCACACTGAGAATCAAATGGCATCATACACTGATTGGAGGACCAGCACGGCTCACTGCATTGATCAGTCAGTGGCGCTCTTGCAGTGAGCAGCCGAGATACCCTGGCCTGTTAATCCCCTCACACAATGAGATCTGCGTTTTCCCTGGAGCTCCAGTTACAGGCCATGATCTGAGCCATACCAAGCTTATCACAAGGCCTGGTTCAGAGGGTTTAACCCTAAACTTGGATTAATTTACACCCAGAATAAACACAGACCTTATAATAAATCTGTCATCCCTGAGCTTTCAGCAGAGGGCTTTTTGAAAGCAGGTTTATATGAAGATGTTTCAAAAAGTCTCGCATTTTGAGAGCGAGATGATAGTGTTTTTTTTTTTTCCTTCCTTCCCCTCCAGAACGGCACGGTTAAGTGTGAGACCATTACCTGCCCCCCTGCCCAGTGCCCCCCTGAGGCTACCCCCGTTTATGTGAATGGTTCGTGCTGCCAGGAATGCCAGCGTGAGTAGACCCGCCATCCCAAACCGCATCTCCAGACCTCCACGCTTATCTCCCGACGCGATTGGCCGTCACCGGCTGACCGTGTCTCCGTGTTGCTAGGCTACCCCGCATCGCGTCTCCGGAGACGTTTGCATTTGCATCCACATAAATAATTCAGGACAAGGTGTCCAAACACAGATGTTTAGAAGAGACTTAAATATGAACCACAAAAATCAAAGTTTAAGTAATGAAATTATCTCTCCTGTGTTTACCAGTCTGGGGGTTTTCTGATAAGAACTATGTCTCTCTGGTCGTTTTCTTGTTTTAACGATTTTTCTCCAGGAGATGGTGATTTTTTTTTCCCCAGATAAAAGGACATGTTCAAAGCCCTTCTGCAAACTATCTCTTACAGAAATAACATTTAATTTATATCTATATACATTTTACCAATAGCCATTTAGCAGAAAAAATGGGGCATTTAATATATCATAGTCATATAAATAATTTTATTAGGGTACCTGGACAGGGAGCCTATTTATTTATTTATTTATAATCTGCTGTGGCTGCTATTGAAATTTAGAACTGAAGAAGTCTAATAGTTTAAAGAAGAGAGTTTTGTACATATACAATAATCTGTAATTTACTGGTGATTCAATCTATTAGCGGTTATTAATATGAGTCAAATATGTATTAGCATTTTAATTATGCCTTAGGAGGACTTCGCTTCTAATCCATACGCTTGAGGACACTTTTCCCTGCTGTTCTGCTCATGGTGTTGTGGAACGTGGAAGCTCTGTGTTTCAGGAGGCATGGATTAAACATCAAACGTGCCTTCATGCCACAGACGCACTCTCTGGAGTCCTTTGCCTGGCTTTTTCAACATTTAATGGCGTCGTGCAAATGTGTTTATGGCGCAACTGCGGGGATTCATCTGGGGAAGGAGTTGATTAGCCTTGAGGATGCAGTTTTAGGTCCACGCTGCTTTGTATGTGTATCCAGTTGTTTATCTGGTAGAATGAGTGGTTTCTTTAGGTCACGTCTTTTTGGGGGTGGGGGGTGGGTGTCGTCCCTGAGAAGCACTTAGATCACTCCACACCCCCAATATGCTTGTCTCTTTGCTTAAAATCTGCCATTTCACTGGTAAATGGCAGGTTAATAAGCTTTTATACTTGGACAGATACATTTGTCCGCGAGAAGATACTTTTGGTTAATCTTACTTTGGTCTTTTGCAACCAATTTTCAGTCATTTTCAGTAACAGGTATATTTTTTGAGACAGAAGGTCAACCCAAGTCTTCACCTGCAACAGGGCACAACAAATCATCATTTTCTTGGTTTGCACCCATCTGTGTCCAGCGTGATCTGCGGTTTCATCCTCTTATTGTGGCTGAATGTTTTACTTGAGCGGTTTGTGTTAAGTTCCAGGCTCACGGTGATTAAAGAAAGACGCTTTTTGGAATGTGATCTGCCAATCTTCAGGTTAAAACTTCAAATGTCCATCTAATTTTTCCTCAAAAGAAGCAAAAGCAAACATCACACATGCAAACACCGTTTCCCTCCTACCAGCCAGGACCACGTAGCCACTGCTTTTGTTCCTTTTTGTTTTTATTTACTATGGTTACCCTCAGCTTTTGTATGTCCGTTAATGACACTGGGGGAACTACGTTGAGAAGGAAACTATATAAAGACAAACTAAATTAAACTCAGAAACAAAGAAAATAACACTGATATAAAAAGCAGAAACCTGTTTCCTTTTCTGCTCTGTTAGTAAATTGCAGTTTTTAATTTCACACGCTGAAATTGTTAGCTGTGAGCGAGCTGTGAACACAGAGGATGCTTCTGTAATGGAGCTAATTCCATCCTGTGTGTGTGTGTGTGTTCACATCGTCAGCGTGGTATAGCTCACTGCCACAACACCTGAGCACAGGTGGTCCTGTTTAACTGTCTGTTTCTGTGTTCAGTGGTGTGCCTGTTTGGTGGAAGAGTGTATGTGGAAGGAGACAGGAAGGCCATGCATCACCCCTCCGGAACATGTACTCTGTTCGAATGCCAGGTGAGTAACACTTATAACCTCAACAGTGCTTTTTTTCAAGAGCATTAGCCGCTGGTTGATAACGGTTGCGTCTGCGATCAGGACAGGGCGATGCGTCGAGTGGAGACCCCTGGCTGCCCGGAGCTGAACTGCTTGGAATCAGAGCAGATCACTCTTACAGACCGATGCTGCAGAGTCTGCAGAGGTGGGGAGGCGTTGACACTTGCCAGAACAAGCGTACTCCATACCTGTGATTGGAAGGTTGACGGATCAAATCCCAGGGTTGGCAGAGTGATGTCACTGTTGGGTCCCTGAGCTAGTCCCTTAACCCCAGTTACTCCAGGGACTTTGTGACCCTGTTTTTTTCAATTGTATGTTGCATTTCATAAAAGAATTAGCTAAATACACGCATGTAAATGTATAATAGCCAAGAACAGATTACTTGATTCACTGCTCCTGATCAGCAGTTGCAGATTGGCTGGGTTAAAAATCAGGGCAGTTAACAGGAAGTTACGATATTCTGGGTCACAGCAAGCAGATGTGACCCTCTGATAGGCTACTTCTGCTCCCCATCCACTTGTGGCCCACCGTCCCCCAGGGCACGACTTCTGCGCCGAGGGTCACGGCTGCATGGAGAACTCGGACTGCATCAACCTGGAGGCGGCGGCCTGCTGCCGGTGCCGGGACGGCTTTCGGCCACTGCGCGCCGACGAGGCCTACTGTGAGGGTATGTAACCACGGCAACTGCCTCCCGGGCTCATCGCCAGGGTGCCGACCCCTCCCTCGCAGAGATCCTACCTGAGATGCCTGACATCCCGAACGTGCCACGTTTTGCTGAGCACAGTCGTAAATTTCCCGGTTCCCGCACGCCTTGCACATTCCAGTATCTCCCTACCTGCTGACTAGACTAGTCTCCTGCATCTCGTTAACCGGCAGTTGGGTATCAGTTTATGTGTTTTATTGGCCGCCTCCTTGGTCCTAAAGGGCTTGTAAATGCAGTCTCCTGACGTATTTCTGCTCCAGCAGCCAGGTCACCTCAGGATTATTGTTTGCTCGGTGTAGTAGTGGTGTGGAGGATCTCCCCTCCGCTCCTCACGCCTTCAACCCTCACATACGTGATTAATGTGTAGAGTGGGTGGGAGACTGCTGAGGGACGGCAGGAAATGACACGCCACGTTTTTTTTGGCCTACTCTGCTCCTGGGACTTCGCCATGCCGGTGTTCCCTTCTCCAGCTCCAGAGTTTTGGCTGTGAGGTCCCCGTTTCGGCTGTTAGATGCCGTAAAACGTGCCATAAACTATAGTTCGATGGTGCCGTACGGTGCAGCTGCGTGTTAAGTGGCCGTCGTCCAGTAAGACTCTTCGGTGCACATTTGCACCCCTGATAATCAGTGAACATGTGCTGCAAAGTGGGTTTTAATATTTTGCTCAATTTAAATGTGCAGTAGAATCCATTGTTGTCTCCTCCTGCCATCCAAAGACATGCACTTAGGCTAATCGGAGTCTCTAATAGTGTAGGAGTGCATGTATGTGACCTGTAATGGGCTTGTCTCTCAGTTGGGGTGTACCCTAGCCTTGTGCCCTTTGCTGCATAGAATAGGCTCCAGGTCCCTACGCAGCCTTGACTAGAATATGGATAGATGGATGATTTAGAATCCATCATAGAAGCAGAAAGACAAATTAACTAGCAGCTAGGCATCCATTCCCACTTCGATTGTTGGTGTTTGGTCTGGAGAATCGTGAGGTCGCATGATTATAGAGCAGAGGGGACTTCCTGCTCGCATCCCACAACCGATTGCCAGTTGTGGGGGTCGGGGATTTTTAACAACGCAGGCGGAATAAAAACCTTCAGGGGATTTAACATGCGAGCGCTCGGCCTGCTAATCACTCCGGCTCGGAGTGCCTGCACAGTTGTCAAGTTCCCGCTTCCTGCTTAGAAACCCAAACATTCGGGGCGGCTCACATGCTGGGTGCAGCATACACCTATCGGAGGCTGTCAGGCTGCCGGATGCACCCTGATTGGCCCTCGGTTTGAGTGGCGGGTGACCTGAAGTGTGGGTGGCGAATGAAAAAGGAGGACACACCCTGTGATAGAGACCTCAGGATGTCCTACAGATTGACGAGCATAGAATTAGAGAAACGTTTGACAAACATGAAGAAAATATTTGATAAACGTGTATTTCAAGGTCCTCCATGTGTGGAAATTCTACCGCCACTAAATGCATCCATGAGTAGAATAAGTTTTAATTGGTGTTGGGGGGGGGGGATTGTAAGTATGAACATGATTGACAACCTTCCAGGAGAACTGAAGATGTGCCTCAGCCTTGCCCACCCCCCCAAAAAAGGGGGTGAGATCATTTCTCGCTAAATGTTTTATGAAAGTACTGGCATGAATACTCTGGGGCATAAGGCTTTCTCAGCCCGAGAGCTGTTCTGTCAGATTGCAATGACGTGCTCAATAACTCAACACTGCAGAAATGGTGTTTTCTAGGACTGTGTTAAGTAGCAACATAGCAACACGGTGTCAAGGATCAGGATGAGCCGTCACTGTGAGCTGAGAGAATTCATCTACTGTGATGCTTGTTTAACTTGTGTTAACACGTACTGGCTGCTTTTATATGCTTTTGGGAAGCATTTTAATTAGCCTCATACTCACTGATTAATCTTGAGGGTACCGTAAGAGGGAACATTCGAAGGGCTGGAGCCCTGCGGATGATCATTTGCAGTATCGTCATGGGATCTGAGAGACTGTATGTTTTTGTTCTGTCTTGCACCAACAATCTTGATTCGAGTGATGAAATACTGGATGAATGGCTGGCTGACTGAGGTGTGTTTGTGCTGGGATTAGAACACAAATATGTCGTCCCTAAAGTTTTCCTGTAGGAATTATCCCACTTTGCCATGTCCACAGTTCTTAAGCTTTTCTTGTCCACCAGCATTTATCCTGAATGGACTTTCGATGTAATAATGGATCCTTGGGACATTAATGTCTGTTTGATTTTTTTTTTGTCAGAAAATGCTTACAGTCATACCAAAATGTTCTTCTCCCTTGGGACAATGCATTGGTCCTTGTCATGCATGCAGTCCAATTTAAAGGGTCGATATGACCGAATCCTTTCTCGCACCGAACGGCATATCACTCAATTGCAAATCACGCCGTCGGAGTCATCTATCGGGCAAAAGGCTGTTTTCTGCCAGTAACGAAGCGTCGAGGGGCACTTCTGTGATTCATCGCGCCGGTCATTCGTTCTGGAATGTTCTTAATTTAACATCCCCCTCCCCACCTCGCGGAGCACCTATCCAGCAATGCTCCGGAAAACCTTCACGCTGCCAAAACTTCGGCTGCCTTCCGGCAAGATCTGCTCCTGTCAAAACACCGGCCTGTCTCCCTGGCGTGTGTCCCGCTGTAAACGAGGCGGCGGGTTTGTTCTTGCCTCGTGTCTCGGAAGCGTCTCGGAAAAGGAATGAGAGTGTGACGGCACGCCGGGGGGTCACCGGGGAACAAAGGCGCAACTCCAGGGTGCACTGACAGCGTCCCCGGTAAGGGGCCTGCTTTTTGTGGGAATAGGTGGGCCCGCGACTCAATTCTCAAAGAATCCTGGGAAAAACACCAGCAAATGAGACCCGAAGAGCACCCCCCCCCCTCCCCCAATTGATAATGAGGCCACCAATGTCAGTGAAATATGGTCCTTGCCTTGCGTTGGCTGGGCCTGAGGGGATGCAGCCATGTTTTTCAACGTTGGTCACTTTACACCAAAAAAACATAACTAGCTAAAAATAAACAGCAAATGCAATACTGCATGATATTATTGCTGTTTTGTCACAGTCCCATGGAGCGCTTTGCTTGTAAACAAAGTATGTTTTTTTTTCACCGTTTTGTTACAGCAGCAAAGCAAGCATGACCACACAGTTCTGTCCGTAAGCTGTGTTCATTTACTCCACACCGATATTATCGACTCGCTCTCTTGAATCAGGGACCGGAATCAGCTCACAAGAGACTCCTAACCCTTTAGTGTATGTGTTTTCCTCTAAGTCGGTCCAGTGCTAGAGCCCAGGGTTCGATCATGTGTTATGTGTGCAAATCCCCATATAGTGATGATGACCAGCAGTGCGGGGGCAGCCTGACTGAGTTTCTACAGCCCAGCGATTGCATTGTCTGTTCCAGTATGAATGTCTGTTCCAGTATAGCTTTGCAGAACTGGATAATGGGGGTGTTGTGTATTTTTATGATCGACTTGGGGCATGGTATGAATCAGAATTCGTTCAGACAGTCAAACATACGTATTTACAAACCAAACAAGTGTTAGTTTGAATGACAGTTACGTATAAATAAAGCAGTATATATAGTCTACCACCCAGAGATGCAGACATTAAGTATCTCCAGGGGAAATGTTTCTGTTTGTTAATGTAATAGTGTGCCTATCCCGGCAGGTTCCTGCTGTTTTGCCACTGAGCAGACAAATTTGGCACCTGAATTATCCAGCTAAAATCTGACTGTATGAATGTGCCAAACTAGGCTTATGCTCAGGGGTCGATTTAAGAGTAGGGAAACCACCTAATCCATGTCAGCAAGGACAGGGCCGGGACAGGGTTTGTAAACTACCATTTAGGCTTGGGCGGTATCCAAATTTTGATACCGTCAAACCTCCTCCCTATTTTACCTCGGTATACGGTATTACCGTGAATAATAAAAA
>JAODJU010000062.1:22501767-22522536 GCA_026776725.1 Gnathonemus echidnorhynchus | reverse complement strand
CATACGCATTTTTAGGCATTAAATAAATTGTATTTAATATTTAATCCTTGTCTCCTATATAAGTGCATTGTTTTTATGACGGTATAATGGTATTGAAACTGATACCGTTGCTATTTTTAGATCCCGCGGTATACCATATTACCGTATTACCGCCCAAGCCTACTACCATTTCAATCAAAAGGACCTGGATTTCACTTTAGCACTGACTTCTTGCTGTGTGCTGATTGGTCAGTCTCCTATAATCATGCATGTGTCACTGATGTTAATATGAAACAGCTGGATGAGTCTTTCAAATAAGGAAACGAACCAAAGCACACAAAGAAATGAATTATTTGACCCAACACAGGAGCCTTTCAGTTTTAAAGTAGTTTGTAAAACCTGAAGTAGGTCAAAGTGCAGAGGTGTATGTCTAAGATCCAGAAAGTAAAAATCCAGACCAAAATTTTGTTTTAACCAACCAGTTGAGTATAAAGATTCACAGTCACAGAGTACTCAACAGGTTGGTTGAAACAAAAGTTTCAAAAGGATTTGTACTCTCTGGACCTGAAATCTCCACCTCCGCTTATTATTGATGTTCTATCATTTTTAATCCCCTCTCCTTTCTCTTTTGACTTCAAATAACAACCATATTACTGAAACACCACCCATGCCTGTTCTTGGCTAGTTATTGCTAATCTGTCCACTTGAGCAGTTGTCTCAAAGCATGTGGGCCCCTGTATGAAGAAGTCGTTCGGCTGAAATGTCTGTCGGCTTGCCGTGTTTTTCAGATGTCCGACATTGTACTCCACTGCTGTGTGGCATCCCCGCTTGGTTTAACGTCAATGAAAGCAGACGGTTCCATGCGAGTGTTTTTCCTGCCGCCGAAAGAACCTTCGGTGATTCTGTAGCTGAGGCTGCGCTTTTCTAAAGGCGGTTGACTCAAAATGATAACTCCACTGAGACCGTATCGCAGGAACTACGTGCTGTTTTATGCGATTGTCATGGTAGTCCTGTGTGGAACCAGCGGAAGCACGGTGCATCTCAGTCTCGCTGACGTACCGGACTCTCTCCACACGGAGCCAAAGCAGACTTCACATAATTAAAGCCTCGTAAATAAAGAAAACATTAAGAAGAAGTGTAGCACTAACCTTCAGGGGATTTCCATTGGTCTTGGCACAGTCTTGCATTTAAAAGGCATGAAAAAAGTCACTTGGAGCTAGTTAATGATACGACTAGCCTTGCGACAATTATACTCCATTGTCCCAGAGTGGGAACTGCTGTTGTACTTCTTGCAGTAAAAAAAAAATACATAATTAATGGAAGCAGGAGATTGAGACTGAGACCAGTCGATAATTGTGCTGAGTTTTATTGCTGTGGTGTGGCTCCCCAGCTCGTTACTTGTCACATTCTAACAGTGCTGATTTGTAGCTCTGTTAATTACAGTATAGCGATAATACCTATAATTATCCCCAGCCGTTATTTTCATTATGATCTTATGGTGAATGAGTTATAGAGGTATGCAGTAGCACACTGACCCTGGATCAGTTTACCTGGGGACTGCATAGCCCCTTCCTCTTGGTAGCTGCCTGTGGCCCCTCCTTGTGATGGATAGAAACGGAGGCATAAGAGAGGCAGGTAGACGCACTGTGCCCCCCTCCGCCCCCCAGCCCTAGATCTGATCAGACCTGACATCGCAGCACTAGCCGGTTATGACTGGCTACCTTGGCTGCTCGTGATGTCAGAATCACCGGGGTAACAAAGCCTGTTGTTCTGTTCACCTAGCCTGGGAATCCTGAATCGTGTCCCATTCTTAGTGACAGGATCCCGAAAAAGTGGGCTTCAGTCTTGTGGTCTATATTACACTGCATTAATATCCACTGCAAGAGATCCCCAGCAGATATATTTTCATTGTTATATAACAGTATATATATAGGTTTGTGTGTGTGTGTGTGTGTACATACAATATGTATGTATGTGTATGTTTGTGTATATATGTGTATATATATATTTATATATATTTATTTATATATATAGTACAGGACCAGCTAACATGGAGCAACCTCAGATCATCGGCCAGTGTCTCAGGTTGGCCGCCTGCACCACGTTGTCTTAGCGACCCTGCGATACATCTTAGCGATGTGTCGATGCTCCTGAGCATCTTCCTGATGCCGATGACGGCGGCCATCTTTTTTTAGCCGGAGGAAACGCAGATGAGGGGAGGACACTGCGACGGGAGATGTGAGAGAAAGCGAGGAGGAATGAAGGTGTGAAGGAAAGCGGTGGATTATAAAACCACACTTGGCAGACGCGTGGAGGTGGTGGTGGGGGGGGGGTTATCGCTGGCGTTTGTGTAGATAAAGGAACAGAGATGAAGAAATTTGCAAGTAAGGGTTCTCTGTAGAGTTCTTTCAGAAAACTCAATGTTTGCTTTTGCAGTGGCCAGTCAGAGTGAACAGATGGTATTTATCCAGTTGCATAGTCGGGCAAAGTTTGAAGGGTCTACAGAAAAAGTCAAGGATGAGGTCAGGTAATTATATCGTTAAACAGGCTGCGCAGAAGGTCTAGACAGGCCAACGATTGCCTTCCGGACAAATTCGTGTCGAACAAAACTCTTCGGTTGTGCTCCATCAGAGGAACCCGGCAGTGTTCCTGACATATTCTCCTCTCTCTGCCGTCGGGCTGTTTTTCTGCAGATGTGGACGAGTGTGCGGAGGGCAAGCACTACTGTCGTGAGAACACGGTGTGCGTCAACACAGCCGGCTCCTTCCTGTGCGTCTGCCTCGCCGGCTACGTCCGGATCGACGACTACTCCTGCACAGGTGAGCTCTTCACGGTGGGTGGGCCCAGTCCCCGGCAGCCTAGGATAAACAGGTACACTGCCAAACGTCTGGGTCACATGTCCTACGATGGCATCAATACGACCAATCATTAATCATAATTCAATGTCGATTGTTGACTAAATGACTATAATTAACTCTAATGGGGATCTGTACTGTTCAAGTGGAACATATGGTCCAAGTCACACTGGGTATTTGCAGTATCAAACACCTTTTCCTGATACATTAATGGCCCTGAGGCATAGCACCAACAATGCAGCCGTCTCCATTAGTCTCCATTAGTCTCTAGTTTAAAAAAAAACTCTCAGGCCGATTTATTAAGTATCTGGACAGAATGACCCCCCCGGGATACACTCTGACGGAGACCCCCGCTCTCCGGGGTCACCTCTGATTCTGCATATCGCCGGTGCGATTGGCTGTGATTAATACGCACAGCCATGGGGCTTGGTCACCTGACCCATCATTTTGGCCTCACGCCATGAGCGAGCAGGACCAGAGACGGGGCCGACCGTATCGATCCTCCCGGGAGCGTTTCGGAGATCCTGCAGCACATCCACGCGCCTCCCAGCTTCTCTCTGCACCATGAGAACGACCCCCCCCCCCCCACAACCTGCACTTCACAACTCTTCTAGATGGTTCTGTTGGCAGCGGAGTGCATACCACAGTTCGCAGTTCCTCTGAGACACCCTCACTGAACCCCGTGGCGCCGGTGAGCCTGTGATCTGTTTAAGCCTCCCCTCCAGAGTGGGGGGGGAGAATGGGCAATTCGGACTGAATTATAAAACATCGAGCTGCTTCTGTGCATGGGACGGGTCGGCTTGTAAAGGCGTCCAATTCTTTCCTACAGTCCCGTTTGATCTTCACGCTGCTGATCCTTTTCCCACTCTGCTCCCTGCTGAGCTGATCCCAGACCAGAGCTGCCCTTAGGTTCCACACCCACTGATGATGATTCACACACATCCCCAAGGACCAGAGCTCCATTAAGTAGCTGAGGTAGCATGTGATGTAAAAGTCACATGGTCACATTGCTGTACTAATAGCCAATCAGATCTACCCAGCATCGTTTCCAGAGTCCTACACTCTGACGTAAAGCTGGTTCGATTGTAATAGGTGAGAGGATATGTGATGGTCGCTCCTTAAAAGCAGCCAAGCAAAATTATTATCAGGGAAGCGTTTTATCACCTGGTTTAAATCCCAGGAAGGAAAATACCAATAGCAAAAAGTTTCACACAATCAAGGAAGGATGCAGGAAGGCTCAGAAGCAGGCTTTTTTGGAGCTCATGGGAACAAGCTGATCCGTACACATGATGATCAGCACACGCGTGAGGGATCACGTGCCTGATTAGCATGTGACACACGAGAGTAAGCGGGTTGGATAAGCTGATTTACAGATATAGCAGACATAGCCGTGCCCTATTTACACCGTGGGCTGGAGGATTAGCGTCAGAGTGGTCATAGATCATGGCCAGTAATAAGCAATGAAAAATTACTACGTGCGATTACATACAAATTAGTGCATGTTTGGAATCACTCTCGATTCGGCACTGGGAGTCCAACCTGAACTAGGCTGTTGTTTTATAATCATTCATACATAATGATATGCTGCCATAGTAACTCTGAGGGACATGTATTATATTTTTTCTATAAGAACTTGAAGTTAAATAGGCCATCTTTATATAGATGTTTAAAACGAGCTGTAACTGAATCCTCAAACTATTTAGCGGTGTCATTTGTAGGGTTCTGTGTTTGAACTGAATTCTGGCAGCAGTGTGAGACTATTAGCTGAAACTAGCGGTTAGCAGTTGCGTCTCGGAGGAGTCTGGCTGGAGACAGGGAGACCTCATTTCTATTCAAGAGACATCTTACAAACAAGGAGAATAAGGAACATCACAGTGTACACAAATACTACTGCGTTCCAACTTATTTTGTAAAATGAGGGGAAACTGTGATGTTTCCTCCAGTCCTGCAGAGGGAGCTGTGTTTGAATGGTCACAGGTGCTGTGGAGACCCTTCCATATCCTATGACCCAATCTGGAAGTGCTGCCAGTTAAAAAATCTCTACTGTTTATATAAGGATTCCGGCTGCTTGGGACTCAGTTTTGTTGCTTCCTGGTATCAGGTCTCATGCCATAAATTAGGTAGAACTTCTAGTTTATACTTTTTCCCGGTGTTGGTGAATGTTTTTTAGCTCCTGACCCTCATCTCCTACACCGTCACTTTGTTCTGGCACCTGTCACACGTGACTCCACACCTCACTATTGCCCTTGACTGACGGGGGGGGGGATGGGTGCTCTAGCCTTGGGGGCAGTATGTGGCCCACCGGGTTATGACACCTTGCCTGTAATCGGATGGTTGCCAGTTCAAAGCTGAGAGCAGTCTGACACTGCTTTCTCAGAAAAACAAGACAAAAATCTCATTTTGGACGAACATGTCTGTTAAAGTAAATAAATCGCAGTTGTGCTCAGGGTCTGGCGGGGGCCCCTGTGAGTTGATCATGGTGAGCCTGGCAGTGTGATCCCAATCTTTGTGCTTTGGCATGCAGTTTCGGCAAAGTCCTTTACATGGCCTGTCACTAAATTAGAAAGAAATACACACACCTTTGGGATTCAAAAGTCTTTACTTTCTCATGTAATATGTATTTAGGACAGCAAGCTGCCCCCCACCATATCATTTTGGTATCTGCTTTTTAAGTGACTTCCTTATTGTAGCTCTTTTTAAAATCAGGTTATACTTTTGGGAAAAAAAAAACAGAAAACAAGAATAAAATTGGACCATTTGAAAGATGTTCAGCCCTATTACTCTTTGCAGTTCTGCTTTGGAGTTTAATGCACTTGGGGGTTTAGAAATGCGTTCCGAAAATCTTCAGTGACTTGGGGAGGTTTCATTTCGGGGTACATTTTTAGAGCTTGTGTCCCATTACTGTCTGTATGGGGCAGACTGCAGACCCAGGTGACTGGCAGCAGTCGGATACGTGTTCCGAAGTTCAGGAAGAGATCCAGAAGGACGGCCGTTATACATCTATATATTTAGCGGATGCTTTTGTCTAAAATGATATGCAAGTGGGGCACGTAGCACATGGAAATCGTACTTTCTGCTGTGGAGGAGACTAGGCGTAGATGTGGCTAGACTGGGCTTGGATGCTTGGGTACAGTAGCGGAGCAGGAACTACACAACATCTACCAAACAAAGCAGGAACATAATACGACCATTCAAGGAGCAGAAGTGCAACATAAGGACATTCAGTATAAAGAGGCACCGGGCTAGTAGAAAACCTTGGAAATATAGAGGGTGGTGGTGACTCAATCTTTGATAGAAATGTAGTTAAAGGCTGCTAGCAGATGAGGCCCCTGCTCTTCCAAGCACCCTGATGGTCAGATGGACTCTTTTCGTCGCCATAGTGACCTTTGGAATCCAGGCTATCCACCAAGAGCTGTTAATCCCCGTAATGAAAGAGCGAGCCCTGTCACAGATGGCTGCGAACCCTGAGTCAGCCTCCTGGCCAGAAGGCTGTACCTAAGGCGTCGCCAAATAGCATTTCTGTGTCTGCATACAGTATGTATGCCTTTCCATCCATCGTCCAATCTGCTTATCCGATACAGAGTCAAGGTGGCCAATCCATGCGCTCAATAGAAATGCACTTCTAAAAGTGGTGTGTGTAATTGGGAGCTTCGGGGAATGGCAGGGAGTGAAGTCATATTCATTTGCTCGTCCCGCTCTGACTGTTTTCTGTGTGTCTCTGTCATCGGAGATGAAAGCAGGTCTGCTTGATTGCCTTGATCTACTTGGCGAAAGCATTTTATTGGTGACAGATTCCTGCCCAGTTTGTCTGAGAAGCTGTCACCAATTTCTATTTTTTTTTTTTTTTTGCAATATTTAGTACTTTGAGAGAACAGCACCAATGCAGCCAGCAACGATCATTCAGCTTGGCTCATGGGAGTTTTACTTACGCAAAAATGTCCTTAGGGCAGAAAGAAAAATGATTCGTTTAGAGAGATAACCAATTAGATTATAGAAGAGGTGGGTCCAAGGAACTAGAGTAGGTGGATCAACCAATCAGATGCTTGGTCCCACCTCCTCTAGTTGCTTAGACCCACGTCCTCTACAATCTGATTGGTTATCTCTCTGAACCAATAATTCTTAACTTCTTTTCATTCTGCCCTCAGAAAAATTTTGTGTAAGTAAAACTCCTACGAGCTTAGGCTTGCCCAGTATATCTGAACAACTTAAAAAAAAAGCTGAAAGGTAATTCCAGCAGAATCAAGTTTCCTGTTGATGGTGGTTTAGGCATAAACCTGCCAATGTCAATCACTGGCAGTTTTAAATCCCTTCTGATTGGTTACTTTCTTGCTTCCTTTTGGGTTAAACAGCCAATGATTGACAGGATCCCACCCACCATAGGTTCCATCAGTATTTATTTAGAGAGAGCCTTACAACAGACATGGCACCTGAGAATAAAAATGCAACTGTAAATTGTGTAAAGCGGATATTGTTATTTTTGGTACATCGTGATCTATATAGTGGGACATATTGTAGAATAATGACAGGTTTACAGATTGTGTAAGTAGACACTGTTGTTACAGGGTGCTCATTGTCTGTTAGTCACTCTGCAGTGAAACACAGTGCTCTCCGCCCAACTCCTGCTAGTCCATATGCCCAGTGTTATTCTGCCTGTTTTTGCTCACATCCAGAATTGGAACACCCAGTTAATATGCCCAATTTAGGTTTTGGAATAAAATATAAATCATTCAAACAAATATTTTATATACAACTTTTTCCCTGCATTTCTGCAGTTTTGGCATTTGGACAGTTCTAGTGTTCCAGTTACAGAGATCCAGATTTTCCCAGAAGCCAGTGCAGGGGAGGCTGCAGTTTGGGATCAGGCTGCATGCTGAGAGCAGGCAGATGCGTTAAGAGCGTACCACCTGCAAGGCCTCTCCTGATATAAGAACACAGCGTCGCTGTTTTGCTGCTGTATACGCTGTAAAAAAAACATTGTTTCTTTAAAGTTGTTTTCCAATCTGAAAACCACATGTAACTAGTGATGTAGTCTAGACCACCAAAACTGACAAAAAGTCATTACTAAGAGCAGAGTGTATCGACAGCAAGACAAGACCAAGACCAAAGCAGGGCGAGACTGAGATAAGACCAAGACTGATGTATTTTTGTTCTTGAGTTTCCTGAATACAATTTATAAGTACGCTTTGCTGAATGTAAATTTAAGTGTTGCAGTGTCTACCTATCAATAGATTGAATGCTACAGAGCGTCAGGGATGCTGTTGCCTGGGGGAACTTGTTTTGCTTTCAAGGTCACCTGAAGAACATTGAGATAACGTCACCTGCAGCACACTGAGACTGTTACTTGAAGGACACAGAGAGAGTGTCACTCACCAGAAAGACGGGAAATTGAGCCAGTGTTTCTTGAGGTCGTTATTGTGTTAGCTGAAGGGTATTATTGATACAAGGTGTTCCTGGCTGTTGTCTGGAGATTCATGGGTAAATTCTCTCCCGTCGCTGCTAAACGGAATGTGGGGGCAGGTTGCTAACATGTCGACACCCTCCCCCCACCTCACAGAGCATGATGAGTGCCAGAGTGGGAGCCACAGCTGTGATGAGAATGCGCTGTGCTTCAACACCGTCGGGGGACACAGCTGCTCCTGTAAACCAGGATACACTGGCAATGGCACAATTTGCAAAGGTGAGCCCGTCACGTACTGCCCTCTGTTAACGTGCTTTGTACCCACTTCCTGTGTGCCTGTTAACTTCCTCTGTACCCACTTCCTGTGTGCCTGTTAACATGCTTTGTACCCACTTCCTGTGTGCCTGTTAACTTCCTTTGTCCCACTTCCCGTGTGCCTGTTAACTTCCTCTGTACCCACTTCCTGTGTGCCTGTTAACTTGCTCTGTACCCACTTCCTTTGTGCCTGCTAACTTCCTCTGTACCCACTTCCTTTGTGCCTGTTAACTTCTTCTGTACCCACTTCCTTTGTGCCTGTTAACTTCCTCTGTACCCACTTCCTGTGTACCATTTACATACACTTTTGCATAACTTCACAATGTCAGAATAAGGACCATTCTGGAACATTTTTTTCCTCCTCTGTGCCTTCAGTTTAATATTAAACATTTAGTTTGCAGCCCATCTTCCTTATTTCTGCCTGGGATTGTATCTAATGATCGTCAGTGACTATGAACCCAGAAAAAAGCTGTATCTCGCAGGACTATATTAAAAATGAGGTTTCTGAATTATACATCAGTAGATGCCTTCACTGTTTTTTTTTGCCACCACGGTGTGACATCTTTAATGAGATCTGATATCTAAAAAAGTAAGGCATTTCTAAATGATTATTTAAAGAAATCTTAGGCAGCTATGAGAGGGTGCATAGTGACTGGTTACTGACACGTTACACGAGAACAGAGCTGATTGATTTTACATTGGCTTTATTATATGGGCGTGTTTTTGCACATCCCTGTGACCCTGCGTTCCTGTTCCCAATGCCCCCAGCCCTATGTGACGGCCGATGTGAGAACGGGGGTACCTGCGTCTCCTCCAATACCTGCATCTGCCAGCAGGGTTTCACAGGGAAGAGGTGTGAGACAGGTAAGGCGCTTGGGGGTACGAGGCGGGGAAGGAGGCTAAAGTTAGCCGCTCCACTTATGAAGGAATCTAGTGCTGAGCCACTAAGGTTCCTTCAGGAGGCTGACGTGCCATTGGATGTAACAGAGGTAATAACATCCACAGTAGGTAAAGATCCCTGAAAGATGGCATCTAATCCCGGGATGAAATTGCTCACAAAATGAAGAAGCGTAGGGCCTTTTTTTTCACCTGCAAAATCATTTTTTTTTTCTCAAAAATGGAACCAGGCCCATAAATCAGACTAGGATTACCATCATCCAGACTCACAAAGTTTCATTTCCATCCACGGTCTGAGTGTGAATGTTCAATTTACATGGGGGTGGGGGGGATATGGAAGCGTGTGATTTCTTTGGAATATTAATATTTGATTAACTGAGAAAATGAGTCGGAGTGTCATCCTTTGGGGGTCCCGAGGCTGACGGATGACGTGATATGAAAGCGTGCGGCTGAGCGCTATCTGCTGTTCCGGCCCAAACACAGAAGACCGGAGATGGTTCGTCTGTCTGTCCCGTGACTGTATCCACAGCCAGCCTTTAAAGGCTATGTGTTCATAGTGCTCAGAATGAAGCTAATGACTGTAGGAAGGGTGGCACAGCGGTTTGATGATTAGTACTGTCACCTCACTCCTCTGGGACCTGGGTTTCAGTCCCTGTCAGGGTTCTATGCGTGTGGAGCTTGTATGTTCTCCCCATATCATCGTGGGGTTCCTTCCCAGTATTCTGGCTTCCCCCCACAGACCAAAAAGATGCTAAGGCTAATTGGAGTGAATGGCGTGTGAGTGAATAGAATGTGAGTGAATGAGTGTGTGAGTGAATGGAGTGTGAGTGAATGAGTGTGTGAGTGAATGGAGTGTGAGTAAATGAGTGAATGAGTGTGTGAGTGAATGAGTGTGAGTAAATGAGTGAATGGAATGTGAGTGAATGGAGTGTGAGTTAATGAGTGAATGAGTGTGTGAGTGAATGGAGTGTGAGTAAATGAGTGAATGAGTGTGTGAGTGAATGGAGTGTGAGTGAACGGTGTATGAGTAAGTGAGTGAATGGAGTGTGAGTAAATGAGTGAATTGTGTGTGCGTGAATATCGTGTGAGTAAATGAGTGAATGGAATGTGAGTAAATGAGTGAATGGAATGTGAGTGAATGGAGTGTGAGTAAATGAGTGAATGGAGTGTGAGTAAATGAGTGAATGGAGTGTGAGTAAATGAGTGAATGAAGTGTGAGTAAATGAGTGAATTGTGTGTGAGTGAATGTCGTGTGAGTAAATGAGTGAATGTGTGTGAGTGAATGATGTATGAGTGGATAGTATGTGAGTGAATGATGTGTAAGTGAACAGTGTGTGAAAATGGTGTGTGAGTGAATGATGTATGAGTGAATGAGGTGTGAGTGAATGGCGTGTGTTGTGTGCCCTGCGGTGGGTTGGCACCCCGTCCTGGGTTGTTCCCTGCCTTGCCCCCGTAGTCTCCGGGATCGTCTACAAACCCCCCATGATCCTGAATAGGACAAGCAGTTTCAGAAAATGGATGGATGGATGGGGGTTCAGTGGTGGCAGATTCACGGGGTCTAGCACTTTACAAGGGGCCTTGAATTCAATGTAAAATTTGGGGTGGGAGCAGAATGTCTAGCTATGTCCTGGCTAGAGTAGCTGTGTTTTCTTAAGTTGAAGTAAATTAATTTAATTTAAGATGTCTGTTTTCTTACCTCCTTTCTTCCTCTATGCTGGTGTCGTGAAGTGAACCCCCCCCCCCCCCCCCCCGCTAAAAAAAGTCCCCTTTCCATGCTGCTACCCCCATTCCTCACAACTCTGTTTGCTGTCCTGCCCCTGGAATGCGTCGTAAAAGGAGCGGGGGTGGGGGATTTTGGGGGGAGTAAAGACAGCACCACTGTGAATGGCCACATCATCCTTTATCTGTGTTAACAAATTCACGCTGCATGTCTCTCTCCATATTTCACTCCGGTCCATGGGGAAAAGGGGTCAGGAAATCCAGCAAAGGAGGAGGGAGGTGGGGGCTGGGCATTACGGCGCCCCCTGCCTGTCATTCTGGCTGATCGGAGCACATAGCCTGTCGTGCTACTGGCTGGGTAGCGGGAGAGACGGCTTCTGGCAGCTAATTCATCACTCGCCGCTTATTATCCACCACCCGGCGCCCCCTTCAGGCCGAGATAAGCATCAGCAGGTTGACAGGAAAGGGGAGGTGGGGTTAGGGACGTGAGGCTGACGCGCATCACATCCTCTCACGCTTCCTGTGCCCGTGTCCCGTCACACAACACAGCGTCCCCTGTCCTCCGTGTGCTGTGTTTGCCCCTCTGTGAGGAGAAACCGGTTATCGGCTCCCAAAGAAGGAAATTACTGAAAGATTAACAAGCAGACAGATCGTATCTACGCCCTGTTTAGCTGATTTTATTCCAGCCAGCAGGGACGTGCTGGGGGGCTGGGGGCTGCCCCCCTTTTGAGGCCCTGATTGCTCATTTCCAATCACCAGCAATCGCTGATTTAACAAACTGCAACGCCCCCTCCACTTGACAAAATTTATTGTGAGTGACCCCCCGGCCGCCAACCCGTTTAGTCTCCAGAGCCCTATAAAAACAAATAAAAAAATCATTTTATCTAATAGTAACCTTATGATGGATTTCTTCATTTTATTTACAGTCATTCTTACAGCCATGTTCCGTCACCTCTAAGCTACTACAAGGTCACAGCAGAGATACGGTACAGAACGGGCTATTTTCTGTGAAACGCGGGTCTCGTAATGAGGTCCAGACGGCAGCCATTGGTATCGGTAATTAACCCAGGCTGTTAGCCGAATGGTGTCATCCGTGAGATTCTCAGGTGAGCCACAAGGGGCTCGTTTTCATGTGGGTGGGGGGGCGGCAGGTGCTTTTTTAGGTCTGGAAAGGGAAGGCTGGGAGAGTTCTGCTGATGGAGGACTTGCCACCACGGACCTTGTTAGCCGGAGGGTTGGGTGGGGGGGGGGGGAGCAGTGACAGCTGGCAGTTGTTGGGAGGGGGTGCTGTGGGCATCTTGATGATGGGGAGGGCCGTCCCAGGGGGGCGCATTAAAACGCCGGCACCGCGGGGGGGAGGACAGATGGGCGTGGGGTCGCCGGGGCCCTATCCTCGGCCTTGGCTCCTGAGGTGATCTCGCCGCGCGCCGGTACAGCTTATTTCAGCCTGAGTCAGCACTTCCCATTGTGCTCTCCTGTAACGACCTAGCCTGTGCTAACAGATTACGTGACATCTACCCGCTCCTCTCTGTATCTCCGCGGGCTTGTTATTTCCTGGGCGGAGCTCGATCCGATCGCCCCGCCGGTATTTATGGAAATTCTCTGCAGAAATAGCCCTGGGACTCACAGGCATACGAGGGAAACGTCACCTGGGTTTGAGGTGCCCTGGAACAGCTTCCTGAGGGATTTTTCTTAACCTGCCCCTTGCGTTATAAATAGAAAGAGCAGTAATACTTGAACGTTTATTATTTTAACGTTACCATCCATCAAGAAAAATGTTATACTTTTTGTTAGACATTTTAATTTCACTTTTATTGTAATTACTTTCATATATTAACATATAAATGCAGTTATGAGAGCTGTGTCTTGATGTCTCTCATTTGCGTGTTGAGCATGTTTCATTCTTTAATATTACTTTTTGCCGCCGTTCTTGCACTTGTTAATAACCATTTCCCGTGTTATCGCTTTCTCTGCAGGGAAATTTCCCATCTTTCACCAGGGCTACTTTCTAGCCAGCAAAGTTATTAATGTTAACCTTGCTTGTGACCGAACGAAGATGTCAGAAGCACCTGTAGGGGGCAGTAGAGGAATCTGGCTGCTAGAAGCAGTTCCTCTGCGGTACTGTGACGTTGGTAATGTTGTTACCAACATTTTGACAGCCGTTTCATTGGTTTGTTCCACTGCTCCGTTGACTTGGCCCACTCCAGCAATTCTTTGAGTGGGTCTGTCTAGTTCAGGAGGCTCATTGATCAGTCAGTTGGGTCTCCCTTGTTAGTCTGTCTTGTTGACAGCAGCAGCTGTATGTCTCAATGGGTCATAGTATAAAGAACGGTTCCACCCCAGTGACTTTGTGGGGAGACAAAAATGACAACGAGCACCGAAGACAGACATGGCTAGGGGAGAAGAATCTGCCAGTGTCTTATGTTTGATAATTCTGAAATGGTTTACCCAGAATAACCAGGCCACCTGACCTGAATTTCAAATTGCGCGTTTTGTGGCTCAAAGCGATGTGTCAGTCTAGCAGGCAAACCCTAAATCATTTTTTTTTTTTAAATAAAAAAAAGAACATATCCAAGATATTTTTTTTGACTTAGCCATTACGGGGCTAAACTGCCAGATGTCATAATGGTTCAGGTATGATGGGTAAACATCTTATTAGCGAAGCATTAACTGCTACACTCAGGGCAGAACCTAAAATGAACCATCTGCTTACTGTTAAAAATCCAAAATGTCAGAAACAATGAAAAACATTAAAAGCTCATTTTCTTTACCGCTCATATCTCTGGGGGAGTCTATACCCATGATTTCTGATCTGTATTGAGTAAATTAATCATGGGGCACTTTTATGCTACAAGAATTGCTTAACGTCCTCCCATACCTTCAGGCAAATCCTGAAAAGGATATTTGTTGGGAATAAAACAAGGATCATTGGTCTTCGGGTGAACGGGAGCAGTTGGGCTGAATGTAGGACCAGCTTCTGCTGCCAGAATATGATTTTGTCACGTGAAATATGGCTGCATTTTGTATAGGAAGCCGTGTATACAGTGGACAGTGTATACAGTGTCCAGCACTGCACTCTTATCGCTTTGTCCTGTTCAGCATCCTGATCTTGTGTTTGCTTAGCAGTTTGGATGGCAAACAGCTTAGCTAAGACGACCTGTTTCTGAACTGCCTTTGGTGTGTGACTGAGAGAGTCTCTGTCTGAAAGTGAGTCTCCTGCAGTGGACTTGCCTTGCATACAGGATGAGCTGTGCTGCATTCAGACCATAGATTTTTAAGGCATGTCTAAACATCCATTGAAATTCGATTGACAGTGTATGCATCCCCAGGTAGATGCATATGAATTGTATGTGCATTATGCATTTATGTATGCATTTACAGTATGAACATAGCAAATAAGGATCTTAGTGTTACACTTATTGGCAAATTTAAGGCTTTGAAATCTGTAGCTTTTCCTTTTAATTGATACTGGAGGGATTTTATTGGGAAAAGTTATTTTCAGAGATATGTCAAGTAATTGCAAATAAGGTATCTACTCAATGAGTTATGCATTTTATGAGAGCATTGCCAACAAATGACTTGAAAATTGAGTGACTGTTTGAGAATCATTCATTTGTGGTTGCTAAATGATGAAGAAATAAAGCATAAATACATTTGTATTGTTGCTCCATGTGAAAATTGAGACTTAAGTAAATTGCAGTTTGACAGTTCACAAGACAAAGGTATCCCTAAATGCAGACAGTGAAATCCTCGCTGCGTGTCCATTCTTCTTTGTGATGATATTTCCAAGTTTCATTCAAGTTTAATTTAAGGAACATCAAAACAGGTGGAAATTGTCTACGGAAAACACAGGTTAATTACGGTTTGCATGGCCGGGCATGATTTTAATTTCCAGGTTAATGGCCTATTTGAAATGTTATTTATGAAGGGACAAATTGTGATTAAAAATGAGTTGTGAAAAGCTGCTGTATCTCTTTTAAAATTCCCTTCAGGCGTTGAGTCTGAAGCTCTCTATCCTAGATTACCCGTCGGCCAGTCGGAATCTGTTGTGTGACCAGGGCTAATTAAGGGCTGGCTAAGAGCACAGTCATTTGCATAATGGGAGGTCTGAGCACAGAGCTAATGGACGACCACAGAGGATTCAGCGTTGGCATCCTGGAGACGTTTAATCAGAGTAAAACTTTTTCCAAAATTCCCTCCATTGGCCAGGTATTGTGGCAGCAGGTCTAATAGGATATTATTTGATTTATTATGCTTGTTTTGGTTTAATACATTGCGCCGTCTTCGACGGTATTGGGTTTACTTTGGCCCTGGTGAAGAATGACCTGTCATTAAACTGTGCACCAGACCAAGTGGTTCAGCTGAAGCTGAAGATGAGAGTGGATTCGAGGGCGCAGACCCCAGAAGACGGGGCTGGGAGAATGGAGAGAGATTGCTGTTTAGGGGGGGGTACTCATGCACTGTGTGGGTGTGGGGTGAGAGTTTAGCTCAAGAAAGTCTGGCTTTCTTATTGTATGTCAGGGCAGAGGATTGTGGGTAAACTGTGTGGACAATGAAAAATTACACCGGTGCTGAAAACTACTCATTCAGCAGGGAGAAAAAATTATTTGCCATTGTTCTTTTGTTTAGCTTAGTAACCCCTGCTATATTTTACCGCATTTTACTGGTATACCAGGCTTGACTCCTTCATGAGTTCTGAGGCTGCGTGAAACAATGGCCAGCTATTCCTAAAGATGCAATTCCGGCAGAAAAGACCACTCTGACACTCTGCTGTGCTGTTTCTCTCTCGCCTTGTGTATGCGTGTGTGTGTGTTTGTGCACGTCCACGTGTGACTGTGCACGTGCGCTTGAGGCAGACATAGACGAGTGCTCCGACGGGTTCGTGGAGTGTGACAGCCGGGCCACTTGTGTCAACCTGCCAGGATGGTACCACTGCGAGTGCCGTGATGGTTACCATGACAACGGAATGTTTTCACCTAACGGAGACTCCTGTCAAGGTGGGAATAAGGTTATGGAAGCTAACTCACCATCTCCGTATGCTTATCTGCTAACTAAGTTAACCTGCATCTAGGCTCAATAACTCTACCAGGACTGGGCAATCTTGTCCGCAAAGGGCCGGTGTGTGTGCAGGTTTTTGGGATAACCCATAGGTCAGCTGTTCAAACTCAGGTGTGAGGGACTCTTCAGCTAATCAGTCCTCTAATTAGTAATCTATTTAGGGAGTTAGAGTGAAAACCCGCATTCACACCGGCTTTTTCTGGATAAGATTGCCCACCCCTGGTGCTCTACCACCATACCGTCCAGGCATTGTACTGCAGAATACGGTATTTTGACTGTATTTATTAAAGCAATTTGCCAAGCGGCCTAATTTTATCACCGCGATTTCCAAAATAATACAGTGCACCCAAAATATGGCAGTATCCCCAAAATAACAGTTTACCATTATACCACCCAAGCCTACCTGCAGGGGTGCTGTAAAGGGGGGTAGGTTAGGATCATTCTAATTAAAAATCTGGAACATTATTGGATTGGTCTGGGTTGGGAGCCCAATATTACATGCTGTCTACTTGCATGTGAATCCAAGGGCTTGAGGTCAAAGGTCATTTCTCTGTGTATAAGGAGCAATAAGGTCGAGGTGCATGGTGTACATTGTGGTGGGTAATGCTAAGGGTGGCTAAGGCTAATATGAGCTTGTATCCAGACTAATCTGCATGCAGGCATGCTTTGGTGAATCGGGTCCTGCGTGGGCATGTGTGTGAAATCCTGTCTGCGACTACGCCACATCGTATGACTGTGTGACTGTGCAAACGTTCCCCCCCCCCCCCCCCAGACATAGACGAGTGCCGGACGGGGAGGAATACCTGCGCCAACGACACCGTCTGTTTCAACCTGGAGGGGGGGTATGACTGCAGGTGCCCCCACGGGAAGAACTGCACAGGGGACTGTATCCACGAGAACAAGGTCAAACACAACGGGCAGATCTGGGTGCTGGAGAGTGACAGGTGCTCCGTCTGCTCATGTCAGGTGAGTCCCTCTCTAATGGAGGGATTTTATTTGTTAGTTTCATTATCAGTTAACTATATGGGTGTGTGGCTCAGCCGAATAGGACACTGTGCCTGTGGTCGGAAGGTTGCTGGTTCAAATCCCTGAGTTGGCGGTGATGTCACCATTTTAGTTAATCCCAAATTCCTCAGTGGACCCTGTCTTCTCAAAAAGTGTCACTTTGGATAAAAGTATCTGCTAAAAACTATTGATCAATAGCATACCACATACCCCCAGGACCTGAGTTCAAGGTTCCACTCTGGCTCTATGTGTGTGGAGTTTGCATGTTCCCCCTGTGTTGTCTCGGGGTTTGGGTTTGGGTTTGGATTAGGGTTAACTGCAAAACAATTTGAAGTTGCCAGATTGGGTGAATGGTCTGCGTGTGCTCTGTGATGGGTCAGCGTCCTGGAGCTTCCGGGTTTGGTTCTGGACCCCCATGACCCTGCATAGGACATTCAGGTACCGAAGCTGGATAAGGCAAGCTCAGTGGGTGGTACTGCTGTCTCCCACCTTCAGAGTTGGTATGTGCCCAGTGATGAACTGGCATCCCATCCAGGGTGCGCCACACCTCTGCCTTGCGCCCTGTAATGACTGGGATAAGCTCCAGGCCCCCGTGGCCCTGAGCTAAATAAGGAGTTAGGGGACGAGTGGATTTTTTTGTAGATTGGTAGCATCACCAACAGTATTTAAGCAGAGAAGCAGACGGGTCCAGCAGCTCACTGTAGATTATGTCCATTAACAAATGAGCTGTCCAAATGCGTATTGGGGGGGAGTTCGGTGCTGATGGGCTTGGCCTGTTCACCAGGAAGCGCACCTCTGGTTACAGCCAGCGAGTAAGTAGGACAGGTTCTGGGGGGCGGGGCAGCTGCCAGCTGATAAGTAGGTCCCCCCTCCACATATCAGGGGCAGGATTAATGGGCGTGTCAGGGTGATTAATGAGTCGCCTCCACGCTGCCACAACAGTAGCTCAGTGCAGAAAGCAGGTCCCTGTCTCCCCAAACTGAGTAAGCGGCCAGGATCCACTTGTTTACATCCTAATGTGTTTGTTGCAGCATTTTTTCACCAGGTGGGACGCTCCGCCTGTGTGCTATTATACAGCAGCTTGCTTGTGTGTTGCATCTCCGTGATGGATCTCTGAGTTCATCGGCTCATGCCTGGGATTCTGCATTTTTCTGTGCTCCCGCCGCCGATATGCTGTGCAGAGGCTCTGTGTTCGACTGCTCATGTCTGAGATTCTCCATTTCTCTCTCCTCCTACTGTCTATGTGTTGTGTTGTGTTGAGACTCCATTTTCAATTGCTCATGCCTGGTATTCTGTGTTTGTCTGTTCTCCCACTTATGTTGTGCCGAGGCTCTGTGTTCGATTGCATTTGTCTGAGCTTTGATCATATCTGCACTTGGCAGAGCGGGCTGGTCCTGTGCCGGCGGATGGTGTGCGACTGCGACAACCCCACGGTGGACCTGTACTGCTGTCCGGAGTGTGACCCGCGTCTCAGCAGCCAGTGTCTGCACCAGAGTGGTCTGAGGGCTTACAGCAGCGGGGACACCTGGTTGGAGGGCTGCCAGAAGTGTCAGTGCTTGGTGAGCCAATCACACACTGTGCCTCATTCTTTGACCCACCTCCCTCAGACTCTAAATAACCCTGCTGTGTGGTATGAGTTGTTTTTAAATAGGTAATTAGGTTTAGGTGTCTTTAATTTTACCCACAGCTCCATACATTAGGGCACCGTAAAAGATGGTTGATTTTTTGCACACAAAAATAAAACGGAACAGGATTTCTTAGGGATTTGGAGCGTACATAGCAGGGCATTACAAAACTCCCATCATGCATCTGACTTGCCCTCCTGTTCTCCTTCTGCCTACTGCGTGCACATAACAGTCCTGGATCATGATCCTGTAGTCCTCCGATGAAGTTACACTCCTCTCATTCAGGAGTGAGCGATGGGACAAACACTAGGTGGCGCAGAGGAGTATCGTGGCAAATTGGAGGGCCGTTGAGAGCAGCCTGAGGTGGTGCAGCCCAGCAGCGTGCCGTCGAAGGTGCTGCGTGAAGGGATGGGAATGAACACTCACCATCGGCCACAAGTTCTGACTGAAAAACATCCAGTTTCTGGCTGAAGCACATTTCAAAGCCAACAGCAGAGCAAAGACGACAAGGCTCTCTCAATGGCTAATACAATTCAGTTCATATGCCAGTTTTGAAAAAGAAAATCTCCCAAAATGACGTTTCTGTAGCACAGCTTTGTTGGATGATGGGTAAGAGAATCCCATAATCCCCTGCTTCTCTGGGTTACAGAATCCTCACTAAGACTGCTACCGGGAAACATGGAAACATCTTTGGAAATGGCAGAAGTTCTTCGGTAGAGTGTAATGCTCTCAGATTTACAGATCCCTGTTCTGTAAATGTCGCTGTGTACTGCCGGACATTTGAGCCAATGAAAAGAGAGGCTTGCAGAACGCTTCGGGGCCCGTTTTGTAACGTTGCAAAGGGTGAAACCACAAGCTGTCACGTAGCAGGAGACCCCGGCACTGAGCATTTTCTAACCTTGAACACGATTCACTGCAAGAGCCCTTTCAAAACACTTTCCGTAAGAGGAAGCTCAGTGCTGCGTATTACAGGAAAACCGAACAGAACATTGCCAAATTACTCAAGGCTGAGAAACATAACCATAACTTATAAATTCTGATGCAGAACGCCCTCCCCCACCACCATCAGGGACCTGGCAGGGGACATGCCCGCCCACGTGGAGACAGATCACTGGGCCCGCTTGTGGCAAGAAACTGAAGAAATTGCAGCCATATTACCCAATCTGTCTGAAATATGCATAATTATTAAACCTATTAATTAAGTACAGGGTACAAGAACACTGCATTGTGGTTCATGAGAATTAGAATCAAATATCCTGAACGCTGGTATTCTGGAGTGGTTACTAATGTAATCCGTCAAGTTTCCTTCTTACCTGTGATCTTCCGATCAGAACCGGAACCGGAACCTGTTGCTGCTCTCTGATCTTTCAACCCCGCCCCCTAACAACCGTCTCTGCTCCGGGCCGCAGCGGGGAGAGGTGGATTGCTGGCCACTGCCATGCCCACTGGCTGACTGCGAGTTCACGGTGGTGCCCGAGGGCGAGTGCTGCCCACGATGCGCCGCCGACCCATGCCAGGCCGACGCCATCCGCAACGACCTCACCAAGACGTGCACCGACGAGCTGGGCATCGCTCGCTTCAGTGGGGCATCCTGGACCAAGCATGGCACCGAGTGCACGCTCTGCCACTGCAAGGTAAGGCTTCTTAGCTATGTGCTAACTGTGCTAGCTGCTAATAGCCACAGGGTGAGTGCACACACTGCCACTGCAAGGTAAGGCTTCTTAGCTATGTGCTAACTGTGCTAGCTGCTAAAAGCCACAGGGTGAGTGCACGCACTGCCACTGCAAAGTAAGGCTTGTTAGCTATGTGCTAACTGTGCTAGCTGCTAATAGCCACAGGGTGAGTGCACGCTCTGCCACTGCAAGGTAAGGCTTCTTAGCTATGTGCTAACTGTGCTAGCTGCTAATAGCCACAGGGT
>JAODJU010000062.1:22484950-22495039 GCA_026776725.1 Gnathonemus echidnorhynchus | reverse complement strand
TTATGCTCAACTGGTTGGTTGAAACAAAATCCTGGTTTGGATTTTTACTTTCTGGACCTGAAATGTCCGCCTCTGCCGGTAACTGCTGTAAATGCTGGCACATGGAAATGCCGTGTGGGTCTGCGGGCTGCATAGTCTGTGCTTGTCATCAGAAAGTTGCTGGTTCGAATCCCGAGGCTGACATAGCGATGTTGCAGTTGAGCTCTTGTGCAAGAACCTTTAACCCCAGTGGGATGCTGACTGATCCTCTCTTGAACTAAAATAAATATTTGTCCTCTAAATGTAAGTAGTTTCCAGTAAAAACCCTGCTTTTTAAAACCAGCCTGGCCGCTCGAGCCCAGTCTCCTGACCAGCATCCCGGAGGTGTGAAAGCCACTGAATGAAGGTGACATTCTGGGAGCCAGACACTGTGGGAGCTGCTTACTGTATTGAATTGGTCTGTGTATGGCTGCTATCTTCTCACTGGAGTTTCAACTGGGCTGTGGCCAGTGTTTACACTGGTATCGTCGTCGCTGTGATTCAGGACAAAAGCTGGCTTTTTTACAGCAGCCCACTGCTTCTGTAGTAAAACATCTGGTCGTTTTCCCAAAACAAGACCGGCTGGTGCGCTAGATGCACATGCCCACAGAAATGGGATAAGACTAAATCTAAGCTGGCCAGAGTACAAATGAATCCAAGATGATATAAAATATCGATTGCGTGGGCAGGCCATGCTGAGACCTTAAGGCATGCTATTTATATTAGATTTAACTTTCACGTGTGACCGAAATATGAAGCCACTTTCACACGCGGCACCAATATCTTACATAGGCCATTCTGTTTCATATAATGCCTCTGAAATCCTCCTCTCGTTCCATTAACTGATACCTATTAATGTCAAAAAAGCCGCTTCACAAAAGTAGAGGTCAGTGTCATAATATGAAATGCATCAAAGTGGCAAAAAAAAACATTCAATATCGCTACCGACAAAATTGCTTCCATTTGGCTCAGTTTGTCCTTTGTCGGCACGGAAAGTGAAGGCTGTCGGTCACATGCGCTGGGTGGCATTGAGGAAGCAAGACACGCAGGGCCACTCAACCTTGTCAAAGTTGCCCGGTGACATCGAACGTCTGACGGTAGGCGAGGGAATGGCTGAAAAGAGGAACGCTCCTGACATGACGTCTTCCGAGGGCACGACAGCGGAGGTGTGGAGAACATGCTGTTTGGCTCATCCTTGGCTACCATGACAACTCGCTAACTGAAACAGCCGGCCTCCGATGAACGCTGCGATACCCTTGCGATGATGCTGCTATAAACTCCCATGGCCATTACAAGGTCTGACAAATCCAGGGTTTTAAAACCTATGACTGCGATGCTGATCCTCTGTCACAATCAATCATTATCGAATGTTTTTTCTTAAGTCCTGAGATTTGAGAGTATTGGTTTTATGAAGCAAAGTCCAGACACGTGGAAGCACCTTGACCTTCAGCTAGCAATGGCCATAGAGCTTGTAGAAGACCTGGCGCTATCACACATCTAAATCCGGCGACCGGAACCAGAAGCTGACTAGTGCGTCAGTTTTGTGGTTGTCTCAGAAGGTCACTTCTGGTTTCATCTCTCATGTCCAAAGGGTTCTCTAAATGGCTAAATTATCTCGTGCCCCATAACAGGCAGGGCTAGACATCAAGATCCCCTCCACAACCCTATTCAACATTTCAAAGTCAAATTAGAATGTGGCTATAAAACTTCCTCGTTCATTTTACATGTTTTCCAACTTTCCCTTTCATGAAGCAAAATGATTAACATCTTATGACATTTCTAGATGTAAATTTACTCATCCATCCTTCTTTGGCTAGATATAAAATTGGATGAATGCGAACCCAATTTCTGTCAGGGACATTTAATTAGCTTGTCAAAGCAACAAGGCACGGTTAATTTATTAAGCTGAATAAATATGCAACGCAATGTGTGAGCTGAGGAACATTTTGGCCATTTAACATTTTCCCGGTTCACGTCGCCCGTCTCCGTATCTGTGGTGTGACAACCTCCGGGTGGCGACGATGAGCGCTAACGGGAGCCTTTATGGATTTGGCAGGTTGGTAGGTGTATGCAGGTGTAACAGGCTGCCTGTCCTGTCACTGAGGCAGAGCCAGAGGAAGTCAGTCCAAAATCAGGTCCAAAATCACTTAGATGTTCCTCCCTGTCTGCAGGGGTAATAGAACGGGAATGCTGTCAGAGTCACCGGTTGATGGGGGGCTATTAACCTGGTCTGACAAAGGAGAAAAAGGCTTGCAACAATAATCTCTGCTACCAGGGACAGTCACACAACTTCCACATACAGTAATGATGTTCAACCCCTGACATCCTTTGCTCATTATGTAGAAAATGACTGTGTGTTGGAGATCTTGAGAGATGATCCCATGCTGCCTTGGAGAAGGTGGCCCGTCTGGAGGGATGTGTTCCTGAAATGCCCGTCTGTAATGAAGGTGGCGTATGTGCTGAGCACGTGGTTTTTGAGGCCCTTAGGTACCTGCAGCAGAGCTGGAACTCAAGAACGAATGTGGAATTACTTTATACAGTGACTTACAGCTTTTTGCTGAGTGGAAATTCCAAGTAAGTTCTCCCTTGGAAAGATGAAATGTACAGTGTCCCAACTGGCAGTTTTTTTGTCTTTTACACCAGGATCATGCTTGCTGGGTCTTAGTACCTAACAAAATTCATGGTTCGGCACGTATTGTCACATGTGTAGCATCTACCAATGAAATTCTTAATTGGTTTGCTCCTCCAGATGCTGCAAGATGTTCATGTGCTCCCCAGCATATGGTCCAGTTACACAGCAGCCCTGAGCTTATACATATTCCCTCAAACATGCCCAGATCTTGCTTATTGGCTCCACAAATGTTTACCTCAGAGGTCTCATCGCTGAGCACTAAAACTCTGGTTGAAGCCAACCCTAACAATTTCTGTCCTTATTTGCAGAAACTGCCCTGCTTTGGGTTGGCACCCCATCTTGGATTATTCCCTGCTTTGCGCCTGAAGCTTCCAAGATTGGCTCTGGACCCCTACGATCCTGCATAGGACAAGCATGTATAGAATGGATGGATGGATGGATGGATGGATGGATTGATGCAAAATAATGACAGCAACAACAAAAATGGAAACCACAGCACAGTAGACAAGCATATAAAATATACACATACACCCCAGATACAATTACTAACAGTCTGTTAAGATTCCAGTAAGTAGGTGTCATTGCGGTCTCTCAGTGATCTGCGTAGGGGATTTTCGACACACTCTGATTTCCAGAGTGGTTGCTTATCCAGCTTGTGACATCACTGTAAGTATATTCATAAAAATACACACAAAGGTGAAAAAACCCACACTATCAAACCACATGCTCTGTAATTTAAGAATCAAATACATCACAAAACATGTTTACTTTATAAAAAACAGCAGAAGAGAATGTTCTTTGGATGAAGCACAGATGTAGGTGAACAAAACCATTTTCAAGGTGGCGATGGGGGTGGTCTTTCTGAGGACGCTGAAGAAGATAGATGGATGGTTAAGATAGCCAGCAATAATGGCCTGTAGTAATTGGAATAATAAAGAAGAATGATGGATATGAACAGCGCACTAGACAGAATATTGAGATCTAATCAAAAGCAGATTGATGTGAATGCTGATGGAGCACTTGAGGAAGAATGAATGAAATAGGTGGAGAATGTGGACAAAATTGAGTTGCCCCGTTGCGTCAGGATTGCACACGCGCATGAGTGAATGAGTCGCTCGGTGTCCAAATTAGTTAAAAACGGGTAAATAAGGGGACGGGAAGATGAGTTCGCTGGCTGCTGACATTCGGGCAATTTGTAACGGTGAGTCACTGTGTAACCAGTGGGAAAACGACGAGCTGGGTAATCATAAACAAATCGAGTGTTCATGTCGCTCCATGGACAGGAAGTAATCAAGTTGGAAGTCTCATAAACTCCGGCGTGGCCAATAAATTAGGCATCCCAGCCAAAGGCAAATATGATAAACATGCCAAGCAATTTCTAAACACAAACAGGCTAAACACACTACACGCCACATACAACATGCTAAGCACACTAAACACACGCCACATGCAGCATGTTAAGCATACTAAACACGCTACACACACTACACACAGCATGCTAAGCATAATAAACACACTACACGTGCCGTATTCAGCATGCTACACGTAAGCATACTAAACACATTACACACGCCACATACAGCATGCTAAGCATAATAAACACACCACACATGCCACATGCAGCATGCTACACGTAAGCATACTAAAGACATCACACATGCCACATACAGCATGCTAAGCATACTAAACACATCACACAGGTTTAGCATGCTAAAGTTACTGAGCATGCTTCATCGAAATGTCTGCGTTTCCTTCACTTTCAGAAACACAACCTTTCTCTGTCAGTGCTGGGACATCTCTTACTCCCGTGGCATAGATCCAGCGTATCATGGTTTTATGGGTTTGCTTTCACAACATACTCAATTAATTTTTTTTTTCTAGCAGAATTTTGGGCTGAGAATCCTCCTGGAAGCTGAGGATAGTTTTTTTTTTTTTTTTTCCTGCAGTGGGTGATAAAGAAAACGACTCGCAGGAAAATGTTCTGATGGCCTGGCACTTTAGAGAAATGGCATGAATAATTCATGCATACAGTTGGTACATTATATAATTTTAGCTGTCAAAATGTCCCAATTATGGTGTACCTTTTCTGTCTTACGTACTCCTCAGGAGAGTTTGGAAGGCCATAATAGTGTCCCCATTGGTCACATTTAATTAATAATGTTAAATATGAAAGATTCAATGTTCAAAACAAGAATGTGCTGGGCACAGGTGGATGGTTAAATTCAGTGGAGAGAGAACACATGCCACATAAATTGCGGTATACGTAGACAAAAAACCACATTTCCCATCAGCCTCTCTGGCAGAGTGGAAGTCCATAGTGCAGCATTCAAAGTAGGGGGGGGGGCAGATATGATCTCTTGTGTAGGTGTGAGCTTATAGAGAACTGAAGAAGACCATGGCGTTCTGAAGGATTAGTATGTGTATGTCTGATGACGTGTGAAAACAGGCGACGGAATACATTTACACCTATGACTCACAGCTCTCGGGGGTCGACCCTCACATCAGCACCTGTGGCCACCAGCGGTTTGTCAGTGGATGTTTACGAAGATGTTCATCTTCTGGCTCCTGTTGACAGAACAGCACCTACTCCGGGACCCACTCTGCCGGCTCCGGGCCCTGACTCACTGGATCAGAGAGACAGCAACCCGGATTGAATTCCTGCCGCTTGGATGTCACTGTGCTCCCCAGCATATGGTCCAATCACAAAGCAGCTCCTGTCTTTCCACATCTCTCCTCAAACACACCCGGATAGTCTTGTGTACCGCCTCTGCTCCACAAAGCATTACCTCAGAAGTATCACCGCAGGATAGGAGGCACAAAAACTCTGGATGAAGCCAACCCTGATCATTTCTGCCCTCGCTTCCAGTCCATGCCCTGCAATGGGTTAGTACCCCATCCTGTGTTATTCCCTGCCTTGCGCCTGAAGCTCCAGTCCCCCACGACCCTGAATAAGACAAGCAGGTATTGAAAATGGATAGATGGGCTTCCAGAACTTCTCATCATCTCCCCCCAATAGCTATAACTGTCACCGAGATTCCATCACTCTTGAGTAACAGCAGCCATTGATTAAGACCCACAATACTGCAATCACCAGAATCACACCTTCAAAATCCAAAAAAAAGGAATAAAATCAATATTCTGCTCTTACACGAGTGACTCGGCATTTAGGGAATAGCATTAAAAATTAATGCTGCATTTTATATTATCATTTATAATTATTTATTTGGCGCAACTGGTATCTGAGGATTTGGAGCACCTTGATGAGTCTATCAGAGGACTTCTTACAATCGATTACTGCTGCCATGCTCTCATTCAGCTGCTTCGGGTACGAGAAGCTTGGGGATAATCACTCAGGCAGTAATGCAGATGTTTTACATCGTGACCTGGCTTTATGACTGTCGTTACTGCTCGGAGACTGGGGAGGACCAGGAAATGGAAAGCAGCCCATAAGTAGACAAAGACACATTATAAATCACATGCACTGAATATTCCCCCAGGACTGCCAGTGGGCTGTAATTAAGAAAAAATATATGTTGGGTTATATGCATTTGGCAGGCAGCTGAATAAGCATGTTATGGGATTTTTAGTGTTGACTGTGGGTCTCGAGATGCAGCTCAGGTGCAGGATAAGCTCACTGTTGTCTTCTCATATCAGCACCATAGACTGGAATCAACCATCTCTGCTTGTTTTTAAGTGGCAAGACAAAACGAAAACGCGGTTACCTCACCGGTACCTGGTACCCTTTTTAAATTGTAACGCATTGCTGTTTGTCATTTCCTGACAGCGTAACGATTGAAGAGGAACTGGCGAGGAACCTTTCGCCCAGTCTTTTTAAAAACCGGGAAATCGTTACCGTGCAAATGAACGCATTCCGACATTTTGAGGCCGCTGTGCTAACAGGTCAGACCAACCTGGAGGGGCCTGCGAATTCTGCATTCAGAAATGCTCAATAAAGTACTATTTTGCACAGTCTTCAAAAAAGATCTAATAAAATACACATACACACTTAAAAATGTAGGCCAAGCTAACAAGTAAGGCTTCTTGATTGTCATTGGCAGATGCAGGTTTGGGGCCAATGCCATTGCACAGAGCATGACGACGAGTGTACTGGAGAGTTTTTTTCCGCGTTGCAGCCCAGGTGAAGAGCAAGCTGATCTTTAGACCGGAATGCCTGTAGGGGAGAGTGTAGGGGAGGTTGGCATTTTGAAGATCTCTCAGGTTATACTGTTGGCCAGTACTCTCACAGCCCCTCCTGCAAGCTCCTACGTCCTTCCAGAACTTCCTGCTGCTTCAGGGCCAGGCACAGGAGGTACCGTTAAAGTCTTCTAAGGGAGTCTAACAAAACAGTTTGCCTGAGATGCCCAAAATCAGCTGCACACACTGAACCTCACTAAAAAGTTGCCGACTGGTTCAGTTCCGGCGTGACTTATCAAAGAAAAACAACGATCAAACTGAGCATTACTAAACATCTGGAAGCCATGTTTTTAACAAACCACACTGTGTTATTATAATAGATGCTTTCTTGTAATGAGTTTCTTATACAATTTTCCAGAAGGTTTTCTCTGTAAACATTTTAAAATAAGGTCAGGTAATGATTTTTTCCCCCCTGTTATTAAATCAAAGCTTTTGGGGAAAATGTACTGCAAGAAGCACTTAGAGAAAATGAGAAAATCGTTTTTTCTTTATGCAACAATGAGACTGATGGCTATTCCTGTGTGCCTAGATTTGGGGGGGGGGGNNNGGTGGGGGGTGGGTCAAAGAGATTAGAGGAGTGGGGAGGGGGAGAGGAAGGGAGGGAGATGATGCAGGACTTCTGTTGACCTGATGGGCGTATTTACAGCCTGTTGCTTTGTGGAAAAGAGAAAATGAAACAGAAACACTAATTTCACTGCTGTTTCTCCGCGCTGAGGTAATGATGAAGTCATGATGAGGTCATGATAGCCAAATTGAGGATAGACAGAGTACCACAAAATTAGTACGACAAGCTCTGAAAAATGCCTAAATATTTATGATACTGTAGAGTTGCATCTCATCAGAAGACAGTACATTCTGGAGGAATGACTTTGTCACTTCATAATAATAATGAACCATAAAAATAAGCTTTAAAAAGTCAGCATAACCAACTGTGACTTGGTGTTTGACCTTTATAACTGTCTAATTTAATGTTTAAAATGAGATGTTTGTAACTCTGCTTTACAAACACCCAAAGGTTATTCTCGTGGCACACCATAAATAAACTGCTTTCAGCTTAATTGCCCATAATGTTACAATTTCCTTCCAAATGCTGAATTAATTAGGAATGGATTTTGATTACTATGCAAGCCTTTGCAGAAACCCAATATATTCCATAAAAAGTTCAACCGTAAAAAAAAATCTTGAAGGAGCGGAACTTGAAGGGCTGGCAGGTGGCTGTGACATGTGACGACTTTTATGTTTGTGAGTGATGACACTTGGGGAAACTTTGCGTGGCTTTCGGAGACTGTGGTGTGTGTATGTGTGTGTGTGTGTGTGTGTGTGTGTGTGTATTAGCTGATGGGAGTTAGAAGAATAGCACAGAGCTCAGGGATTTCTTGCATTACCATGGTGATTCATCACCGGCCTTGTATCTACAGAAGCCGCCTTCAATGAGAGTCTCTGGTCCAGATGTGCATCTATGGAACCTGACAGCTTCCCCTATCTGTTACAACCTCATTTCTAAGCCTGTTGTTTTTTCAGCTCCCATTTGCAAGAAACGTGGTAAGATCCCAGAGTTAGGTCGGTTTGTAAGGGGTTAACAGAGCCCCTAGCGCACATTTGTGTAACTCTGTCATCTCCTCCTCGCCGTTGAAAATCTGCAGCCTTTTGACTGGAATCGTTTTAATAATAAATGCGGCACTAAAGCACCTCCTGTGTAACAAAATGCTAATAAAATGTGAAAACTCACTGAGCATTTCTTTAAGGTTGCGCCATAAATTGATCACTTAATAAAAGCCTATTTATTAGAAGTAAAATGGACAAACGCGGACTGACATAATGGTGTAGCTTGAAATCGCTGATATTGTTTAGGCAAGACCTCATTATCAGACTGCAGCCAGGGATAAAATGGGCTTTTGTCTTGAGTGAATGCTAATTGCTTCTCCCTCCTCTTGGTCATTAACTCATCCTACAGCTGAATTTTAAACCCGTCGCCGATGGACGGCGTGATCCGTGATTACGACTCGCGATTCCACTTGATATTCATGGGGGCCCCTAACCTTGGGACGCCACCTGTACTTTGAGGCGACGTGAAGTCACCCCTTGTTGGAAGCCGACGACAAAACGGTCCCATTAAAGCCAGATAATAAATCACACCCCCCCCCCCCCCCCCCCCCCCCCCGCAGAATGTTCATTAGATTATACCGACACGCTTTCATTAACGGAATCGCGGGCTCCGTGTTGAGCCGTCACCCCAGCTCACCCGCAAATAGCCGCCTTGATTAGGACGAGGATTTATATCTGTGTTAAGGCGGCTGGTTCCCGGGCCGGCGCGACGCTCCTCTGGTTTCCACGGAGACCCCGCGGGGAATCGTTCCCTTGATGTGAAATTATGATCGATATCGCCGCGGCCTCCATCAAACGGTGGAGCAGTAAAGCCGTGCGACTGTTCTTACCGTAGAACCGTAGACGATGACAACCCCCCCGCCAATGCGATAGATAATTAATGGAACGCTGTTTTGAGTCATGTGGTTTTGCACGCCACAGACTGTCCAGCAGGAGACCGGGGACTTTTCTCCATCCATGATTAAAGGCAGCATATTCTGACTTATTCATAGACGATAAAAGTTTAATGACTGACTTCTCTGCTTGGCTTGAGTAGTAGTGCTTGTTTGACCCACCCCACCTCACCGCAGTCTTCATGCTGCTATTGCACTTTTGGCACAATATCTCCATGGCTCCATATGTGCACGTCAAAGAGCAGCCACTTATCAGCGCTTATCGATAAAAAAAAATCAAAATTCACTCTGCAGAATGCCTCCATTCCTGTCTGCCCCACGCTCATTTGTTAATGCTTAATTCTTGGCCCGATGCTCAGATCTGTATTCAGACGATTGGCTCGGGGGACGCCTTGCACGGGTGGAGTCATCCTCCGGTGGCGTGTCTGGGGATTTGGACAGGTGCCGTCTCGTGTGGGACGGGGGGGGGGCAGAAGCGGTCACCCTCACCTCCACATGTGATCCGGCCCCTGTCGTCGTGATTCGGGGTAGGATTCCTCTCCCTGTCACGCGAGGCTGAAATCCTAAATCTCCACTGCATCAACCCCCCCCCGCCAGCCGCTAATGGCGTGTTCCTCAGGAACATGTCCAATGGGTCCCACTGAGCAATTCCCAGAGGGGATAGCTAAGTGTCGGGGGGAGGGTTCATCCATTCTTCATGTCACCATGCGTGCCCCCCCCCCCCCCCCACCCCCCACCCCTCCCCGC
>JAODJU010000062.1:22455493-22474440 GCA_026776725.1 Gnathonemus echidnorhynchus | reverse complement strand
CGCCCCCCACCCCCTGCCCCCCGCCGCTCCGGGCAGTGCCGTGCCGTCTGCTACCTCAGTGGCTTGCGGTTTATTCATGTAGACTGCATCATGTTGGGAATTTTAGCATATATTCCATCATTTTAACCTGTGTTTTTAAAATTCTAGCATTCTCGTATCTTTCAGTTGTGCTTGCCCAGCCATTGTTATATTTATAATGTTTAAATGATCTTCATGTTGGTGTAAAACTGTGATATGATGTCTGTCAAAGTGCATCAGCTTAGCCATTTCAAACCCTCTCCTAAAGTCACCCCAGTATTTGCAGCAACTGTCCAAAACACCAAAGTGCTTTTTTGACTCAACCACTAGCACACCGTGTTTGGCTAATCAGTACCTTATTGAACGAATTAATTGAGTGACTGATTGATTGATTGATTGAGTCGGTGGTGAATTTGAACGAATGCAAGGCTGGGGTGCCCCAGAGGAGAGGTTTGGGACCTCTAGCCGTGTTCATCTAGCCATCCAACAAGATATCAATAACTTTTTGGAGAACAGAGGAAATTCCTGATAGTTTTTATTGTGTTATTCTTAATTTACATATCTTCCAATGTTAAATTTAGTTTTTTTTCCTGCACAAAAATGCACTTACTACCCAGTACAGCAGGGGTGCCCAACTCCAGTCCTGGAGGGCCGGAGCCCTGTGTAGCTTAGTTCCTCCAGGACTGGAGTTGGGCACCCCTGCTGTACAGTATTGTGCATTTACATATTTGTATTTAGCAGATGCTTTGTTCTAGAGTGAGGATCAGAGAGCAGGTTTAGCGACATCCAGCATCCCTGGAGCAATTAGAGCTACGGGCCTCGCTCACAGGTCTAACACTGATGTGATTATTCTGTTGGCCATGGGACTCGAACCTATGCCCTTGTACTGTAAGCATGGGTTACCCACAGCCCCCTCCTGTGCACTTTACGTCTTTAAGTACAGGTCTTGATCTGACCCTTCTTCATTCTTAACTCATTGGGCGGATGTCGTCATCAGGAAATAGATTTCCCAAATGAAAGGATCAAGCTGTCGGATGCGACGCCCACAGAGCTGAAAGACCTGCCGAAGAGGGTCCCCAAAGACTCCGCCCGCTATCACTTCTTCCTGTACAAGCACAGCCACTCTGGCAGCTACCTGGAATCCACAGGTGAGGACGCTTTTCCGGAAGCCAAACGCTGTGTTCGGCCCAGTCCGGCGATTCGGGGAGCCTTTGGATTCGTGATTGGCAGACTGCACCTGCTTCTGCAAAAACTCCTGTTAGAATAATCAGGCCGACTCATCTGGAGTTTGCAGCCCTGCTCTGGACAGACTCCATCTGGGGAAAACAAGCCCTCCCATTCTTACATTCTCAGGCTGGTGTGATGGATACCCTGACAGTGGCTGTATTGAGTAATTGAGTTTCATTCCAGTTTGCAGACACTGAGTGACTGTGTTTGTGTCCGTGTTTCAATCTGCGCAGTGTTCATCTACTCTATGCCTGGTTATACGTGCAGCGTCAGGGAGAGGATGCTCTACTCCAGCTGTAAAAGTCCCCTTCTCGACACCGTGGAAAAAAATCTTCATATCCAAATAGCGAAAAAGGTAAATAACGACGTTCTTCATATATTTATAGACATGGTGCGGTATTTTACTGTGATTATATTGTAAATAAACGATTGATGAATGCGACTGGAACTGACATTCATTCTTTCTGACCTTCCCGGGCTCCGGTGCCGCTTCTGCCATTTCCGGGCCCTATCAGCTGGAGGTCAGCACTGGGGATGAACTGACCGGCGACTTCCTGTATGAGGCGCTGCACCCCAAGCAGAATGCACACAGACAGAACTTGGCCAAGCCTAGGGGCCCGACAGGGACGGGTGGGGTGTCCAGAATGGTGCACCCCCCAGGGAAAAGCAACACAAAGGACTAAAGAAACCCCCTCCCCCATATGGTGACACCAATGCCTTTAACCCGCTCAATAACCCCAATTTTGTCTCATTTACTAGCAAAAATATGTTTTTGTGATATTTTAAAACTAAAATTGACTTGCTTTTTAAATAAAAAAAAATAACAAGAAACTGATTTGTAGATTTGAACATTATATGGGAAATCAGGGAGGAAGAAAGACTGAAGAGCAGTTTATTCAATAAACTGGATTTGTGCTCATAAATAGGATTTGAGCTCATTTTAACGCCCCACATTTTTGCTGACCAGTGTCTTTCATTTTAGTTTCTGACATATTTTTGCAGGTCTCTTGATATACTGTTTAAACAACTGGTCATAGATTGCTGTAGGTGCTCTGTCAGTATTGTAGTTCCCAGGCACTAATACTGGCGAGATACTGTAAGTGATTCTGTTCATAGTTATTCATAAAGGGAAGACCACTTACTTAGACATCTTTTTGTTGTTTATTTGTTTTAAGACAGTTATGTTGCAGTCTTGTCTTTTCTATATATTCCTTGTTTAAAAGGCAAAAAATAAATTTCATTTTAACATTGCTAAGTAAGTGTAATGTGTTACTCATTCAGTACTAATGCACTCAATTCCCACAATTCATTCGCCCCTTCTAACCCTTGCTGTTGTGCTCTATTTTGGGAGCTTAAAGGGTTAATTGGTGCCGTTTAAACCGTGGCAGAGAATTCAAGGCTATCTTGCTTTGTACTTTGCTGCTAATGGAACTATAATTAGTCTAATCTTAATTTACGCTAATTAGGCCAATGCAGTGACCCTTTTTTCACTTTATCTTAATAAGGAATAATAGGTTTTCTTTTAGCACTGTGGAACCAAGGAAACAGAATAGAAAGAACCCGCAGGGGTGGTAGTTTTTTTGTGTGGAAGGTTTTAGCTATCGGCCCCGACTGCTGAGAGTTTAAACTGCATGCCCAACCCCAGTGACTTCAGTGAATCAAACAGCAGGAGTCCGTAAGTGGTTTTCAGATGAAGGCATCACCTTAACAGCCAGATGGTCCCAGAGCATAAGCATTTCCCTGGAACTGGCCGCTTTTCGGCGCGAGACCTCATCACCCGAGGCTGTCAGTAACAGGTTTATTTTTTGGGCTGGGGTCGGGAGTCACCCCTACATAAGCACCAGGAGGTGTGTCTGGTCCCACGGCGGCTGGGATTCACGCTGCGGCCGTCGCCGTCCGAAATCCGTTGGGATTTTTTCCCGCCGCGAATGAGGAAGTGGGGGAGATGCGGCAGGCGGAGGAGCAAATGGGACAGCAGGTGCAGGCCGGAGCAGGTGGCGCCACTCAGACATGACAGGCACGACGTGGCACCCTGGGCACCGTGCCCTACTCCCCACTGGGCATAGATTGGCATCGGCGGGGGCTACTGGGTGACAGGTACTGCTGCTGAGTACCTCTATCATTTCCCTGATGATGCAGCTAATTAGCCCGACAACAGAGCATGGCAGCCATTACATATCACAGCTCCGGAAAATGGAAGATGCTCATAATGTTGGCGTGTGGCGTATCACATTGAGCCTCTGCGCCTCTGATCGGAATGGTGTTGGTTCGAATCTAGTCCTTGGTCGACTAGTCACGTGTCTGCTGGGCCCTTGAGCGAGGCCCTTAACCCCCCTGCCCCTCCCGAAATGATAAATGGCTGACCCTATGCCTTGACCCCATGTTCAACTGTGTGTGTGTGCCTCAGAAGAGAGCATGAGGGGATATATGGAAAGAAACATTTCACCTGGTTCAGTGCAGCTGTGAGCCCCGGTTATTCCCGGGCCACATGTGCGTGTTGGGTCACTGCGTCTTACCTGCAAGGCTGTCGTTGGCATGTTTGTGCTGAGGCCTTACAGGCTTGCTTGCCTCCGCTGTAGGTCCCCGAATGCCCTTCTCTCTCTCCCAGGGCCGGTCCTGTCTGCATATCGTCCTCGTGACCGGCAGCTATGATGCGTTCTGTATTCCAGGCTTCACATACTCCTTTGAGTCCTGCGGCCTGATTATTCACGGCTCCCTACCCTTTACAAATCAATAAAAGGCCGTGTTTGTCCCGTGTGGTCAGATTTCACTGAAAACGGAACCTCTGGTTAAATATAGAGGCTTTTGTGTGAGTCTGTGCATATTTAATAATGCAAAAGTGTGGCTGATAATGAGTTCTTTTTTTTTTTAAAAAGCGATTACTTAACTGGGTTAGCATCTTGTGCATGCTTTGGCACGCCTGTGGTGAGTGTTTCTTGTATAGGACTGGAACTAATTTATCATTCTCTCTCTATTACGAATTGCCTGTTTATTTTTTTGCCTGCTAGCGGTTGCTAAGTTGAGGGTTGTGTCATGGCTACGTGTTCATGTGTGTCGTGTCCCATCCTGGGCAGGTTCGCATTGTTTTTCTTCACTCATATCCTGTGGTCATTTTTCTGGGCTTTGCTCTGGTTTCCCAGTAATCTGTATAGCTTTTAAGCACCAAAGACATATGGAATGTTTTAGAAACGCCGAACATGTCTGCGAACATACCTCAGAACCTCTATTTATTTAGTATGAAGCGCCGTAATTGAAACCATTAAGAGATTTGCCTCAGGGGTGAGTCCGGACCCCCCTGTGCGCTGGTGCCACAGGAGAGGGAGACGTCTGTGGCTTTGTTCTGGTTTTCTGCCGCCCCCCCCCCCCCCCCCCCCCAAATCCCAGTTCGGTTAATGAAAAACACCAGTGGCCATGTGTGGTTGATGTCAGCCTGAGTAGATGTGAGGCTGCATCCTTTGAAGAAATCAGATTGACGTAAGATATTTGAACCTAGTGTTGTCGCTGAGGTGGATACCTGCGTAGTGGGGGCGGTACGTAAATAAGCCAGTCACACAATCCCCACAATGAATACATGAACGGGACACCCATCAAACACACACATGTTGGAACTGGTTTTGCAGGCTCCTCTATGTGGTTTCTAGAGTGAGGGGGGGGACAGGGTCACCCCAGGAGGAAAGGCAGTCGGGCAGGGTCTGTACATATTTAGGGTCACAATCTTCTCCTGTGAGGGAAGTTTAGAGTCTTGAAAAACACGTTTAAAATGAGCTGTGGCTCACAGGACAGCTCTGCTGAATAAGTATCCCGGCCTTGCGTGCGTCTTCATAGAGCCACAGACATCTGCGGTGAGGACACAGCTGCCGTCAGGCTGAAGATACAGGTCAGTTAGCGCCCGCACTACCAGACTTGAGGACAGCTTTTCCCCAACACGGTAACCAAACTGAACCCTCACATCAAGCTGAACCATCACATCATGCATCTCACCACAACATACTGTTTATTATGTCTGTACTCTAGCACATATGCACATACATTATCGGCCATTTTGTATATATTGTTTATATATTACATGTCTCTGATACATTTATTTTTTTATTTCGGAAAGCCGCTAGATTTAACCAGAGATTACTGTGGTGCAGACATTGAGTATTCTGCTGCTGTTAATGATAATTATGAAATGACACAGCTTGGAATCTCTTGTGAATTTGACATGCAATCTGGGCAGAACCATCCAAGTCCTTCTTCCCAAATGAAACCTGCTTACAAATAAAGTTAATCCTGAATGGGTCTGTGTTCCAAATCTCTTATTTATATTGCTTTTATATACTTAAAAGTTTGCGTTACAGTTAAAAAGACGGTCACAGTTGTCACGCTCACTTGTAATTGCTGGAGTGACACCTAGGTGGCAGCAGTGATTCAGAAAAATCTTTTAGCGCTAAAAGCGCCTAGATTAAAGCCATGCAGAGGACTCCCTCAGGCTGCTGTGTGCTCAGATATCCCATTGAGATGGGCAGCACTGCCACACCATGTCAGCTAATGGTTCATGGCCTGAGATATAGCACTCATCATAACCTTGTATTTCACAGGGTACAGTCAAGCACAACTTTAAGCGTTTATATAGACCACCTTATCAAGCGAAGCAGCTCAACACAAATACATTTCTCAAAGCTATAAACAAATGTTTTATACATTCCAGTCACATCAATGCCACGATGCTACGCCACAATGTTGGCTGATCACAATGTTATAATTCTTAATTAATAAATCCTTCTGCAGTTCCTGGACTTCAGCAAGTAGATCATTGCAATAACAACACAAAGGTCTGTATTCAAATATCAAGGAGTGTGTGTATGACCCTTCTCTCTATTGTAAGTTGCTTTGGATAAAAGTGAGTGAAATATTAGATTCCGTAGCTTGGGCTACTCACAACATGTAGAATAACCAATTAGTGCTTTTCATTTGGTTCTGCCAGATAAAGGAATCCTCTGAATTGACATGTGGAAAAGCTGAATGACCTTTGAACTCGCATCTTTTCTGCCCCTTTTATAGAATCTCCACCGTGCACCCCTACTGGCCTCTGTGTGTCACATGATCACGCTGCAGGTGCGGACCCACATTGGTCTGAGTTGGAGGCTCCGTTGCTCCATGCTGTGCCACAACACTATCGCATGGTGGTATGTGGCTCTGCGGGTTAAACCTCTGTGCCCACCATCAGAAGGTCGCTGGGTCAAGTCCTTTGGTTACCAGAGTGATTTCAGTGTTAGGCCTCTCAGTAAGGCCAGAAACGTCCCCCCCCCGCTTTGTTCCAGGGAGTGCCTAACCCTGCTTTCTCAATTGTACGTTGCTACAGATGAAAGCATATGCTAAAAAAATAATTATCTTTCAGTGTGAGTACTCCTATAGATCTGTGGTTTCTGAAGTGAAGGTCTGCATGACAGACTTCCTCCAGGTGCAAAGAGTAAGGGGGGGAGGTGGCAAGGTTTAGGCGCATTTAGACCCTATTTAGGGGGGGCTTCAACCCCCCTATTTTTTGTCTGAGCCTCCCCTGAAAAAATAATTTTTCTAAAACCATTTAGTGATGCATATTTTTGTATACATTTCATCCCCCCACTCGGCAAACATTATCGTGAGGGACACACCCTTACTCAGCTAATTTTATTGTGGAGGACCACAGGAGGAGGGTGAGTCCCCTTAAGGGACAAATCCTAGAATCACCCATATAGAAAAGCGTGGGGGGTGGGGGGCATTCATCCCAATCTGACCTCCTGAGTTTGTTGTATCGAGTTTGGCCACAGGAGCAGCTGAACGAAGCTCTGTTTTGGTTTCTTTGATAAACAGGAAGGAGAACAAAATGTCTGCCCTCATGGCTCTTATTACTTCCTGAACACTCACGAGAAGGTCAAAAGTCAGAGGTCATGACCGTGGTTTCTAGGTGTAGGACTCTTGGCGTCCTCCCTCTCTGCAGCTGCGTGGCATGTTGTAATACTCACTGGTGAGTTTAAGTTAAATTTAATGGGGTGATGTTTGCTGTCACATGCACCATTGGCTTTAGTCCTGATCCTGAGCTGCAAAATATCTAGATCATATTTCGTATGGTGCAATATTTGGACACCCTGATTGGTGGGCTGCATTCTGTTTTTAATCCAGTAAGGAATGAATTCATTCTTCTTTTGCTGTAGTACTTCAAAGTTTGTTTTGTGTCATTTGTTTGAGGTTGAAATATGAGTTATCTATACTAGACAGGCTTGAAAATACAAAAATGTGTAATATGCACTTCAAGGGATCACTTGCATCATTACCTTCCCAAAAATAGGGTGGCTGGTTCTTGGGTCTTCACTTTAGTTCAGGGACTAGCCTAAGCAGAATTTGACTGGGGAGATTGCACGACTGTGGGAATTGTGATGACTTCAAAGCGAGAGAAACGCTTTTAGAAAGTATATTGAATATGATGGGCTTCAGACATGTGAAATGACAAAGAGGAGAAGCAGGTGTCCAGATCTTCAAACCACTCCCATCTGGATGTTGACTTTCTTTGCTGTGCAAACTAGTGAGGGCATGTCATGGTTGGGCCAATGTCTTGCTCAGAGCTGTGATTTTGTTACTTTTCCATTGAGTTGAAGTGTTTGAACTCTCTAGATTTGGGAGAGAAAAATCTGTGTTTAACTTCTCCTCCAATTAATGGGTTTTTTCGGTCACATATGTTTCTCGGCTCTGCTCCTCAAACACATTGCTACCATTTTGAATCATCATATCGATTTCCAGAATATCTTACAGGCACAAGTATATTTTGGAGCAATGAACATGACATCTGAGGGAACTTCCCACTATGACAAATTTATTAATGACAGCAATTGTATGACGAGTATGATTTCATTGATCAGCATGACCACAGAGCTTTACTGCCACATCTCGTATACTTGAGTTAGGCTGAAGGACATCTAGCAACAGAGCTTTGTGTCGCTGATCACTTTGATCCATTCCCACACTTTTTTCTTTGCAAGTTCTTGCATTCCATCCCAAAATAACCTGGCCAAAAGCATGGCTTCCCTGGTCAGAAGCAGGTCATCCTTAGTGTGACTCCTTTCAGGGTAGAGACTCTTACATTGCTCAATGAGTTCCAGCTGACAGTTCATACCATTTCTAAAGAACAAAGCATGTTGTGGTGTATCATTAACACTTACACAGCACAAATTTATGAGTGCCTAAAGACTAAATCGGGCTAATTCCCATGTGCTATCCTCTTTGTGTAAAACCCTGTCTGAATGTTGATGTTGCTGTAGGGGAGTCTTGATGAAGAGGCCAGGCCGTCATCCCGTGAGTGTGATGTTTAATAGGTGTAATGCTGCTCATTGAATGCTGCCAGTTTTCATTCTGGGATTCTTCAAGGTTCCCTTCGAAAAAAGGCAGCTCAGGGATTCTGACGCAGTGTTGCTAGAATGCCAATGCTAAATGCTAAATGCTAAAATCATCTAATTGTATGGGCCTTGTTATACAGACAAAACCAGAGAGTTAGTGAAGCTGTAGTTCACTTCCTCCCGCTTTAAAGGCCTCCAGGGGAAAGCCTTCGGACGGCAGAATGTGTTGCCAAAATATCGTGAGGAGGAGCTTTTAGCCTCAGCGACTTTGTGTGGATCTGGGGGGGCGGGGGGGGTGGGGGGCTTAACGTAGGCTATCATTATGCAGAACATCAAACACTCCTGGAAGTGTTGGGTTGACATATGGACTATAAAGCAGAGATGACTACAAAACCACAGACCAGGAGTCAAGAGTATTCTGCTTTGGAAGATTATAGTTTAAATAAATAAAATGTAATAGTATTACAGTATTACAGTGTATTACAGTGAGGTGACACAGTGGTGTGGAGTGTGAATAGTATTGTGTGGTTTGTCTGTTCACCGTAGTCACTGGATAACCAGCATCTCTACATTGCCCTCATGAGTTTGTATTTATGCCCTGTGATGGACTGGCATCCCGTCCCCAGTTTTGTGCCCTGTACTGCTTGGGATAGGCTCCGCCCATCCCAACTGGATAGAATATGAGTGGAGGAAATGACAGATGTATCATAGTGACTGTAAGGGTAATAGTTACTGATTTTCCAAATTAAATCGAAATTATACACGAGCCGCAGTGAGAAGCTGTAGTCCCTCCTGTCCCTAATGGCGCTTTTCCACTGCCACCAGGAACCAAGCTTTACCGGAACCGTACCGCAAACTGATGGCTTTCCATCGCAAAGCCTGCGAGCCGTGCTCGACCGGTACCTAAAAGGTTGAAATGCGTGAAGATACCGGTGTTCTGTGCATGGATTGTCTGAAGGAAAAAGGGGGCATATTCTATATATTATTCATTATTAGTAATATCGCACATCAGTGATGCACATGATCGGACTGATAGTCCTAAAAATGTCAAATGAATGGAGGGTAGCTGGTTTACATGAAACCAATAACTTCTTCCCTCAATAAACTGCCACTAAATCTGAATCTGCATCTTGGCACTAAACCATAATCCTTTGCTTTTCCCCAATGTTTTAATACTACATTGTTGAAGCATTTGCCGTGTTGGTGCCTGACTTTCTATGGGCTGTATTAGGCCGCTGCTCTGATGAACAGCCTCTTCATTCAGAGTTAATTCCTGTGCGACGCATTGTCATGTTTCTTCGATAATTCTCTCTGGCTTTTGTGTTTTCCTCTCTCTTTTTCTTCTTGTTCCGTTGGCGTGGCGACCTGCTTCCTCAAAAGATCTTTGCCAGTCACGTTATAGGTAATTACTAAGGGAGGGTTTAAGCACGGGTGGAGTTGGGGGGTGTCGTCAGAGTACAGGGTTAAAGGGTGTCAGTGGACTTCCACCCCCCCTGTAGGAGGATTTGCAGGTTGGGAGAGTTTCTTTTGTTTGGTGCTGTGTGGCTTTTTTGTGTGTAACATGACATTTTTTTTTTACTCAGACAGACTATTGAGGGGTCTACTATGCTAAGTGTTGATAGATCAGCCATTTATAGTTGTATATGCTAACAAAGCTATAGTGAACCATGAATGTATCAACTACGAATCGTGGCTCAGTGTCAGTCAAGTGCCCTTTCTCTATAGAGACCTCTAGAAACTCCTCTAAAGGATTTTTATGTCAAGCTAGGGCACTCATTAGTGTCTCTCTTCATCTCCCATTCTCTTTCCCATTCTGTCTCCTTCTTTTTGTACTATGAAATCTGATGTGTTGAATGATAGTCAATAGTCTGCTACATCCTGGCCTTTCTGAGGTCGTTAAAACAGCTCCACTACATTCGTAATTAGTTTAATTGGACTGATTTTGCAGTGGTTTCTAAAGACCCAAATGGGTGCAAGGATTTAAGTACATTTTCCCCTTCAGCGGCCTCGTGAGTTTAAATACCAACCCCTCCCCACCTCGCAGAAAACCAGTCAACCACAGACCTGACCTCTCCTCACCACCACTAAAGTTAGTTTAAAGTTTAACAGGTGAAATATGCTGGTCAGCACTGTATGGGTACCTAGCATTGTGACTTGCAGGTATCTGCTTTCTACAGTCACTTGTCCTTAAAATCACTGTGACCCCAAACAAGTAGGACAAAGTGGTCAGATGCACTACTGTACTGGATTAATTGACTGGAGTGGTCATATTTACTGGGTTAATGGACCTGAATGGTCATATGAATGGGTGCACCAGATTAATAAATCGAATACCTCAGCTGTGCAGGTATACTGGGCTCACGGAGCAGGCTGTAATGGCAGAGAGGTCAATTTCACCATTTAATCAAACCATTCTGGGGCTAATTCTTTTGCATTCTGCATTTGTGCGCATAGGGAAAATTAATCCATACAGACAGACAGAGCATTTTTCTAATTAACGCAGAATTTGATTTGTTACCGAGTTTAAAAACTACTTCTCTTGGAAATTATTTTAGGTGATGCTTGTGATTTATGTGCTTTAGTGATGGTTGAAATCATGCGTATATCCTGTTTTGTCATGTTTATATGTAATTGCAATGACCTGGTAATCCAACAATAAGTCCTTTCAGTGTTAGGGTATGTGTTTTGTGACTGATGAGGGTTTGAGAGAGAGTGAGAGAGAGAGCTTATTAATCCCTTAGAGGGAAATTCTCATGTTACAACAGCATTAATAACAACATGTAACAAAATATAACATACCTCACACCAAGCATGTTTAATTGCATTTTTTCTCTTTTTAATTCACAGCCCCTACATCACATACAACCAACTGGGCACCAAAAGCTGGCCCATTAGCCAGTTATTGTCCTTGACAAAGTGTGGTGGCTCACAGGGCCCTGCTGGTTTTCTGGGTGATGGGTAAGAATGTGGGAAGGTGTCACCAGTATGGAGCGCCTGGCCGTTCACCATCCCCCCCCCCCCCCGACTGTTAGACTTCAGTGGGCTTTGCTGCCTGGGAAGTCGAGTAGGTGATCTTCCCCAAGTCATTAAAGAGAGGCTTGAAAAGACTGCCACCGGGAAGGAGATAAGCTGCGTGGTGAGGGTGGGGTGAGGGGGGGGGTTGATAATGGTGGCTCTGTGGATAGGGGGGATTAGGGTGGCCTGAAAAGGAGGGAGCCAGTGGCCTCCAGTAGATGTGAGGGATGCTGAATGGGGGAACCCCCTCAGCATTCCAGGGATCCCCCTGCATCCTGGACCTCTTGGAGCCGTGGCGCCCCCTGGACCAACTTTGCGTGAGGAAGGGACCCCTGCGGAGAAGCCCCGCCTCCCTCACGACAGGCTGGGAGCCTCATTCACGACTCAGTGGAGCAAGATCCGAATGACAGACTAACAGTTAGATCATGATGTTCCGCCGCTATTATTTCCTACTGCATCAGCAGCCGTCACACCGAACCAGTTCAGGCTGCACTTACATGGATGGAGACGTCCACTGGGCAATGGCCATCCATTTACATGGGGCCCCCCGAGGTCATTACCTTAGGTGCGGACCCCAAAATGACTTTTCGAATGTGGCCCCAGAAACGACAAACCGGCCCCTGCCGATGGCCTCAGCTTGACACTTGCGCACGTAGCACTCTAACAACTTCTTCCCACAACTGTAAGCAGGTTCTTGCTACTTATTAATCCACATGCAGCGAGCATGAAGCTTTTCATGCTACCATCCTGCCTGATATCCCGCTGCTTGTGAGGGTCCTTGGGACGGCATGTGAGACAGGAAGTAGCCGGCAGGAAGTTGCATCGATGAGTAAGAGCGTTGCGTCTCTTCCAGACCATTCGTCGATGACTGGTTAACTGACAGAGCAAGGCCCTAACGTTGCTGAAAGACTGTGTTGTAGAGTAACAGGTGTCTCTTTGTGATTACTCCTGCAGCAAATCCTTCACAATTTCAGGAAATTGCAATAAATGCATAGTGCAGTGACATGTCAGTCAGCACACCAGTCTGACATTTTTGCACTGTAATCTACTGGCTGGGGAACATCGATGATTAGCATGATGAATGGGCATTTTGTCTGCATTTATCCCTGAATGTCAGATTCAATGGACAGAACATGGCTGAAGGAACTGCCATACTCTATTGTCACTTGCTTTCCGGTCACATGTTTCAGGCTCTTAATTCATTAAACTTTACTTTCCAAAAGGACAGAAGGACAAGGGCTGAGCCACTGGGGTCAGTCATGTGACCATCGCCGTTCACCTTGCTTTGCCTTGTGACGACCTCCCCGCAGACAGAGACATTAAGCTGCAAATTGCTTTTGCATTGCTCTGCTCACCTTTCCTTTCCTTGTCTGCAGAAACGGTGATTTTTTTTTTTTCATTCGTTTATTTGAAATCACAGCTCCCCTTGAAAAGGGAATCCCCGAAAATGAGGCTCCGGGTCGAATTCCCCATGTTGGGGTCGCTCTCTGTGCCCAGAGCAGGATAAGCTTTCCCACAGGACAGTAATGACTTGGGAATGATCTTTCACGCACATTAGTCTCCTGTTACAAAATGTAACCAGCTGCCTCCTTCAAAGAGGATGAGTGTTGACCACACTGGGTTTCTGCTTTAGCTTCTTTTGTTCCACAGAGGTCTCCGTGCAGGAAGAGGACTACGGGGATGGAGCTCTGGAGAAGAGAAGGAACAGCCTCAGTGTTCTGCCTCCTCGCTTGACCTGAGGAGACACGTTTGCCCGTTAAGTGGGTGGCTTTTGCTCGCTGTAGCAGTGGCCTGATCTGAAGCGGGTCCTGAGGAACACGCGGCATATATGAGTCATATCAGGGAGGTGCTGAATTTCGCGTTTATACAAACACGCAGCGTTTGATGCGCTCTTCACACGCAACGGGCAGGCAGAATGTCATCCATGCTGTTGTCACGCAAGATGCCACCCAGGACAGGTTCCTGTGTTCCGTTTGTAGAATTTGCATAGGAATTTCGTGCATTTTAATTAATGTGGCCCAGCAGAGGTATCTGAGGTCTGGAAGGCTCCTTTTTGATGTGGTTCCATGGCGACTCTGTCCCGAGTTTAGGCTGTGAGTCATATCCGTAGATAGCTTTCTGGGTGATTCCTTTCGTGCTCTGGGTCTGGAAGATGCAAAAAGAAAACTAGCAAACACTTGATTTAATGCCGTTGTTTGCATGGCATGATAAATCTCTAATTTTGTCTAAGATGGGTTTTTTTTTTATGTAACATATATTTCATGCCGAATTTTCCATTGGGATTCTGTTCTATGCTGAATTTTTCTGTTACTCTGTTGCAACTTGCTCCCATGCATGTGAAGTGGTCATGTGACTGCCATGAACACTAAAGACACACACAGACTCCGTCTTGCCCCCCGCCGCCAAATGCTTTAGGTGCTCTGTGCAATTCCTGTTGCAAATTATTTCACAATTAGCAAAATAAAGGACACGGGGGTGTTCTTTGTGCTTCTTGCCACAGTGCCACAGCGGTCTGATAAACCACAAGCTGGACAGGAACAGTCTTTACCCATGAGGTCATCAAACAGGCCCTGTTTAAAAATTCAGCCTGCTCTGGAAATCAGCTCCCATGAGTCATTGCAGCTGCGAATCAGCCTGGTCTTTAACAGGTGGCCACAACCTCAATCAACACAGGATTATTGTAGTGTGTCAGCTCAGAGCCCCATGTGTGATTATACAGTGCCCCGCATACATTATTACGATGCTGTAGGGGGTCAGCTATATACGCTATGACAGCACATTTATGTTCCTGTAATTATTGAATGTCTTAAGGTAAACTTTACAATACCGCAGTGCCTCACTTTGATTTCATTTCAGTGTAAGAACTTGGCCTTACGCCTCGTTACCTAAAGAGCACCAGATTTCATTAAATTTTTATGAATAGATCGGACATAAAGCCAGCTGTGTTCGCATTCTTGGTGCTGATAGGGAGGTGTGGAAAAGTTTTGTGAATTAGTTTTGTTATGGTCAGTGTGTGACTAATTCTGCCCCCCTGTGATCAGAAACAATAAGAGTGGAGTGGGGAGGGTCTGGTGCTTGAGTAGAAGCAATGGAATGGATCAGAACAAATACATTGATTGAATAAGGACTAAGAAGATATTATGAGTGACTAGGGCAGCAGATTGCATTGTGGTCAGTGGTTTGGTCTTTGGACCAAAAGAAAACTTTGTTGCCTCAAATTCTAACAGGGACTTGAATAAACAATGAAATATAAAGTAATCATTTAAAAAGGCAGAGAGAAGAAGGAAGCCAATTCAGACACGGTTATGGTCAAACCCACAGGTGCGGTGGGGGCATGTGAAGGGGGGCGAATTGTGGGGACAGGGAACGCTGTTCAGGACTGGTGACAAGGGCAAAGAACTTCCCCAATGTAGGGGTGGCTGATCAGGCCCCAGCCTGAGAACCATGCAGGTGCAGCTCTGAAACGTGATAGGTCTAGTGACTGAAGCTCTTAGCTGATGAATACCTGCTAAACATACAACCTCCCACTGCTGAATACCCGTTAAATGTACAGCCTGCCGCTGTTGAATACCTGTTAAATATATAGCCTCCTGCTGCTGAATACCTGTCAAACATATAGGCTCCTTGGTATAGCAGTCATATACCAAGGTTGGTCTGTACCTGGGCTGGCACGGTGGTGCAGTGGTTGGCATTTTTGCCTTGCACCTCTGCAGAACTGGGTTGCAGTTTTCGTCCTGCCTCTGCTTGTAGAGTTTGCATGTCGTCATGTCATTTCACAGGAGAGGATCCAAATCTCTTCTAAATCCTACTTATTTTACATTTACTTTTTACCCTTTAGAATGTAGATGGATCACGGAAAAGCATCTCTCTGTCCCTTCAGGACAGGACAGGAAACAGACACTCGATCCCTCTAAATGATTCCGAAAGCCAGCAGGCCTTTCCAGAGTGATCAGTGTTAACTGGGACCTCATGCAACATGCCAGGCAGAGGAACTGGGTGACCAGGTGGGGGCAGAGTGAGGAAGGCCAGCGGGGGGGTGTCAGCAAGGAAGGAGGCTGGCACATAGCCATGTTTGGGGAATAACAGACACATTTAATGAGCATGTCTCCAGATGTGGGTCAAGCTCATGGGAACACATTTAACCTGCACGTGGGAAGGGGAATCTAAAGGACATTGTCTTTCATCTGCTTCCAATTAATTATTAACGAGTATGTCAACTCCTACATGTAAAGCCTTCACTCTTCCACAGCACCTTTCAATGAAACAATGAAAGTGAAGATCTTATTCACATCCAAATGCCTGTCAAGTAGATGAACTCAGCTGGCATTAGTAGTAACTTCATGTTCTGCTTAGAGGTTTCAGAATATTTTCTCTTTCTTCAAAAAGAAGGGTTTTATTTGCAGCTGTCTGTTTTAAGTGACCTTCTATGATCGACGTTATGGTTCATCCCTGTGTGATTTTGTAGATATATGCCTTGAATGTTATTGTTTATATCTGCATATTTCTTAGACACTTTTTTTTTACTGGGATATAATCACCTATTCTGTAGAATGACATTACTGAGCTTTCCGTAATGAAGACCCCACCTGACATGCTAGGTCTTGTTAAGTGGATATCACAATACACAAAGGATCTTTACCTTTCCATAGCTCAATTTCTTTACATGTTCATACATATCAAATTTAAGCACTGGGCAGTTTAACAAATATAGGATTAATTTGTCAAAAATACAGGTGATGGTTCCATTGTAAATTTGGCTTGGATTTGAATGGTGCTTCCAGTACTGGCCCACTTTCTTGTTTTCAGAATGTTGACTCTTTGTTTCTCTCTGCTTACGAGATAAGCATTATTTTTGAGGTTTTGCAATAACATCATGAATCTGAAATGTGATTATACCTGCTGTCAGTTACGAGGGCTATTTTGTTGGGGGGGGATTCATGACGATTCCCAAAAGAAAGGGAATTATGAATATTCAGAAAACTGGGTGGTTGTTTCCTGCCACTAAATCTTCCAGCATCCTCTTCTCACAAAGTCTGTAGGAGAAGCTTGAGGGAGGCTTCTCAGCATAAATTAAGCCTTTTTTGTTGCAAGTCTTCAAAGCTGGTTATTCAGAGACTGACACAAGTCACTACACTTTATTAGAATGACATTATTGATGGGTTGGTAGAATGACTCTTATTTACTAAGTAAATAACATTAATCAAGACTGTCTTCTTCTTTGTTTATTCTAAGATAACAATGTAAACAGCACAAAGCTTCTAGGTAGAGAGATGGGACAAATAATGAATGGCTAAAGTCTGACACCTAAACTCCGTATCTGTGAACCTGATCTGTTTGGTGTCTTCCTGAATCCAGGGGTTAGCAAAGACATACAAACAAGACATGATAACCTGGCAATTTGGTAGACCCTGTTTTGTGCAAAATTGTGTTTAACTAAAAGTATGATTGCGAAATCAATAAATGACAGCGGCAACTTAGACTAAGCAGGTTTAACGTGTGAAGAGAATATATGAAATAACAAGTCTGGTAATGGATGATTTTAGAAGTTGGTACCTTGCAGGGCTTTGAAAAGAACACTCTTGGACCAATATACGCAATTTAATACTTTAGTTTAAACATGTCCAAACTTTCTAGAACTGAAAATAGGTTTACACAAGACTCATCCGTAATAAAAAAAATACTTAATTTAATCTTCTATTTGATAAAAAAAAAAAAATTTAAGAGCTGAATCACAACATAATTGTTTTGTACACTTGCGGTAGAGTGCTTGTCCCGTCCTGTAAAAGAGGGTAACTGTAGCTTTTCACTCTCGAAGTAGGTCATCACTAACTGAAGAAATAAGAAAAACAAATGGTGTGTAAGAGATTATTTAACAGTTCTTCCGATTTTATATTTTGATATTGCATTTGCTAAGTTGTTTGACTCGAGAACTCACTGAAATACACAACAGTCCCAGTGGTGAAAAGACGAGGTTGCAACCTCATGAATCTTTGTCTTAAGATGCAAGTCCCAGTGTTCGCACTCAGTGAACCTTATACAGAGGGTGTGTAGTTGTTTGAATACTCACCAGCCAACCTTTTTCAAGTAGGCGGAAGAGAGAAGCCAATCGCTCTTCTAGTTTGCCAATTACCCCATGTATCAGCTTAAAGAGACTAGATATGTAGATTAACAAAACAGCACAAAAATGAATGCTCTCTCACTCTATTCATCTCTTACTCTTGTTGGAATACCGGCTTACATTAGACTTAAAGAAATATTAAATACCGTTTTATATAAATTCTCCGATGTGCGATTTTCCCAGTATGTCACTAATAAATTACTAAACAAAAGACAAGACGAAACAGTAAAGTTTTCCCTAGAAGAAAAAGTACTTTTTCACTCACCCTAAAGTTTATGTTTATGTCGAAGAAAATGTAAAAACTATAAAATATTTGTCTTATCTCAACACTGAGGGTTTTATCCATTGTGTGGAAGTCAGCTGTTATTACAAAACACTCACTGAGAGTGGATGTGTAAATAGCTAAAATTGTCCTTGGTTTTAATGAGCTATCATGTTGTATTTGTGCTGGGGTGATAATGTGTGTTTTCATGCAGACGAATGGTTGCATCCAATGGTGTTAGAGGGGAAACACTTCTAGGGTCACTTGGGGCAAAGGTCAACAGTGGAGTGTCATTAGACAATGAGGCTTTCGACATGAGGAATTAGGAGGGAAACAAAATGGTAGTTTGTTGACGCCATTGTCATTCCATCCATACAGAATTTGTCTCCATACGCAGGACAATTTTAAGGTAGCGGGGGTGGGGGGGATGGGGGCTTGCTTGATTTCGAGAGCTGACTTTTATTGACTGTATTGAAGGGGAAATGTGAAGTGAGTGTACAGGTGGTGTTTATTTGCAGCAATTTTGTGTAGCTGAAGAGGTCAAGGTGGATTTCCTAGTACGCCTGACAACAAAGGGGAAGATGCACGCTGTCAAAGCTGGAAGTGGAGTATCGTGCTGCAGTCTGGGATTGTAGTACAAGACCTGTGGCAGGTATTTAACAAATAAAGCAAGCATTTTATAATGAATTGCAATCACAGTCGAAATCAGTGTTTATTTATAGCATGCATTATGGATAAATGTACGAGATTATCGCGAGATTATTTCCAGTTAATTTTAGAACTTTTAACATCAAGCTTTTAAATTATCCACTAGGTTGCATGGCGATTGATGTTGACGGACGTATCAGTATAGACTGTCTACTACGTTAAATATTTATATTAGGCCACTTAAAATTAATAAATTGTTTTACATAGCCGCCCGCCTCAATTTTTTGGTGCCGCCTCGATTTTTTTT
>JAODJU010000062.1:22420890-22455393 GCA_026776725.1 Gnathonemus echidnorhynchus | reverse complement strand
TATAAAATCCCCGACTCACCAATATTTTAGAAGTTTGAGTCATGTAAAACAATTTATTAATTTTAAGTGGCCTTATATGATTCTAGAAAATGTAATGACTTTGTACTCTTGTTTTTGGGAACGCAAATAATTTAGTAGAACAATGTTACATCACACGGGAATCTGATTGAAAATCTGTTGACACCTCGCTGGGTCTCGTGGTATAATATGGACAAGATATGATCGTGTGATGTCATTGCTTTGCGGTAATAAAAAAATGTATCAATGTCGTTTATGTTTAAATGTTTACATGCATTTAAAGATAATATGGATGCCGAAATCAGTAGGATGAACACATTTTATACATTTCCCAAAACAGCGCTGAGCATGCGGCCGAGTGCGAACGAAGTTGTGGGGGGAGAAATCGTCCCGTGATTGGTCAGCCAAGCCGGGGGCGTTCCTAGCCGCCCGGAGCGTGTGTACTGGGATGGCTGAAGAAAAGTTTGACTGGCACTTCTCTTCCCATCGACCTAAGCTGAATATGCACCCTTCTGTCGGAAAAAAATAGTGGATGAGATGAAGCCAATGCTTTTCGTGGGACTCCTGCTGCACCAAGCCACAACGGATCCCACGGCCTCATCTTGACAAGTCGGGCAAAGGAGGGTTGGGGGTGGGAGGGGGGTGGGAAGCTGCTGGAGAAGGTGCTGTCCTGGAGGCGCGAGACGTGGTTTCTTCGTTGAAGAAATCATGAAGTTTACAGTTTGGTTTGTTGGACTCGCATGTCACCTGTCAGCATTCGCTTTGAAGTTACTGGACTATCGATTCCATCCCAAACAAGGTGTGTAATCAACTTGAACCAAGATCAGTACCATGATTTCAAAATACTGGGCAAGGTGTCCAGGTGTAAAGCTGGGCTAAGCTGCCTGTTCCTTCCCGGATGCATGATTTATATTCTTATAAACTGATGTACTAATAAACAATTGTTTGTTCATTGTGCATTAATGTCTCTTTGCTTTTCTTGCAGAAAACTTCATCAGACAGCTGTCGTCTTATGAGATAATCACCCCGATCCGTATAAATGACTTTGGAGAAAAGTTCCCACATTCTCTGCACTACAGAAGAAAACGGAGAAGCACCGACTCTCATTTTCCCGAGTTACGGGCGCACTATAAAATTGATGCTTTTGGGCAACGCTTTGACCTCAACTTAACCGCCGACTCCGAATTTATTGCACCGTCTTACACGGTGACACACATGGGGGCGAAATACAAAAACACCACCGATTCGCAGCAAAGCGAATCCGATATGAGGCATTGTTTTTTCCGCGGTCATGTCAATAATAGAAGGACATTTACGGCAGTCTTCAGTGTATGCAGTGGTCTTGTGAGTATTATTTTAAATTACCATTTAGTGGAAGTTCTGTTTAGAGCTACCCATGTTGCAGGCTTTGGTAGTTCAATGAGAAAACGGAAATGTTAAGTTTATTTTTTGCACATATAGGTAAATATATGTTTATGGTTGTGCGTATATAGATACACGATAGAACAGTGTGGATCCGAGCCTGTCCTACCAGTATATAGATAAATTATAGAAATTTGTTCCATTTTATTGTGTCACTCATTCCCACTTCTCCTTCCTGTGTCTGGCACATGAATTAAGCATAATAGAAAGTAAAGTTAATCATCCACTTATAAAGTGAATAGATGTATTATATCAGTTATAGATTATTAATATAACCTATAATTGCGTCAGCGCCGAAAAACGTCTGTACTGCGTAACAATTGCTAGACACGTGGAAGGACAGTTGGTAGCTGGTTAACTAAACTAAATTAATGAGCTATCAGGACTGTCATAGAAAATGAATGAAAAGAAACACTGGCGGAAACACTTGGGATACGCATCCTCGCTGCGACCCGCGGGGGGCACCGGCTCCGGTGACGTCACGCGCTCGGCAGTCGCTCGAGAGGATCTTGCGCTCGTGGCCGGGTCAGCCTCTCTATAACCGCTGACAGAAACGCGGCTTTCTCCCACTTCATTTCATTTATCTTATATAACTATTTAAAAGACTGTGTAATATACATTAAACACAGAACCAACTATTTTGATACTAGGTAAGTGGTATGTGTTGTACTTTCAAATACGGCACGGTATCCGTTGTGGGGCCGTATTAGCAGGTTGTGTTACGTGCTGCGCGAAAAGCCATATATAATATTGTCAAATAATAGTGTAATTGGTCATCTACGGTATTAGGAAAATAGCTTAATTTCCAGATGTATTAATATGTTCATTAAAGCCGGGCTTTTAGCGTACTCATTTCTTATTTACACACACATTTTGCTGGACCTCGTGCTTTGACATGTAAGGAATCGGCATTTCAGTTTGACCTCTGTACCCAGCGCTGTAAAAAAATATTTGGCCTTGAATATGATGTTAAATGTTTCACCATGTATGTCACATAAAATTAATTGGAACAGGTGACACCTAAAATATTACAGAAAACTGTCAAATCTTCAAAAATTATATTTATTGGCTAGTTTTACTAGATATTAAGCTACATATCATTTTTAAAAGACTGCTGTTGAAGGGTACATTGTCATAATCATGGTGCAACTGCATATGATCAAAGCCAACCCCCTCCTTGGATGCTGCTGAAGTGAACTATGTCCCATTGGTTTAATTCAGTGTTTCCCAATCCAGTCCTCAGGGACCCACAGAAGGTCCAGGTTTTGCTCCCTGCCAGACAGTCCACATTTTTGTTCCTTGGAGGGAGCAAAAATGTGGATTTTCTCCAAGCCTGTGAGGACCGCATTGGGAAGCACAGTTTTTGAACATCGTCCTCAGTAACACTGGATATGTCAGGAGCAGTATTTGTTCTTTTGTAGATTATGAATGATCAAATAAATCAATCTCTAAAGACTCACAGGAGTCGTCAGTATTTTCCTGTCATTTGCAGTCAGTGACAGTGAAGGAATTAAATCTGAAGTTGGCCTCAAATGGAATGGAAATCTATATGAAGCCAAATAGTGAAGTTCTGGCAGATGCTCTGCACGACAGATATGCCCTGGCACAGGACAGAGGTATTTCAGGAGGTAATACCATGCTGCAGTGAGGCTTTCACAAATGAGCTGCCAATATCAGAGGAGTGTTTATCATTCAGATCTACCTCAGTGCTGACATTGAAGACTGCTGTTCTGCTTGTCTGGTTGCTCAGGAGTGTTCCTACTTTCATGGGGTTAGCATAATGTTTGTGCTTTATACCAGAACACAAATGAAGTTGAACATTAAGGTTCTTCATGTCTTGGGCAGTGGTGCCTTAATGGTTAGGGAAGCACACTTGTAATCAAAAGATTGCAGGTTCAAATCCCTGATCAGCAAGGCACCGCTGAGGTACTCTGAGCAAGATACTGCTCCCTGGGCGCTGAATTAGCTGCCCCCTGCTATGTAACATATGGGTTAAATACAGAGGACATGTTTCTTTGCTGTGTGCTGTGGTGTGTCAACAATGATAATTGATCACTAAAATACCATATGGAACATCTACTTATTGTTAATTACCCTTTGACGTCACCCTATTCATTATATTGGGGGGGGGGGGGACTTGTAAGTTATTTGTCACCTGTCTGACCTGTTGTTTCACTTATCGTGGGGGAAAAAACACAGTTTTCTAAAATGCTTAATGTAGTCTTTCCAGGCATGTTTATTAAAGAATTAATACAACAGTACTTTCTTCGTGATAAGAATTCACCGTAAACGGTAGGAAGAAGGAAATGAGAACTCGATAGGCCTGGACATTGATGTGATGTATCAGCCTTCTGTATTCTTGTTGTGTTTTGGTTCTTTGACAATGAGATGCTGATGTCAAGCTTTAAAGACATTTCCATTCCAGTACTATGTGTCTAGATGCCTTATCTGCCAGAGCCTTGGACATGAACAGTTTTTGCATTTGTTTTGGGAAGTGTTTTCATGAAAAACTTTGTAGTTTTGCAATAGTGGAGAGTGTGTCACTAGACTTATCCTAAAGAATGGTTGGTACCCCTGCAGAATCCATATAGTACTGCATTTCAACTGTGAATGAGGGAAGTAGTGCAGTGAGTTGGACTCAGATTGCAAACACTGCCCCTTCTTTGGATCAGAAATTTGAATCCTATCTGGATCAGAGATTTTAAGTGATTATGATGATATTATGGCTGATCCCATCAGGTCATATTTCAGAAATCTGAGGTTTTTATCTAGATCTAATGGGTGTTACTGAAACTGTAAGATCAGCGTACAAGCCAGGTTTTATAGTTTTCTGTAAAGCACGGCCTTGCCTTGTGGTCATATTTAACTTCAAAGCTGCCCCACCCAAGACGAGGAGAGACCTGTCCACTGAGTCATAGGTGGATACAAACTACGTATCTTCAGGGCTCTTTTGGAGATGCTTCCTACGTCAGGCTTTATGTAACTAATTGGCAATCTGCTCATACTAAGTACTTGTATTGTGATCACCTTGGCTTGCTGCATCCAAGCAACGTAAGAGTATGGACATAAAAACAGTATTCTCATTTTTATCTTAAGTAAAGTAGGAAAGTGTTTTTGATGTGGCCCTACCTGTACATGACCATAAGGTAGCTCAAAAGGTGATGTAGTTAAGTAATGGACAGTAAATTTGATTCTTAATCTTGTAATTGAAATGTCTGTTTTATCAGTCAGCTCAATCTGAATTGCTTCATCCCAGTGAATGGGTAAATTTTAAGCATGCAAGTTGCTGAGGTGAGTAAGTAAAATAAATAAATAAATAATAAAAAGCAGTTAAACGTTTTCACCTAGCTGACATATGGGTATTTGCCTGTTGTCTTCTCAGATTGGGACGTTTACCACACACAGCGGTGACTATTTCTTGGAGCCCCTGATGAAAGCAGATGGAAGTGAGCATGAGGACGAGCACAGCAAGCCCCACCTGGTCTACCGGCACGAGAGGCGGCGGTCTGCACCGTATACAGGTAGCGAGTGGTTGGGCATGAAAAGCACATTGATGGTACTCACTGGGGGATGGCATGGAGGCGCAGTGATTAGAAGTGTTTCCTTGGCTCTACTTGTATGGAATTTCCATGTTCTTCCTGTGTTGTCGTGGGGTTTTTCCCAAGTTCTCTGGTGTCCCCCCCTCAGTCCAATAACATGTGAAAGGAGTTGCCATATTGTCCATGGGTATGAATGTGTGTGTGAATGGTGTGTGTGTGTAAAGGCATAGAGGGACAGTTGGTGTGGGAAGTACAGCACGGCTTCAGAAAAGTGCCTGTCTGTTTGAAGGTGAAGACTTAAAGCAGGAGGCGTTGTTCTCGGTCTACAGTTCATCAGATATGAGCTACTCCCATGGTGCCAGAGACAGTCAGGCTCAGAGGAGATTCAGGATTAAAGTCTGTCTTTATAGTTTTGATTTACTTTCATTGAAACAAAACAATGACAACTCGTTACTGGCTGTGATGGCATTGTAAGTGCATTGTATAGTTTGGGCTTTGTTGAATTACAAAGCCCACCGTTTTTCTGCAGGGGTGAAGTGGCTGGGGATGCCATCACCCCCCCAGCTCAGCAGGTTATTAACCATCTGCATGCTCTGCTGCCTTATAGCAGCTGATGTCAACATGGTTTTGTCTCAGTACATTTGCTAGTTCATTTTCTCTGGCCGCTCCGGCCGGGGGGACACACTGCAGAGCTTTGGGGACGCATCCCTTTGTTAGAGCACCTTGTACCATGTCAAGAAACTGCCTTTTGTGTCTCTTTGATCATCAACCCTATCTCTCTTTTGTCCCGAAGAGATGCTTTAGACCGTAACTTTGGTCAGACAACGGGCAGGGCTTGTGTCTGGAGAGGGGAGGAAATGGTGCAGTACAGTTTGCTTTGACCAGGGAGCTGTGGAGAGCTCTCACGACTACCCCTCCGACATCAGGGAGGAGGCGCTTTATCGCATTTGCTGTGGAGTCAAGCGTTTTGCTGTGCTAGCTTTCGTCAGAGTGTGACCGCCAGAGCAGGGCATTTATGTCAGCTGGGTTGTGAGCATTGGGCACGATTTTAACCTTTTCTGCAAGTGGGAAATCCCAGCACACACATGCAGCATAAGCTAGGATTACAACTGTACAGTATATCTGGATATGAATTGGTGAATGAATGGTCACAAATGAATAAATCTCATGAATATGTCAATCCTTGCTTCCTTGTATCAGACTAGTAATGGAGGCATTATGTAGCATCTTGGTTGCTCACTGGTGGATCAATGTCGACACCAGATGGAAAAAAGCAGCTTTTCTTATACAGGTTGTGACTTCAGTTAAAAAAGCAGATTAACTGATGCGTAAAACTACATCCTCTGAAGTAGGACACCCAGGGACAAAAAAGCACCTGGTCCTAAATAACAGGTGTGTGGAGAATTCTGACAAAGTCAAAGCCGAGGCGAAGCAGTACATAAGATACGTTTCTGGCTGCCCGGCTTAAAATATATGTATAGCTAAAGTTAAATGTTGGAGAAATTAGCTGTATAGTTTGCAGTATGCATGGCTGTGCCCAGTTTGCCAGTTGCCGGAAACCGTTAACATTAATTCAGCTCTCAAATTGCATTCCCTGTACAGCAGCACTGAAAATAAAGCGAGAGGCAGAATCAGCAAAGAATGCTCTGCCTAATGCAGAAGATAAAGGAGCTATTTAAAAGAGCCTACTTAATAGCAGAGAGCGAATCGGCTATTTCAAACTTTAGCCAGAGCAGTCTGATGTGAACCAAGTTATCTGTTGGAAAGAGATGGCGAAGAGGGGTGGATCAAAGATGGAAAAGACAGAGACTAAGGACGAGATGTATGCAGTTGAAAGAGAGAATCCTTGAGGGGAATGCCAGTATTTAGGTCAGATTAACTTGTGGTGTGTGTCATGAGAAGGATTCTGCATCAAAGTGTACAAATCTCCCCCATGAGAGGCATTTGGAGGGCGATTGCCATGATTTTCAAAAATTTCTGACATTGCACTGGGAGATGCAGGCCACTGGTGGGCTCTGTGGGTAGGCTTGATGTCCTCCATGTGGACTGTCTTCTAGGTGAATATAAGGATCCCCTTTCTGCACTTTGACTTTCACTGGGAGCCTTTTCTTGAAGTATGTCTTGGAGCAGATGGAGATAGGAATCTCCGGCAATCACACTGTCTGTGTGAATATCAGCAGTCACATTGTCACATGTTGAGATAAACACACTGCAGAAAATTCCCTAAAAAGTACTGAACAAATTCTTTAGTGGCATTAGCTAGTGCGCATTTAGCTAAGTGTCCCTGTATAGAAACCTCTCTCAAGCTGAATGGTGCTGGTTTGCTTGGGACTGCCGTGCTATCATACTGATACTGTTGTCTCCTGTCTGGGGAACCCAGCCTTCAGGATATCCTCTGTCTCTAATCCCACATTGGCTACAAGTGAACAAAACTTTAGTTTAGTGGTTTTAATGATGTTAGCCCACTACCTGTTAAGTGACATTGATGTCTCGGGGGTCTTGTTGCAGAGTACTTTTGTCCTTAAGGGGGCTTTTAAAGACATTGCTTTAGTACCTCTTGACCCTTATGAACTCCATTATCTGATGTGTAACCTTCTTAAAAGCTTGTTCTACAGCAAGGTGCACGTGATGGAACATGTTGTGTAATTTTAGTCTCAGCCTTGTGTGTATTTGTGGTTTTGTATATCATGACATAATGGAAGTTAAACTAAAGTTACAGATGGTGGACCCTCATTCCTATATAGTCTTATACAAAATGAATTAATAATATGAATTTATTATTTAATCAAATAATCACTTCAGTTCACTAAATGCTGATGTAGATACCTTTAGAGCGAGAGACCAGCGTGTCATAGTGGTGAGCTGGTGTTGCATCCCTTGTTACCACGACAGCGGGGTCAGAATCTGAGATGTGCTGTTAATATCACTGTGTCATTCTTGGGTGCCTCTGCCAAGCACTCAAGCTGATAACCTCTGGGTGTGTTTTCTGGCCTGTGTATTTCCATTCTGCATTTTGATCGCCAACAGTGAGCAATTGTCCGGCTTTTACATTAGGTTTTAAGAGCTGTGCGTTTCAGCCGGGATTAGCGTAAAGATTAGCAGCTGAAATAAATTATTAAAATGCGTTCATCAAACTCAAATCACTAGATGATGGCTTTTAGGGAATATGCTTAGGTGTTAATCTCCTTGTACTACACTGGAGTCAGTTTTCAGTTAAGTGCATCTAAGCTGCAGAATGTGAGTATGTGCCACCCACTCTTTGGAGAATGTAACCTTTTGAAGAGGGCAAATTCTACGTGGTAAATGATGAAAAGCTCACAACAACCTAGAGCAGGGATACTCAAATGGCGGACTCCAGTCTGCATGCAGATGGAAACACAATGTAATCAGGGCTACACAATCAACAGCCCCCCAACCCACTCCCATAAGTCGCTGAAATTTACCCAGGGGACCCCCATAGACCTTGGCTTTGTGCTGCTGATGAAATCTGGACCTCAGGGAAAAATAATTGAATACCCCTGGGTTAGAGTACTGAGATAGTCCACCAGACCACCTCTCTGCACAGCCGAAGAGCCCATAGGCTGATGACTGGCCCATTACACCTGTTTTTTTACTTAGCTGCATCAAGGCTGCTACAGGCCTCTGGTTTCTAGCATTTGGTTTCTGTCTGATCTTGACACATGCCCAGAGAGGGGATGCTGAAGTAGACAGCCCTGTCAGCTCTCTCCACATCTCATTGTCTGCAAGCTAATTGTGTTAATGAATTTATTTTCCTCTCTCCCACTTCCTCTCTCTCTCTTTCGCTAACTGACTATATGAGATTTCACTTATGTGTCACTTAACTTAGCCTGTTTCCCGATTTGTGTGATGGCAGCTGTATTAGCTGTAAGGAGCCTCCCAGTTTAATTGCCATCAAAATGGTGGACCTGTTTCTTAGTTTCTTGTAAAGGAATGTTGATTAACTCAATTAAACAAACCACGTCTGCACCACGTTTCTATGTATGTTTGTGTTTGATCCACATTGCCAAAGCAACTTCTAATTGCGCAGTCATTCCAGTAAAGTATAACTCGATGAGTGTCATGTTATGAAGACCTCGGCTCTGACTCATAGTTTGCAGGGACAGGCTGTGTCTCCATAGGGAAGGGCTACAAAAGGGAGTCGGACTGAAAAAGCCCCAGGGGTGGAAGGGTGAATGAAGGAGGCCTCGCATTACAAGTGTTCACACCGTCCAGATCGTTTAGCATGGCATTTGAGGGCCAGCAGTCCACATCTCTGAGCATGGTGTGGCTGTGGTTGAGCTGCTTTCAGGTGCTGGGGCACCTCCTTCCGTTTGTTTTGGGTAGCAGGGCAAACTGACATGGGCAGGCTGCTCCAGTTATCTGCTCCCAGCTCCTGTAGTGGAATTCTAATTTCTATTGGTTTCTGTGGCTTGTACATGTGCCTCTGTCCCTTTGCAAAATGTGACACAATTCAAATTTTGCAGCTTTCTAATTGCTATTACTTCTACTACTTGTTTTTGTGTTATTATTACTAGGCCTATGTGCCAGGTCTCCTCACTGAACCATCTAACCCCATGGCCTGTGTTTACACATCCTGGTACGTATCACTTTATACAGTACAGTTCCAGGTCTTAGGTGCCCTAAGCATCTGAAGCCTAAAGAATAATCATGGCGTCGCTCCTCTTCTTTAAGTTGCCCCTAGGATAATTTCCAATCTCTGTCCCATCTCTTCCTTTACGAAGCTTGTCATCTCAAAGGAATCTACCCCTTGCAGCATCACTGGGCTGTACATGGGCAATCCACATCCTGAGCTTTGAGGTCCCTGTGGGGGGTACTCAGAGTCAGCATTATGACCAGCTTCTTTTATAACCACTTATCTTTCCAGTTTTACAGCTGGTTTCAAGGCTCACATGCAGAAGGGGAATTAGGACTGCGGCCGAGCCGGTCTTGTGAGGATGGGGATTTGTAACTGGCAGTGTATGAGGCAGTGGTATAGAAACAGGTCTTTGTGAATGTGAGTGAGATGCTTTGATTGGGGTGTGGGTGGAGGGGCTATTCAAGTGGCATGCCAGCATTATGAAGGTGGGGCTTTGAGACTGATGGAGAGGTTAGAACTTTTGCAGTGAAGCGTCGTGTGGGTGTACAGCTGCCCAGCTTCGGAAATCTCTGCCTTCGCGGCTTTGAGACAGATCAAAGGTACAAAGTGGGGACCCAGCTGACTGAACATGTCCACAGCTGCTTAAGTTTTAAAAAGCCCTGTATCTCCATCTTAGGGCCGGTGGCTTTTCCTTTAAGACAGACATGTTTTTAACAGCTCAACTGAAGCCGCCTTTGCTGAATATAGCACCCCACGTTTGTTTATTTTCACAGATATTCATCTCCAAGATCAAACTGCCCTTCGTCGCAACAGAAGTATTGATGAGGAAGTGAGTTCTGTTCAGGAAGCGGTAGATTTCTACCACAGAAGACTGCCCTCTAGCAACTCTCAGAAACAGTCACTATCACGACGGAAAAGATTCCTGTCTTATCCCAGATTTGTGGAGCTGATGGTAACGGCTGACAACGAAATGCTCCAGCACCACGGAAACAACTTAGAGCACTACATACTCACAATCATGTCAGTAGTAAGTGACACGTTGCTTTTATGCTGCTTTGTGGTTATGTAGTACTTAGAAAAATCTGTTTAAATTTGATCTCCATTTTACAAGTTTATCTTGTGGCATATGAGCAGTGTCTAGTATTACAGCTGGACTGTATATTTTATAGTATAGCTGTATAAATTATTGGCAGTGTTCTTATTGGAAGTTCTTCGTACAAAGTCAGCTCAACACAACCACAAAGTGGTTTAACTATTTTGAGAGTGTTTTAAAATTTATGCAGGATTACGTACTACCTTACGCTTGGGAGGATGAGGAACCAGCACAAATCTGATCTCACCTGGGGTCTCAAAATCCTTTTGACCTTCTTGGCGAACTCTCTCCCCTTTCCGTTAATGTTGTTCCAGGTGGCTGCCATCTATAAAGACCCAAGTGTGGGCAACCTGATCAACATCATCATTGTAAAGCTGGTGGTCATCCATGACGAGCTGGTAAGACTGCAGTGTGAAGACCTGCTCAGCACTATCACTTTGCTCAGGCTTCAGTTTTCTTAATAACAAAATGTGTTATCCATTGCCTGCTGTCTTGAGAAGGTAATAACAGGTTCCTTTATCGGTTCTCACTGTACTGGTTCTACTCTTATTGGTTCTCACCATAGGAAGGGCCGTCAGTCAGTTCCAACGCCGCTGCGACGCTCCACAACTTCTGCGTGTGGCAGCACACCCAGAACGTCCAAGATGACAGCGACCCCTCGCACCACGACACATCACTCCTTATCACCAGGTGGCGTGTGTGTCCATGGATTTCGAACATCCTAAACCGACTCATGGTCGCCCCCTGTCTGTTAGAATAATAAAGTCGGTAGGGTGGCACCAACAAGCATTCCAACAGATCTATAGCTAACACAGATGACGCAGAAGCTAAAGAGCTCTCCTGTGCAGAATGATGTCTAAAGTTTTTCCTTGTTTGTATTTCTTCAGGAAAGATATCTGCAGGACAAAGAACAAGTGTGATACGTTGGGTAAGCCTGTGCGCTGTGTTTGTAATTACCTTTGTAATAGAATTTGACTCAGAGCTATGGGACTGCATGTCATACCATAGAATCAGCGGTGTTTTTATTAGCTAGTAGCTGACTGTCTACATGCCCAGGTCTGGCAGAGCTCGGGACGATGTGTGACCCTCAGCGGAGCTGCTCCATCAGCGAGGAGAACGGCCTGAGTACCTCCTTCACCATCGCCCATGAGCTGGGCCATGTGTAAGTCGCGTCAGCATCTCTCTCACCAGCACAGCTGCCTACCAGCTAGGCCACGTGTAAGTCTGGACAAAGCCTGTGCTATCGTTTCAACCGCCATCCTCATTGAAATCCTAGTAAAGTATCACAGTGTTGCGGTGGAAGTGATGGGACAGACTGCGGATGGCTGCGTGAACTCGATGGTCGTGTAGACACCATCTACACCATCTTTGCAGTGGACAGGGAGCTACTGAGTGCTTCTGCACCAGACCACAGTCAAGCAATGACTTTGCAGTGATCACTGTACAAAGAAACAATTGCTATACAAATAAAATTCCATAAATCCATACCCTACTATAATATTCTATTTCCAGCATTAAAATTGCCTTTGTTTAATGTGCTGACTCATATTTCGTAATGCACATCTCTTGTCTTGAAGAGAGAATAACTGCAGTGTATGTAGTGGTACAGCGAGCCCTTTACAGGTGTTCATTCAGGGCTGTTTCCATAGCGCCCTAATATGTGGGGGAGCTCTGTGAATAGGGCTATTGTGCACCCCTGGGCAGTCTGTAGGTCCTACTCACCACCCTGCATGCCTTCCCACCTGTGCATGTTTCATACATCCGCCACCAAGCCGTTTGGAAGTCAGCGCACCATGAGTTATTCTCCCAAGGTCCTCTCTCTCGGCAGTGTGCACACCGTCCAGGCGAGACTTTTGTTTAGCTCAGCTCAGCTAAACAGCTGGCCAGATTTATGTCAATCGGTCAAGGAAAACACTGGCAGTTCTGAGACAGATTATATGAGTTGTGATGTTGTTTGACATTTTGAGTCATCAGGGTCCTCCGGTTATGACAAAATGCAAACCAGTGCTTTTTAACACATTTTTAAAAAGTTGCTAAACTATGAACAGCAGGATTTGATCAGGTTCTCTTTTTTCTGCATGTTTTCTTCTGGTCTCAGGGTGAAGTCATGGCTACAGAGAACGAGCTGAAATTCATTAGCTGTGAATGTATGGCTTCAGTAATTCATGTGTTCATATTCACATGTTGATAATAGAGAACAGATGTTCGTCCATTGTTTATTAAGCCATTCATTGTCTCCTGAATGGAAACATTTGTGTTTCTGTGAAGTTGCTGTGGACTATAGTGGACACTGAGCATGCCCAGGGTTCGAGGGCCTGTCATTTGAATCACAAATGCTTTTTCCTGGTCCTGTAAGCCAGCAGCGCAGGTTATGGCATTGTCTGTGTGAGTGTGGTGACTAATTATATGTGGCAGCTGAGATCAGTCATTTCCTGCTTACAGAGGTGTCCTTGTATGATAATTGAAGTAGTTTTCCCTGCAGGTACACAGGCAGGCACAGCTGACTGGTGTTGTAGCTGTAGAGGGATGATATAGTTGCAGGGTTATGATGGAGACTGATGCAGATTTATCGAAACCCCAGCATGGAAGCTAGTTGCCCAGCTGTGTGACTCGGCACCAGAGAGCTCGCAAACCTGCCATGCTGGTTGAAAAAGCTTGTGACGCTTTACATTAACTACACCTTTGTAATGCCTTTATATCTGCATTATATTTGCATTTGTAGAACAATCTTGCACCTTCATAATGCATTCATAGAACATTCATAAGCAGCATGTAAGTATACCTTAACATCCTAACATACCTTAACAGCTTAAATATTCATGAATAACAAACACTGTGTTACAATAACAAACAAACGGTATAGCTGTATAATTGCATAATGTTTGTTATTAATGTATATTAAAGCTGTTAAGGTATGTTAGGATGTTAAGGTATACTTACGTGCTGCTTATGAATGTTCTATGAATGCATTATAAATGCATTATGAAGGTGCACTGTATGTTCTATGAGTGCTTAATGAATGCATTATGAAGGTGCAGTTAATGCAAAGCACCCTACATGGGTTGTGGCAAGACATGGGAGAATTGGCAATCAGGGAAAAGGTTGGGGTTCACCCTGGATGGGATCCCAGTTAGTTTCAAATAGGTATTCATAATTCAGTCACTTGCTGATAAGTATGTCAACTGCTTTTTATTAAAAAGCTGTGGTTGCATTTTACGAAGTTACTGCACCATGGCGTTCATCCATCTTTTGGGTTACTATTTAACTGCCTTTCGATCTTTGACTGGATGAACATATAATTTTATCGCATGTTCAGTATATTTGTGCAATGACTGCATTAAATTATTTAAGTCACAAGTGGTTGTTGAGAAGTGTCTTCCATGGGGATCGTTACCAAAGCTACTTGGGAACATAAAGGCTGAAACATCTCTTCAATGAAAATGACTCCTGATACTTGAGCAATTATGTTGTTTTGTCTTTGACTCTTCAAAAGAGTTGATTCTAAAGTACAGGGTTTCTGACCAGGTAGATATATTTAGGATGTGTTTAACGTATTACTTCAGGGTCCTTAAAGCAGTACTGAAACTAGACATGAGGTCACTAGTTGACACAGTACAGTGTACAGTAGTTTCGGTAGGCAGTATATCTGAAAACATACTGGTAGTGAAGGGCTTCTTCCTGATGCCACCCTGCAGGTTCAATATGCCCCACGATGACAACCCCAAGTGCCGGGAGGCAATAGTGAAGCTGCAGCTGAACGTCATGGCGCCGATGCTCAACTACGACACCAGTCCCTGGACCTGGTCCAATTGCAGCCGCAAGTACATCACAGAATTCCTGGAGTAGGTTTCTCCATGTGTTACGTCAGACCTTCTAAGTTTTTGAGGGTGGCTCTTCCGTCAGAATCACCCCCAAACTCCCACGCTGTACCATGGCTGTTGGTATGTTTGTACAATGCCTGAGTCCTCGCTATGTTCCCCTTGCAGTCAGGTTAGCGAACAAAGGGTTAAGTGCAGGATGGCAGTGTGGATGTATTTTTAGTGTGGTGAGTTAAATGCATGTATAAATACAGAATGGAGAGGCTGGCATGCCTGGTCCACTCATCTTCCGCTGCGCTTCTCCTGTTTCTACCCAGTAAAATGCCTTTTGAGTCCACTGGCCAATTGCATACTTCCTTCAGAAAAACGGTTTCTTGGGGCAACCGCCCTCTTGTTTGACCACTGCTTAGCTGAAAGGCTTCTATGTAACATAATAATAATGGATTGCATTTATGTGGAGGTTTTCTCATGCCCAAAGGACTCTGCATTGTTTTTAGGGAGCATCTCAGGTCAAGCCACCTCCAGTTGCAAGATGAGATATCGGTTTAATGATTTTTTCCGAGGCTGATAGTCTCGCGGCCTGGCAGAAGGTGGCCTCGTTGGAGCTGAGCTGAACCCCTATTGCGGCCTGTGAGGTCACCTGCTGCTGTTCATGCCACTTTAATTAAGATCTGCTATTTCCCTGGATAACATCCGCAAACTGCTTCTCAATTCATAGCTGTGAGAAAGAGGACAGAATGCCAGCCACAGCAACCTGGCTCTTCACATGGTGTTCGCTCAGGAGCTGATTTGCCTAACAGTCGCAATATTTGTAAACACTTAGCAATGAGGAGCGTTCACTGGTGGGAAAGGTCTCTAAAGATCACCAGACACTGCTAAAGCCTGTTCGTCTCACAAAGAGGCTCGTTGATCCCAAACCGCTCATCCACTCTGCAGGGAGGGGGCATGGTCAAGTACGTCCATGTTTTCTCTGGCCATTCTTCTATGAGGGCTCTTGCTCAGCCCTTCAAATGTTAACGTTACTGTCAATTATGAGCTTTAGGGAACGCCTTTGTGGTGCGGAGTTAATGAAAAAAACATTTCATCCTTTCATTATTAACAACTGTCTTGTAATATTTTGCGTCATGTAAACATGGAAGGAAATGGCTAGAGGATGAGAGCCAGAAATTAAATTTGTGGGTATTAGTCAGCTTGTCATCAGAGAGCAGTGTGGATCTGAAGGCACCTACCGTCGGCGTCTGGGCTTTAAGCAGATAAAGTGCTCTGCACCAGTCACTGCTAATGAGCACGAAGTTTATGATTGTCATTAAGATGCCCACTATGGTGCCAAATTTATTAGTAGTAATAGGCCTTGTTATAGGGGCTACAAAGACAGCGAGATTAGCCAAACAAAAGGACTTTATTGCTGAAAGTGGGGACAAGACCTCGTTACTCAGGGTAGCTAAAAACAGTGATAAAATGAAGAAAACCTCAGACTGATCTACATGGCCATCATGTCATATACATTTTGAAATGAAACCAACTGAGGAAGAGCGTGAAATAACAGAAGTTTTCTGTTTCATGCAGTAAATCTGTAGAAAATTCATAAAAATGTGTAGTAAACGTGTTTAGTAAATTCTCATAAAGCAGATGTTTTTTTACATATGTCGAGTGCCTACGATGATGTAAACATGTAGAATTAGCCTCTTGTTCTGTTATTCCTCATGGGAAGATTAGCTGAACAGTGTTTTGCTTAATTACACGTTTTTTGTGGTCTGCATTATAACATTTGCAGAAGCACTGTCACCTAGAGGCACCTGCCTTTGTCATAGCTGTGGCCTAATGGGGCTATTTGCTCCCACTGACTATTCATACGTTCATGTCTGTTTACCCCCCAAAGGCTAAGGTCTTGGGCCAAACAGAGACTTTCTCACAGCTTCTCAGTGCTCCTCGCTGAGCGATTGAAAGGGAGCCCTGGCTGAGCCACGATAATTACTGGCCAGGCGGACTCAGCTGCTCGCTAACAGGTGTTTAATTCGGCACAGAAACAAATTGCAAAAGCGGGTCCAACATGTCACACAGTTACACCTCGAGCAGTGTTTTGCATTTTAATATTCTTAAAAAAAATGTTTATTTATAGACGGTCCTGCACTGTTTTTTATAGTATGAGATGCGTGGAATTTTTCCAGTAATAAACGGCTTTGCTGGAAAGGCCTGGCTCCGTTGCTGTTTCATGTTTTAAGGAGGGATGTGGTTGACAGACGGAAGGCAGACGGGATGGAGTTTTTCCCCCCGAGTTCCACATCTGTCTGTCTGTCTTTGCCGGAGCCTCTGTATACCAGACTTTTCTCATTATTGACATGCAGCTTGCATGTTTGTTTGTGTCTCTGTTCTAGATTCATGGTAACAACACTGTTATTGCTCCCCGTCTGCATTAATGTTTAAGTTACCGTAGCCCACCCGTGGTGTCCGCTTGCATTTCCTCGGTCTCGACTCAAGTGATTGACGGCGGCTGAGGAATTTACACATCCCCGAAGAGTAAAAATAAACCTAAATCGATGCCAAGCGGACATCCACTGTATCAACCATATATATACGAGCCTCCTCACTGCTTTTCAAATTTTGTGAAAAAATAAAATCTTGAGCTTTCTTTTTAATTCAGGCCTGTAACAATCACTGTTCAATATCAATCAATGGCATAGCCGCGCGATGCCATTAACAGGAATCTTCCAGACCAAGGTAACACCCAATATTATGTTTTGACTCTCAGCACGGGTTATGGGGAATGTCTCCTGGATGAGCCATCTGGCAAGCCCTATCTGCTGCCCCGCGAGCTACCGGGCCAGCTGTTCAGTGCCAACCAGCAGTGTGAGCTCATTTTTGGACCCGGATCCCAAGTCTGCCCCTACATGGTGAGGGTTGCCTGCTGCATTTCCTCTGTCAGAAGGGAGACTGTTTCTCATGCGGCTCCGCTGTGCAGAAAGGCATCTGATGGAGGTGTCGTGAGTCACGGGAACTGCCAAGCCACCACTGAGCACATAGTAGCATTTTTACTGGTTATGGAGGAATGACATCTGTCTGAAATACGTGTGGCCAAGACGTATGTGGACACCTCTATTATTCTGAGGAATTGCTGGATTAAGCCAGACCCATTGTTGATAGCGGTGTATGCTTAAGTGCACTGTCACACAGTCACTTGAAACAAACATTAGTAGCAAAATGGGTGGTTATACAGAACAATTTAGTGACTTTCCACCATTATGGGACGCCATCTTCCTAACAAGTCAGTTCTCCAAATTTCAACCCTGGTTGAACTATCTTGGTCAACCGCAAGTGATGATCAGAACATCTGGAAGCTAATTCAGTTGCAAAGATGTAGGCCGCATCAGTTCACAGAAAAGGACCTGATGACCCAATATCAATACCCAACCTGAATTGCAGTAAATCCCAACAGCAATGTTCCAACATCTAATGGAACGCTTTTCGAGAAGAGCAGAAGCCACTATAGCAACAATTGCCCGATTAACTTTATATTTATACTCTTGGACAAGCTGATGTCCACATACTTTTGGCTATACAGTATATATACAGCACTCTGCAAAAGTCTTAGGCAGTCAAAGAAAATGATATTGAAATGATTTTCATATTGCAAAACTGTGATGTCAGTCAGAATGCGTCAGTTTAGCCATTTCAAAACCTCTCCCCAGTCACCCCAGTATTTGCAGTAACCATCCAGTATGCCGATGTATTTGTTGACTCAACCACTACCATACCATATTTGGCTAATCAGTGCCTCATTGAGTTGTTATAAATAAATAATCAAATAATTAAGTGAGCTGGTGGTGAACTTTAACAAATACATGCAATGGCTGAGGTGCCCCTGAGGAGAGGTTTGGGACCTGAAGCTATGTTCTTCAAGCCATCTAACAAGATACGCATATCAATTTTGGAGAACAGGAGAAATTCAGGTTAGTTTTCATTGTGTTACTCTTAATTTGCATGTATTCTGATGTACAGTGAAGAAAGGGCTGCATGGGTGTGTACAGTATTTGCCCCCTCCCTACAGAGGCAGTGCAAACGGCTGTGGTGCACCAGCGCGGAGGGGGAGAACCGAGGCTGTCGTACGCAGCACATGCCGCTGGCTGATGGCACTCACTGTGGCCAGGCAATGGTAAGCGTCACATTCTCTATACCAAGTGGCCTTTGTCAGTAGGGAATAGTGTGTTCCTGATCTGTGTCCTTGTTTTCTTATTGTTACTCATTTGCCCTGTGATTGATTCCTAACCAGTCCAGAGTGCCCCCCCCCCCAGTGCTCTGTTATCCCTGGGAAAGGTTTCAGGGACACTGCCCTTGTACTGTATCAGGATGGATGGAAGGATGGATGGATGGATCACTGTGACCCAAGGGGTTTTTAGGACCCCTACTCTTGGGGCGTCAGCACAGGGGTTGGGGGGTAGGAGGGCATGGAAGGTGCCTGCCATTCAAACAATTACCTGAATTATCTGACAGAGACACCCCCCCCCAGTTGTTCTGTTTAAGAGCTGGACATAAAGAGAGAGAAGGGGGGGACACACCATATCTCTAAGGCAGTGTCCCTCGGGAAAGGCAGCCATCGTCATAGAAACCGGAGCCGCCTGCCTGAGTGGCCCCTGCGAACCTCTCATTAGGCCCAGTCTGCCGTGTAATTACCAGCCATTAAAAGGAAACATCATCCCTGGTAAATATTGGCCTCAATAGTCGCAAAGAGCCCTGAGGAATTTCTGAATGACCGTCCACCTTCTCAGCCTGTTTGATCCCCACTTTCAGGGACTTACTGAGGTGACCCGAGTCGTTGAGAGCAGAATGGATGTTGCATGCAAGGAGATGGGACTGAGGCAGAGGAGGGTAATTCGGGTCCAGAGAGTAAAAGTCCAGACCAAGGTTTTGTTTCAGCCAACCAGTTGAGCACTCTGTGACTATGACTCTTTAGACTCAACTGGTTGGTTGAAACAAAATCTTGGTCTGGACTTTTAGTCTCTGGACCTGGACTACCCACCTCTGCTTCAAACCCATTTCCTTGCACGCAACATCCATCGAGGTACGGACAGGCTGAGAATGGCTGTAAACAACGTTGCTCAGAGGGTTTCTGGCCACTCACCAGAGAAGTCATCCCGTAAGGTGCGTGTGGCTCGCTGTGTATGGCTCACTGCGTCACGCAGTACGGATTTGACTCTGACGCTGTAGTGCTAGCCAAGCATTCTTTGGTTGCCAGTCACACCAACTGTAGTTGTTGTTGAACCAATCAAATGTTGCTAGGTTGTTAAAAAGGGTGCGGTAATAAATGGGAAACCATTTGGTAATAGATTCCAATAATTTAGAGGCGCCCTCTGCTGACCACAGATATTTAATCCATGCAGAATACCTGCTGGACTTAGTTCAGGCTCTGATCGATATTACAGTTGACTACCAGCCAATCATTGTCCTCATATAGCCACTAGTTGGCACAGTCGTCCACTGGAAGTTGGCTGATGTATCCAACAATGCCTGAAAACAACAGGTCATGAATCAGCACTTTGCAGTAGACAGATGAGTGAAGTTGTTGCAGATATGTTTTGGATTTCAGAAATTTGTGCATCCATGAAAATAAAACACTCACACCACCACATTCACACCAAAATGTGAATTGTACGTGCAAATATTTGTTTCATATGAAATACAAGATCAACTTGGGAAAACTGCAGGTTATCTGTAGTCTTTTTTGTTGTTCTAATCAGATGACCTACAGTAACACACTCACCACCGAACCCTCATCCACGTGAGTATTTTTTTAGTCTTTTTTTTTTAGTCTGTGAAATCGAGTAGTTTTCAGGTCTGTGTTCTTCGTCCTTGGACACGCCCTTGGGACGGCAGTGACCGAGCGCCTTCATTCGTACGTGGCGTTTCAGGTGACTGATCCTCAGTTACGTGTGCATGGCCATGATCTGCTCCCGCTGCAGCCCCTGTGTCACGGTGGCGTTCTGTGAAGTCACACGCTGCTCCCGCTGCAGCCCCTGTGTCACGGTGGTGTTCTGTGAAGTCACACGCTGCTCCCGCTGCAGCCCCTGTGTCACGGTGGTGTTCTGTGAAGTCACACACTGCTCCCGGTGCATTTTCCACAGTTGTAGTGGGGATTTTCTCTTGTGTGTGATGCAGATCTATTAGCACGACGTGCGAATGCAGGGAGAATCTCTGGACCAGCGGGATGCGTGTCGCTGTCAGACTTGCTGGTCTTGGCACCTGAAGCGTAGCTGAACACTGGGTGGGCCTGCTGCCACTCTAGGGGCAGTCAGGAGTGAAGCACGCTCTGCCTTGCGCTGGAAACGTTCCCACCGGCCCTCTCAGCCGACCCTGTACCTAGAGGTGGGCACAGTCGTTCCACCCTCTCAGCTTTTTCAGGGCTCCTCCTCGCTCCACCGCCCCGGCGCCGGCACCGCGGGGCTCTGACAGGCTGAGTAGACAGAGCGAGTCTGATCCTGCCCGCCGTCACCGGGCCGGGATGGAGTTACAGCCCCCACGTGCCACACACGCATGCGCGCACACACATGCCCGCAGTGGTGGTGCCACACAGCCAGATAATGGCATGCCATGAGAAACTGATACGAAACAAAGGAGCTTGTGGTTTTTATGCTTCTAGAGAAGAGACAGTTTGGCAGGAGCTGTTTGGTCATGTAGGGATGGTCTGAAAATGTTCCTTCCATGTCAAAGCTGGCAGCTTCATCCATCCATCCACTCATCAGTTCGTTTTCTTTGTCTTGTCATTGAGTTAATCCCCAGGCTCCCCTCCTATCTTACCCCCCCCCATCTGTTTGCCCCCCGGCTCCCAGCACTGCAGGCGTGGAGTCTGCGTGCACAAGGAGGCAGAGACAAGGCCCGTGAATGGTGGGTGGGGCCCGTGGGGGTCCTACAGTGCCTGCTCCCGCTCCTGTGGGGGGGGCATCCGGAGTGCCACCAGGAACTGTAACAGGCCTGAGTAAGATCCGTACCCCCCGCCTCGCCATCCAGAATGAGGATACTGATTACCAGTAACATCAGAACCTTCTGGTGCTGAGCTGAATGAGATGCAGTCGGACATATGTTTGTCTAGCGGGAAGAGCAGGGCTGCAGGATCTAACGAAACCTGTGTGTTTGAGGCAGGCCCAAGAACGGAGGCCGGTTCTGCGTGGGCCGCAGGATGCGGTTCCGCTCTTGCAGCACTGATCCTTGCCCCCGCGGCCAGAGAGACTTCCGCGAGGAGCAGTGCGCCCAGTTCGACGGACGGCACTTCAACATCAACGGCCTTCCACCCTCCGTGCGCTGGGTTCCCAAATATAGCGGGGGTGAGCGATGGGCAATACACCTAATTTAATAAGATTGGGGGGGTGAGTGATCAGCACCGTAATTACATGGAATACCATAATGCACCTATTTTAATAATTACAGTAGGGGGGAGCTGGGTATGTCCTGGGTATGACGTTAAACTGCACCCAACCCTGCAAGTGGCCCTCCAATTTGGGGATTGATAGCAGATTGGTACTGTCAAAATCTTCACGCAGCTGCAAAACAGCAGAGAGGACTCTTTTCTGCTCTCCATGGGAGTAGCTCTGCTGCAGCTGCCCACAGGAAGCATGCAGGATGAAGAGGATGGGGGAAAGCCCTCAGGAGCCTCATCCCAGGAAGAGCTGAAACCGCTGGAGAGCCAGTGGGGTCAGGACTGGTGTGGTGTCGAGGCGTCACCTGCTGCTTGGCAGCATTCAGATCCTAATCTGAGGCTGCCCATCTGGGTGGGCATGTAGAACATCTTGTCTGTTCAGCATGATTTTCCCCTGCTATCAGGGGAGCTTTGTAAACTCTGCATTTCAGCGGCAGCACTCTCTGAAGTACACAGGCTGGGGAGTAACCGGATCTCTGTAGGTGGGAACACCTTTTATTAGTCTGGTTGCTCTGATGGCTGCCATACTTGGAGAGTAGCTGTTGCTGTGGCAGATTGACTCCTCCTGATGGTGTCTGGTGCCATTCCTTTTAATGAGACTCGGGCTAAAGCACTCTCTGGGTGTCTTGTCTGTTGTCTCAGTGTATGCTCCGACCACGGTGACTAATACCTCAGTGAGGGAGACATTTTATTCACTCTGTAGTTGATGAGTGCCCACATGGTGACTCTCCTCTTGTCATGGGTGACTTACTGTGACCACTGGAACTTACAGGGCTGGCTATGAGGACTGTGTCAATCCCCATGGGTCAGATGAATGAGGTGAAAGTGGGTTCATGTTCCATTACTTTGCAAAAGTTCAAGGGCAGAGGATTGCTGGATCTTGGTTCCATCACCCTGAGCCATATCGTTGGACTGCAGAACTGCAGGGTCTACATAAGTACCTGGTTTGTGAATTCTGACCATATACTTGTTATTGCTGCACTTAGGTCCAGTAGGTTACCACCTCCTAGAACAATGAGGCTGGATCTGGCCAGACTGTTTCTTATGAGTTTGCATATAGTTTGTGTGAGGAACTTGCAGACTTGGGTGCAACTACTGATTATAATGTGATGAGGAAAACCTTACATGACAAGATCCTGAAGGTTGCTGAGGGTTGTGTTGGTATTGCTGGTGTTTCCAGAAGGAGGTGTTTCATCTCGCAGGACACCCTGGAAATTATCAAGAGGAGTCACAGTGCATAGCTTGATGGCAGCACCAGTCTGTAGGGGGAACTGAGAAGGAGTACTGCAAGGGCTTTAAGGGCAGATAAGGAGGTGTTTGTGAGAGGAATCTGTGAGCAGCTAGCACACCATCTATGGCCTACTCTAAGTGCCGAGTAAGGGCCTTAATAGTGTCATCCTCAACATGATCACTTGCTCACCAACCAGTGACCGCAGCAGTCTGGTTTTACGCCTAAGAAGTGTATCATCAACCACATCCTGACACTGAGGGTTCTCACTGAGCCCAAACACGAATGATGAGGTCCAAGACTTTAGAGTCCTGGTGTTCCCTGTCTGGCTGTTTGGCTGTGAGACATGAACGCTATCCAGTGAGCTGAGATGAAGACTGGACTCCTTTGGTACGGTGTACTTGGGTACCGCTGGTTTGACTTTAGGGAGTCCAGAATGAGGCACATGACCTGCATTGTGAGGGAGTGTCAGTTACCACACTATGGCCAAGTGGTGTGATTCCCTGAGGGTGATCCGGCTCGCAGGATCCTCATTGCTGAGGACCTGGATGGCTGGACCAGGCCAAGGGGATGCCAACCTAACTCCGGGCTGCGGCAGATAGATGGCCATTTCCGGAGGGTGGGACTGGACTGAGTGTCGGCCTGGGGGGTGACCAACTGGGGTCTTGTGGTGTTTCATCATGTGGTGGGGGTGGCAATGCACTGTAACTTGCAAATATGTAATGCACGAACTTCAATCAGTGCAGCTGGGTTGAACAGCGGGCACGCCAGACAAATTCCATAATACACGCAATTTAATAAGTACAGCAGGGGTGAGGACCAAGCATGCCTAGCAAATACTTTAACACACTTAAATGTGCTGCATCATTCCTGAGGGTACAAAATTGAAGTCCTTAATGGTGCACTTATGTGAAGTCATTTGCCCAGTGCCAGTAACCTTTATTTTTTTGTCTAATATCACTCATACTGATACCAGTACTGATAGCTGGCCAACCTTTGAGGCACTTGCCAGCAGTGAAATTTGACAAGCTTGCCGCTGCAGATTAGCAGAATGGTGTTAGGTCTTCTAAATGGTGAACAAGCCGAGAGAATCTCTCATCCTTCTCTATGGAAAATGGCTGATCGCCCAATGCAATCATCTCCGTTACTTTAGTACTTATGTCTTGAGCTCTGATTCTGATAACTTAATACAGTGTCTTTTGATACCTTAAACTTTTTTGAAGAAGTTTAAATATCAGCTGGCCATATCGGCCAAGACTGACACATCTTGGATTCTAACAAATATCGGATTAGAGTGATATGTTAACCAATACACTAGTGTCTGAATTCAGGGGTTGCATTTTGGTCTAGGAAGGCATAGCCTTTGTAGGCTTCTATGAAGGTCGAACGGAAAGTTCTGTCAAATGGCAGAGTCTGGCCATCATCAGCTTTTCCCGCCATTTTCCTTGAGTCACAAAGTGCCTCTCCTATTATCCAGGACAGGACACACCCATTTCAATGCAAAGAATCTTGGAATGTATTGGGCTGTGAAGGATTCATCAAGTGGATCCTTTGCAAACTCGCCAAAAGAAGGACGCATTTCTAGACTGCATTTGCGCCACTGTGATGCATTCGGTTTTTCAGTGCAGCCGTAGAACGGTGCAGCCCCTGAACTTAGACACAGCCAGTATGTATCTCTAGAAGTTGGAAGGTCTCTGGATCTGCTTTTCACAGCATAACAATGGGATCGTTATCGTGTAGTGGCTACAGAGTTTGCTCACAGATGATGTGTTGACGCAGCAAAGTGCTAAACTTTTTGACATGTGGTTAACACAGTAAACCATGTTTCATGGGTTTAGCTAGCCACAATTATAAAGTGTGTCAGTGGAAGTGAAGCCACGTTTTGGCAGCTTAACACAGCTCAGAGCCCCGCCCCCCCCACAAAAGATCCCACCATGCAATTGGCCTGTCGCATTATTTAACACAGCTCTAAGCTCTACCTCCCCCAAAGATCCCACCATGCAATTGGCCTGCCATGTTGTTTGTAGCTGACTTTCGGCCTTTCCCTACAGTCCTGCTGAAGGACCGGTGCAAGCTGTTCTGCCGTGTTGCCGGGACGACGGCATACTACCAGCTGAGGGACCGTGTGGAGGACGGCACACCATGCGGCACTGATACCAGCGACATCTGCGTCCAGGGCCTCTGTAGGGTACGGCCATGAGCGGGCCTGGTGACCGAGACTGTAACGGCGACTGGGACCGGCTCAGTCTCATCCTCAAGCCCATCTTTGCCTTCCAGCAAGCGGGCTGTGACCGCGTGCTCAACTCCAAGGCCAGGAAGGATCGCTGCGGAGTGTGCGGTGGGGACAACTCCTCCTGCAGGACCGTGAGTGGGACCTTCAGCATCGCCCAGTACGGTAGGTTGGGACTTCCAGGAGGCTTTGATCCTCACCTTAGGGTGACTGGGGGCAGTGGGTACCACTGAGCAATGGGCCCGCCAGGCAGTTGCGTTATTTCTGGAGGTGGACATTTCAGGTCCAGTAAAAATCCAGAAAGTCAAAATCCAGGCTTAGATTTTGTTTCAACCAACCACTTAAGTACTCTCCGATTGTGATTTCATTATAGCCAACTGGTTGGTTGAAACAAAATCCTGGTCTGGATTTTTGCTTTCTGGACCTGAAATGTCCGTCTCTTGTTATTATGCTCCTGATGATAGGGCAGGAGCTACCTTCGCAGGGGGCTCACAGACAGCTGCTCATCCTTAGATATGGCCTCTGTTTAGTCTGAGACTCTATGTGTGTTGAATTAAGACATGATCTGTGGCCCTTTGGGCTCATCAAGTGACAGCAGCTGGGACGTGTCCTCTCCATGCTGGTTTTGTTTGAGTTTGTGTCTGCGCCGGTCGGCCCCCTGTTCTCACACGGTGTGGCCTTCTCTTGCTGCCTGAGCTTATCGCCATCTGGGCTTATGTGGCCAAAGCAGGGCTGACCCAGGGGATGTGCACCCGGAGGCTTGGTTCCCGTTTGGGTGTGGCAGGCTCGTGGGCCCAGTTGGGCCTGTAATACTGTTGTGGTCTTTCCAAACTTGTTTATGACCCGCTACTGCCTCCATGTCTCGGGCCTGCTAGCAGTTTAGTTTCTGTCCTGTGGCCTAACCATTGTTGTAGGGTGCTGGTCCAGAACTGCCAGCTCGGCGGTCACAGCACCATGGGTGAGCCAGCTAGTGTAACAAACGCGCTGCTGCTGTCTGTGATTGGGCCCAGGGGGCTGCTGACCGCAGCCTCCACCGTCGCCTTGTGGTTTTTTCTACCCCAGGCAAGGCAAGGATTTCAGCATCTTTATCTGATGTCACTGAAAGAAAAAGCTTAAGCCTGGGCTCAAGCTGGGGGGTTTCCTGAGGCCCCGGTGTGTGTTAATGTGTGGCCTGTGCTAACTTGTATGTCTCTGTGTGGTCAGAGGGAGAATCAAACTGACTTTGCCCTGGGGCAGCTTGCTATGCTTCCCAAAGCAGCTCAAGCAGTTATGCTCTTACATCCATCCATCCATCCATTTATGGTACCCACGCATCCTACTCAGGATCACGGGTGATCCAGAGCCTGTGCTCAAAGCTACTGGCACAAGGCAGGGAATAACACAGGAAGGGGCACCAACCTATTGCAGGCCACCCACACATACCATACACACACACATTCACGCCTATGGGCAATTTGGCATCTCTGATGCACCTCAGCATGTTTTTGGGCTGCGGGGGAAAGCCCACGACGACCCGGAGAGAACATGCAAACTTCACACAAAACTCTGAAATAGTACCTTGTCCGCTCCAGCAGTAACTCCATTATCCCAGTGTAACTGGTGGTGTTATGTGACCACATGTCCACTGATTTTGAGAAGGATACAGATGGATGGATACAGATGACTTGAAGATTTAATGATGGGCTTGAGCTCAGTGCAGCAAGCCTGCTCGTCCAGTGAGGGGTTGTGAGAATAGGAGAGGTTTAGCCTAGGAGCTATTTCTCAGTTTGGGGGTGGTAGAGGGGGGTTAATTGTAACTAGCACCTTATTCTGTCAGTGACACACTTGGCGTCTCACTCCCTCGTTCATGTGCTTCCTCCAGGCTACAGTGTCGTGACTCATATCCCTGCGGGGGCCTCCAACATCGACATTAAGCAGCTCAGCTACTCAGGGAAACCTGAGGACGACAACTACCTCGGTGAGCCGGCCAAGTGTGTGTGTGTGTCTGTGTGTGTGTGTGCATGTTGGGTGTGTGAGATGACTGTATGTAGATTGAATAGGACACAGGAAAAAACAGGAAAGGCATTTGTCACCATAGCAACGCAGAAATCTTCTACATGACTCCTACTATTATGATTTATCTACATTTTTTCAGGAAACACATGGATTTTGTAAATGGCTTTGAGCATCAGTATTTGTTTGCATGTGATTGTTTGACTGTTTATGCCTGCAAATGTTTTCATCATATCGGGTAATAAAAATAGATTGTTTAGTAAAGTTTAATGTCCTCCCGAACAGCTTTGTCTGACAGCCAGTCAAACTTCCTTCTGAATGGGAATTTTGTGGTGGCCATGTTCAAACGGGAGATCAAGTTCAAGGGAGCTGTGATCGAGTACAGCGGCTCGGACGTCGCGGAAGAGCGGATCAACTGCAGTCAGAGGATCCGGGAGGAGTTGGTGCTGCAGGTAGGCCCCGCCCCCAATCTCACAGTCCTCGGTTGGCGCCTGACATGTGAGTTTGACACTGGCATACCTGCGCAGTGACTGGGCTCTCTGTGGTGCAGGTGTTGTGCGTGGGGAACCTGCACAGCCCCGACGTGCACTATTCTTACAGTGTCCCCGTGGAGCGGCAGAGCCAGTGGTACCTGTGGGATCCCAGCGGCCCGTGGCTGGACTGCAGCCACAAGTGTCAAGGTAAGAATAATAATCATTATTATTATTATTATTTATATAGCACTTTTCATACTTGGATTGCAGCCCAAAGTGCTTCACATATGAGATTAAAATCAAACCAAAGACTGAGAAGCAACTAACATGTAGGCCAGTGGAATTATATAAGGATGGAATAAACCTATAAAATAAATAAGCGAGAGTAAAATAAGCCGGGTTTGGGCTTTATGTGGGTGTGAGGCTGGGGGCCCCATGGTTCACGCCAGCCGGCCTTCCCCCTCGTGCGAAGGTGAACGGCGGCGCCGGGCAGCCTGTGTGCGTGAGAGTGACCGCCTGGTCGTGTCCAGCCAGAAGTGCCAGCACCTGCCGCGGCCGCAGGACACCGCGGAGACCTGCAACGCCGACTGCGAGCTCAGGTGGGCCCCAGCGGCCGGTCTTTCCGGGCCTCGGCCGTCTGTTTGTCAGATCCAGATCCGCGCCTGTGTCTCTGTCTGCCTTTGCTGTCCGCCATCACCCGCACGTAGGAATCTTGCCCCCGCAGGTGGCAGGTATTGGGCAGGAGCGAATGCTCCTCCAGGTGCGGCCCTGGCATCCTCACCCGGGACGTCCGGTGCGTGAGGTACACCCTGGGCGGACCCAGTCAGCTGGAGACGGATCAGGCCTGCGCCCACGTGCCCAAGCCCCCTACCCGTGAACCCTGCCACGGGCAATGTCTCCAGCAGAGCTGGCACTATGGGGCCTGGTCCCAGGTATGCACCAGCAGAGAGAGCACTGGTTAAGGTGGTGCCTTGTGTCTTTCGTGAAATCCGAACCTCCGGCATGTTGTGGTCTAACTATGTTTGTGGTGGGGTCACGGTGGGGGGTGTGGGGGTGGATAGTGCTCCAAGAGTTGCGGGGGCGGCTCCAGGACCCGAGGCTCATACTGCACAGACCACCTGGGCCGCCGCCTGGCGGAGCGGCAGTGCGCCGGAGTTCCGCGCCTGGAGGTGGAGCCATGCAGAGAGGAGGCGTGTCCCAGCTGGCTGGTCAGCGAGTGGAGTGAGGTGAGCGTATCCTGCACGCACTCCGGCGGGAACCTCCCTGGCTCTCTGGGCGGGTCTCCTCCTCATCTCCTCTACCTCAGTCTTTCTCTTCCTCCTCCTCTTCCTCTCTCTCTCAGTGCCTGGCCACGTGTGGGGTTGGCGTCAGACGGCGGCAGGTACACTGTGCTCGGGACCAGGAGAGGCTGAGCGATTGGATGTGTGACCCCGGCGCCAAGCCCTCTGCCGTGGGCCCCTGCCAGCTCCCGCAGTGTTCCTCCTGGCAGGCTGGCCCCTGGGCCCCGGTGAGGCCCCTGCAGGCCATTGCAGGCTTACCAATAAATTACCTCATTCAGCATCTCATATATTAAGATGTCCCAACACATGTACACAGGGACATGTATTTACATGTGGTACCACAGTGTGCATTTTATGCTGATATATTTTGTCTTTTAGTAACAATCAAGTGAAATTACAGAGGTGGAAATGGTAGTTACTTGATAGCTGAGTACCGTTCATAATATACATTGTTGTTGCTGAGCTCACTTACAGCCTCGCTGGTCTTGATTTCTGTTGCTGGTCAAACCGATTGGTTGATGGAACTGGAGTATTAGCCAATGGCAGTCATTCGTTGCCCCTCACTGCAGTGTCCGGTCACCTGTGGGCGGGGCTACCAGATGAGGGTGGTGCACTGTGTGTCTGGGATCCATGGGCGGATGGTCAGCGACCGTGAGTGTAACGCGGCCACCAGGCCCATTGACAGCCAGGTGAATGTGCCATTTTTTGGGCGTCGGCTTACGCCTATGTCTTTTCAGTAAAATGTCGAATGAGATGCCTTGATTGTTCATTCACCAACAAGCAATGCCAGCACTGGTCAGTAGAGTCACCGTAAGTGTGGCTGTGCTTTCTGATTCAGCCGGTAACCTCACCTCCTTCCCTGAGCAGGACTGTGATGTCTCCGCCTGCCCCCCATCGGCCCCCGCCCTCAGCACCGCCCAGCCTTCTGACGTAGGACAACCCCGACCTCAGTGGCGTTACGGATCCTGGACTGCGGTAAGCCATGGAGCCACGATGACCCAAACGCCAAACACCCATTCTCCAGACAAGGTCTTAGCTTCATTCAACTGTGCTTGGTCAGTCTGTCATCCATGTTTGTGCAGGTGAAGTTGGTAACACTTTACTTAAAGCTCTCATCTATAATGCACTATAGATACCTTCATAAAGCATTCATAATGCACAATAAACATAACCATAATGTGTTATGCCTGGTTTAAAATATTTATAGCCATGATTATAATGCTTTATGAATGCATTATAATGTGTTATGAATGTTTTCATAGATTCATATAGAGACGCATTCATAGAAATTGTTACTGTGAGGTTCTTTACATTTATCTATGCATTTTTATATGTACATTTTATTTATTTATTTGAAGGGTCATCATTTGCAACACGTAATTAAGGCAGATAACGTGCAACAGGCAAACTGGTGTCAGGAAGCCACGTAGGTGCTAAGTGTCACTCAGATAAGCTTCCATGAAACAAGGGGAACAGGAGCTTAATGAACAGAGCTCAGAACCTCACAGCAGACAGCTGTGCAAGTATCACCCAGGAGGGAGTCTAGTGAGAAGTATGTGTGATATACAAAATCAGAGCATGCAAGAGAGGCCCACAAACCGCTTCACTGGAGTGAGTCAGTGCGGACAGTGAGCCGCTAAGGTCAGCTGAGGTTAGTAAGGCGTTTCTTGAAGGTTGAGAGGAGCTCAGGACAGGATTCTAAATTCAATATGTGTGTACTGTCACTTTTTTCTGTGGAACAGTCATTAGCTGTACTGTGTGAGTTTGTGTTGCCATTCTGTGATTTATTTTCTTTCAGGAGATGCTGTACAAACTGAGGTTGAGATTTTTTTCAGTTTTTTTATTATTATTTAGAAAAAGAATGTGCATACTTTTCAAAGTCATTAATGTTCTTTAACTTCTGTGAAGGCAATTATACATATAAATCATTTTGAAGTATACCTTTAGTTATGTGCATATGAGTTGAACCTCAAGCAGTGTTTGAAAGATCTAATTTAAATAGTATGAAATTCTCAAGTGGGGTTTTTTTGGAGTGCTCTTTATTACATATGAAAGGCAAATGCCATCGCTGAGTGCATCAAATGACCCTTCACTGAATGGTGATTTTCATTGCACTTTACTTTGGCTACTGCCAAAGAGGTCGCTGGAAATTTTTGTTGAGAGAATTTATAACTCTGAGTGTCTTAAGGAGCCCTGTGTACACAGTAGTCAAGGTTTTTTTGCGCTGTCATATAAAAGAGCTTGAGGGGAAGTCTTGGGTGAAGATCAACATCTTTTGCATGTGTGTTGTGTATGTGTGACATATCATGCATCAAGCGTGTGTCTGACGGCGTGCTTGCTTCCTGTGTGTTGCAGTGCTCCGTCTCCTGTGGGAGGGGCCTGCGAGCTCGTTACGTCAGCTGCAGGGACCCCCTTGGCGAAAAGATGGAGGAGACGTCTTGTGCTTATCTGCCACGCCCTGCGGAGTCCACCGCCTGTTTCAGCCCATGCGGCCAGTGGCGGGTCGGAGAGTGGTCCCCTGTAGGTGATGTCGTTTCTGGTGATGTCGTTTCCGGTGATGTCGTTTCCCTGCCTCGCTTTGCTCTGATGGTCTTTGCTGGTTCTGTTGTTTATGAGCTGATGAATCCCATCCCACTCTGCCCCCAGTGTTCAGTGACGTGTGGTGTGGGCCAGTACAGCCGCAAGGTGGTGTGCTCCACCTACAGCCACCAGGTGGAGGACGGCTTCTGCTCTGTTGACGAGCGGCCCAGTGCGATGCAGGAGTGCAGGGGGGTGCCCTGCCCCTCCGTGTACCACCTGGTACCTCAGGGTCCGACTGATCCACACGCTCAGCCCGGACACAGCAGCAGGAATGTCGCTCCTGTGAACCAGCAGTGGAGGACAGGCCCATGGGGAGCTGTATGTGTTTCCTCTGGCTGCCCTGTTCACATCACATATGTGTGTTCCGTGTCGTTTCACATGTGTCACACACGCTCTCCCGTGTGCGCACAGTGTTCCCAGACCTGCGGGGGCGGATTCCAGCGCCGGGCGGTCGTGTGCCAGGATGCGGACGGGCGCACCGCTAGCCAATGCGAGCCAAGGGTGAAGCCGGTGGAGTCCAGGAGCTGCGACGTGGGACCCTGTCCCCAGTGGGTCTACGGCATATGGGGAGAGGTGAGAGGAGGAGCCTGGAGCAGGAGGGGAAGCACGGGGGCTGCATGTGACTCTCTGTTGAGGGCGGGGCTGTGTATTTATATGGTCGGTTTAAAAAGGCCCCTGTCCTTTATACTACCTTTATTTACAGTATACATCCATACTGCAGTGTATCCTCATTTAAAGTGTCCCTGTCCCACAGTGCACCCAAACCTGCGGTGGGGGGCAGCGTTCCCGCCTCGTGGTTTGCCAGCAGGCATATGGCCAAAGCCTGAACGAGCACAGCTGCACCGCTGTGGAGCGTCCAGCGGATGTGGAGCGATGCAACACGCAGCCGTGCCCGGGGGGAACCGCGTGGCCCAGAAGACCATGGAAACCGGCGAGATAACGGACGCATCCCCCCCGCTCCAACTGGTGTGGTAGCTCCCGGAAGCACGCCTAGCGGATCTCTGAGCCAGCCAATGGGAAGCCCTGGGGTTCTTTGGCCCAGCCAACGGGAAGCTGCGGTTGACATTAACCTGGAAACCCTCAGAAATGTGTGGCCTCATAGGAATGGTGCTCGGAAACTGGGAATCCCAAATTCAACCTATTGCGTCTAGTACTGAAATATTGAAATGACTTATATTGGATATTTGAATTGTAAAGTGCATGTCTTATACTGTTAGCAAAGTATATGTGTATATTTGTGTATAAGAGTTTAATTTTATTACCTTTATTAAACAGCAATATGGCTGTTGTATATATTGTACTATATATACTGAATACCAGAGGTGGGTAATTCAGATCCTTAAAAAGTACTAATCCAGACCAAGATTTTGTTTCAACCAACCTGTTCAATATATAGAGTCATAATCACAGAGTACTCAACTGGTTGGTTGAAACAAAATCTTGGTCTGGATTTGTACTTTTTTTTATGGACTTTCCACCTCTGCTGAATATACTGTACAAAGAATATGTATATATTAAATATATATAATCTTTGTACAATATAATTTTATATTTAATATGTGTTGTTCTTAAAGTTGGTTCTTTACATATTAAACTGGTGCTCTGGGCCCCGAAGAAGTTAAGTAATTTGAAAACGGTGCTCAAGTTTCTATCGGGGTGAATGTTTTCAAGTAGCCCAATAAAAAGTGTCATTCTTTTTTCGGACGTAGTTTATAAAAGCGGATAAAATAAAATATGGAAATTAGTCATGACAAACAAGGTCTTTGATTGCCTTGTAAGACACGCTTCATAATCATAAAGGCAGAGTGTAGCAGCCTTTCACAACTGAATTACATGAATGATCCTCTGTCTCTCGGTGCTGTTCAAATGGCTGTCTTAAAGTGAACCTTAAAGTGAATTTCAGTGACATTATCCTAACAGTGCAATCTGAATTTGCTTAGTGTAAAGAGGCCATTTAATGTAGCAGCTGTGCTGTTAATGATGTTAATGTTGACTCATGTGTCTGCAGGTATTGATTCTCTTATGAAATTGTGAATTGCCTAATATCTCTGACCAAATGTCACAAGTCCTGTGCTTATAGAAAATGCAACTCAATACCTCTGCGATTTACCTTTTTCGTTCTGTTTCACGTATGCCAAATCTGTAAAGGACCAGTAACTGCACATTTTATTTATTCCTTAAAATTTAACTAATTTATTTTTTTCTCCCTCTGCCTCCTGGGGCCTGTTTCACGAAACAGGAGTTCTAGCCAGATAACTTGTTGGATTTAAGGTCATCTGGGCTATATGGACTTAATCTTTTCACTTACATTTAGCCCAGACTACCTTAAATCCAAAGCAAGAAATGCTGCTGCATGAAACAGACTCCAGGTCCCAGTCTTTCTTGTATGGTGCTTTGGTCTTAGGTAGCCGGATGTTGCTTCTGACAACTGTATTAATTATTATCTTGCAGTGATTTTAATGTATTTATTTCATGTTAAATATATACTGTGAAAACTAAAAGAAAACGATTGCTGCACAATTTGCACAGTTTCCTGTTGGTTTCTGTCTGACATACTTGGCTTATTTGGTCTAAACCCATTAGTTTTTGGGACCAGAAACATCTGGCTATATTAGGGTGACCAGATAATCCATGTCAGGGAGGACACTTTGAGCTAGGACAGGATTCGTAAACTACCATTTTGACTAAAAGGACCTGGATTACACTTTAGCACTGAGTTATTGCTGTATGCCGATTGGTCAGTCTCCTATAATCATGCATGTGTCACTAATGTTAATGTGAAACAGCTGGATGAGTCTTTCAAACAAGGAAACGAACCAGTCAAAGCA
>JAODJU010000062.1:22398106-22420790 GCA_026776725.1 Gnathonemus echidnorhynchus | reverse complement strand
GTCACGCATCTGGTCAGGTAAAGTTGGATTATTACATGTACAATATAATAATCTATACCACAAGTGTGTCTGCTGGGATGTGGCATGAGTAAATGATGTCCTGTAGTTGTGCTCTGTATGGTATGGTGAATTCTTCTTTATTAACAGAATATTAGAATAAGGACATTCCCTGGTGCCGACACTCACAAAGAAAATGCACCATTTATATTCTTTCAGCACTTCCTTATATGGTCGTCTTTAACAGGATTGGTTATTGTATATGACCAGCGCTTGATTTCCTCATTCTTTCTTTTCACCTCTTACCATTCTTTATTCTATATATGTATATGACCACCTGATCTACTTTTAATTTACCTAATCTACTGTTACACATTGTTAATATTAGCATTGATTATACTATTATGCATATGACTTTATATGTTTAAATGCTTCACATTAACAAACTATCACAAGCAAGAGTCTTCCCTTACAGGTTCTCATATCCCTCTTCGCCGCTTCGCCCTCACAAGTTCCAGGTTTCCCTCATTCTAGCTACCAGATGTTTCCTGTCTTTCCTGCCAATCTGATGGTTGCCTCTAACCATGCCAGATCAGGATGTCCTCCAATCAAGTGTGCATCTGCCCGTCCGCAAAAACAAACAGTATCTTCTTTCCTAAAACCTAAGACAAAATAACAATCCGACAATGCACCCAACCCCACCTAACTTTCAATTTTACTTCGACATTCCCCCCATTTGATGAAACTCTTGCGCTGTTCACCCCAAGTCCATGTCCTTATTCTGTATCAGTATGTTCAGGCAGGAACTCTTCATCCCTGCTACTGTCATCGCTAGAGCCACGAGGCATGGTGGCAATGACTACCACATGAGGATGGCATAGGACACCTGCATGGGGTTCAGGGGCTCTTCAACCACAGGTGCGTTCTGTGAGTTCTGCAGGGCTGTGACCTCAGTCTGCAAAACAGAAATTCCTAAGGCAGGGAGGACTGTTCTGCTTGTGCGGGGAAGAAAAAAGGATTCTTGGGACTGCAGATCTGTTTAGGTTCAACCAATGCTGTGCTGTAAGCTAACTTCTTTGCCAAAGAGTCATTAGATCAGCCAACTTTGACAGGGGTTTGGCACATGAACAATTAAGCACAGCAAAGACATAATGAGTAAAGGTCATGCCGTAAAAGGGCCAATCGGCCGAGGTGTGCAGCATGTGATGGCAAACCCAATGGTCAGAGACCTCCAATTTGGTGGCTATAGATCTGGCCAGGAGTTCTACAGCATTTGCATCATTAGGCCCAACCTCCTTCTTTCTGTGAGATTGAACTGACATATAATGGCTGTCAGGGGTACTTTGGGATGCACATTGTCTCTCAGCATTAATGAAGAGAATAAAAAACATAACGGCAAAAAAGACAAGAAAAACCAATGCCCATTGATAAAACTCATTTTTTGTAGGTTGTGGCAGTCCCACCAAGGCTTGGGACAGACTGGCAGTAGAATAGGGGCCCATAGGCATTAATATCCTCCACCTTCATGGTATGGGGAGTCCTCATCATAACCTGGTGGGGTCCCCTCCATCTTGGTCAATTCCATTTTTTCCTCCTCAGATCTTTTACAAAGACCCAGTCTCCCGGTTCTGCAGATACTACCTCAGGCAATGGTTCTCCCTGCAGGACCCTCCAATAGGCTCGAACCTGCTCCCAGATGCCACCAAGAGATTGCTTCCATCCCGTAAGATAAATTAGTAAGTCCCCATTGACAGATTTCAGTGAGGTGGAAGAGGAGCCAGCACAGGAGCAAGAGGAAGTGAGGATGACAAGGCATGTTTCAACTGTGGGCAGGTGGGACACTGGAAAATGCAGTGCCCTAACTGAGGCAGGAAGATGCATACACTTCCTGGTTGATACAGGTGCCCCCAGGTCGATCATCAGACCTGTTGACATACCGGGGTCCCCCGTCAATAATGTCACCACCATGGTGGTGAGTTCGTCCAGCCTCCAGCAGGTCTTACAAGAGACAGCACCATTACCAGTGTTCCTCCTCAATGACACCTGCCTGGTCAACCTCATGGGAAGAGATCTTATGTGCAAATTAGGCTGCAGAATTAGACTGGGGGAAGCCGGCCTGAGTCTAACATCTCCTGCCCTAGGACTTTTCTCCTTGTTGCATGACTCGCTGGCTCAAGCACCAACCTATGCTGCATGGGTGCTTAGGGAGGACACCACTGGGTGACACTTAGGTCTTCCACATCAACAGCCAGAACCTAGCCTGCACTGAACTGCCATCTACTTCGCTACACCGACTCAGTCAGACCTGGACTTCCTGACCCACTCTGTGGTAGAAGCTTCCCCCACAGAGTCCATTACCATCTCCTCCATCTATGTCGGAGTTGAAGTTACGTCTGCTGCCATTACCCTGTCCGCGACACAGCTGCAATGGTACTTCCTAATGGAGGGCCCCACCCCTCACGTTTCCCTTGCATCTGCCCCCTCCTGGCCCGTGGGTCAAATCCTGCGAGGAAAGAACTGACTGGATAGCTGTTGAGGAAGGAAGGTGGGTCATTAGTAACAGCCCAATGCAGAAGTACCATGCGGCTTCCAAGACCCAGATGCAGCAGCAAATCTGTGGTGGGCCCTCCACAGACATGGCTCCAGCCCACGTGGACGACCTGCCCCCTTGGTTGGGGGATATTCCTTCCTGCCTATGAGCCTCAGACAAAAAATGACTTTGGCAGGATAACCACTGCAGAGCCACTGTGCAAGTCTCACCATCGACTGCAACACTTTCAGGATCCACTCTCTAAGGAGGCTGAAGAGGGCATTGGGAAAGTCCATTGTGACCTCGTTAAATGTGGCGCCATCATTCCGATTGACTACTCACCTGCCAACTCACCCATCCTACCCGTGAAGAAGGCTGTCAGCTCCTGGCACTTCATCCAAGACCTACGAGGAGTGAACGACTCTGTTTTCCCTAGAGCTCCCATAGTTCCCAATCCCGCGACCATCCTGTCCTCCATTCTACCTCAGGCTAAATGGTTTTCAGTTATTGACTTAGCTAATGCTTTCTTCTCTGTTCCTGTTCACCCAGACTCTCAGTTTTGGTTTGCTTACAAGTTCGGGGGAAAACAGTATTCATGGACCTTCATGCCTGTGTTAAAATGCGAGGGGGATGTAGGGCTCTCGAAGGAACAAACAGGCATGCTTAGGTTCACTCAGACATATTTATTAAAAGTGATATAAAATTATATTATATATATCATAAGTAATAATAATCAAGTACAAACTATTGCATATGAATTGTGAACTATAGTTAGTCTAAAAAGAATACAAAGTATTATGCATATCATAAATTGTGATAAGTAATCTCAATAACAATCAATAATAATGCTGCAAGCTATTCTCACTCGGACGTTCCATCATCACCCACCTTCACTCTTAGACTGGGGAGCCTGTTTCAGTCCTGGCAGGAGACCAACACTTGAATCCTGAGAAATGCCGGACGATGCACTCTGTCCCATGGCTGAGCTCCGGTCAACACTGAGATCTCCCCCTTCCTTTATACTAATTTGGGCGCTGCATGTAGACAGGGGATGAGCTGGCCAGGCTCACCCTTCCCCTCAGGCGATGCATTCTCAAATTCCCACTTTTGTCCGGGTAATGCTGCTTGCAGTTTCGATCAAAAATAATAAGATAAATTCTCATCCTAGGTATGGTTTCAATTAAAACATAGCGTCCTTGCTCAATGTCTCCTCGACCCTCCTGAACAAGATAAGCGTCCCGCATACCGATCCTCCTCTTTCCCTGAGGACGAGATAAGCGTCCCACATACCAATTGTCATGCCCTGCTCTTCTGATCCTCCTGTGTGCCACGCCCCCTCATTAACCTCATGTGAAATCCCGATTGTTACCAGCAGTTTCCTGTTTTTTCCATTGAGTCCTGTGTATTTCAGTCCGCCTTCGAGTATGTTTCCCTGGGTCTGTCATTGTCTTGTGAAGTCTCATTGTGTAGTGCTGCCTGTTTTTCCTGTCCCATGTCCCAGCTCCGTTTTCCCCAATCCGTCGTGTTCTTCTCCTGCTTCCCCATTTCATGCACCCAGCCCGGTCACGACACCAATCTAATGGTACCAGAATTCTTTGGGACCAGATGGCTCCTTATGTGAGAAACAGGTTATTCGTGAAGAACAAGTTATACAAGTGATTAGTAAAAATAACATGTTTGTACAGTTCAACCTTCGCACAATAATATTATGGGTGAATCATGCACGATGTATCTGAATTTCAGGATGATCAGTCCATACACGATCAGAATCAATCCACACCTCAATCACCTCATATGTATATCTGTTAGGTAGAATTGAACAATCACAACTGCTCAGAATATTACAGTAACAGGAGGACAGTGAACAACTCATTAATTTTATGCTATGCGGGCGATGTTATCGTCTGTGAGTTCATTCTGATACAAGACTGCACATGGCTGAAGTCGACGGGAACCTTGTGGATTCATTTCTCTCACTGTCGGTGCACCCAGGCTCCCTTGGACAAATGAAGACTAAGTGCCATGGACTAATGACCTTAGGGCCCATATGCGGAATTCTATTGATTTTGTGTTTTGTTGTGTTCACATATCTCTTTCTGCCAGACGACAGGGATGAGTGGGGAGTTCATGGGGTCCGTACTGAATACACAAATTGTAACATGCAACATGCAGCATGCAAACTTTATGGTCCGCCAACTGAACCTCACCACTCCTTGTGTAGTGTGTGCCTAGCTTCCCCACACTGTGGATCAGCCATTCCTAGCACAGGCTAGCATCACTTTAGATGATGTCTTAGACCAAGGCTATTCAAATCACGGTCCTCAAGGTCCAAGTGCTGCTGATTTTCCAAACTTTCCTTTGCCTGTGAGTCAGGTGTGAAGTCTCTGACCAATCAGAATCAGTAATTATTAAACTAACTACCTGGGAGAACTGAAAACGCGGCCTGGATTTGGAATCGAGGTCCAGATTTGAAGAGCCCTGTCTTAGATCTTGTATTTGCCCCAACTGTAAATTCCAGCCAACCAGGCAAATCTGCACCCATGCAGGTTTCAGTGACAGGGCAACCGTTTCCCTTTGTCCTGTGTGGAAACTTTACGGCAGAGAAAGCGTCATCACCCCTTCCATCCGTAGACCCGAGACGGTGCATTAACATAGGCTACGAGCAGTGGTTCCGAAATGGACCTACAGCCAGTAGGTGGACGGGCCCAGACCGGGTCCTGTATTTTTCTATGTTTTTCGGGCAGAGGACTGAAAATTTCACCTAGCTTAACCTAACACAATATGCGCAGGATGAGATCGCTCTAATGTCCAGCGCACCAACCCCGTAGCCGGTGGGGCAGATTTTCCGCGTCCCCAGGTTATAACACATGGCCAAATTGGCTCATAACCAAAGGTCGGGAATGGTACTGGGAGTGTGGCACTGCCATTTAGCTCTGGATGCCTACTGGGTGGACTGGCCTCTGTGGCCTAGTCCAACTGAATGCGGAAGTAGACATCCATTTGCCAGTGATAGTTCCCGGCTGACGGAAACGTTCCGCCACCAACGATGACTTTCCACCGCCAGAACATCGGACTCATAGTAAGCTCACGCGGTTTTGGTACGGGATGCTTCCCCTCTTTGGAGTAGGACATGCCTGGAATCAGATACAGATAACAGTGTAAGAGAAAAATTCACTAGAGACATATTTTTATAATTAGCGTTAGGAACACATCTTTATATTGATGCAAGAGTGCCTGTGTGTTAGACGGCTAACAACCATGAATGTAAGCTAAAGAGAATTAAGAGTTAACCTTAGTGAGACAATTGTGCTAGAACGTCGTGCTTATTAGAATTCGCAGAAATGCAGGCTAGAGAACAGAGGTGTGAGTTCGGAGCGCGCTTATCAGACAAAACAGGAAGACAGCAAAGCAGCCACAGATAGGTGGGGGCTGCAAGCAGGGGGCCAGACCCACGAAATAGAGGGCATGTAAAGTGAATGAGGATACAGACTGCATAAAGTAGATATGTTAGAGTGCATGTGCCAAACTCCAACCGGTTTGATCTGGTTCCGGAAAGGGGCACGAACTATCTGTGTGCCACTTTAAAAGGTATGTTAACCAAAAGTTCTTTGAGCACAACCACGGAACTAGCAGTGATGTGGCTGCTCCCTGAATTCAGAAAATAAAATGATGTCATTCACCGACAGGATTCATGGTGTTCATGTGTTTCTTGTCATGACAGCAGTCAATATAACAACTGAACTAAACATCAGTAAAAAAGATAAATAACATAAGGCTATTTAGTCTGTTTAATAAAAGGACAATGTATAGATCTGTTCTATAGGAAAGGTAACCTTAAATGACTTCTGTTGTGATCTAGTGCTATATAGAAAATAAAATTAAATAAAATTAATTTGACCTTGAAGGGTGGCGGGAAGAGCTGTTGGGGGGGCGGTGCGCCCCCCTAATATAATGATAGGGGAAACACTGCATACACACACACACACACCATGGAGGTCTTTAGAAATTTTTCACTGAAATGTGCCTCGTGTAATGACTGTTAGAAATGACCAGACAGAGACAGAAGCGGGGGTCTTATCACGCACGCCAGGGGGGACAGTCAGGGGCGTCGGAAGCATTTTGAATGTGGGGAGGGACACACTGGCGGGAGGTCTGGGACATAACATAATATTTTATGCTAAATGTTGGGGGGTCCAAACGAATAATTATGAAATCCGTTTTGCCTGTACTCCCGGCTGGATTTGCCTGCTTGCCCGCTCGCTCACCCGCCGAAGGTGACAGAAGCTATCAAGTATCGCAATTTATAAACCAAGACTCAGATGAGGATGAACTTTTCGTATTAGCAGACCAGAAATTTGACGTACCAAAAAATCTACCAGAAAGAGGTCTAAGAGTTTGTGTTTTTGTTATATTTCTGCTATTTGATATTTTAGCTATACTTCTTGTTGAGCAGCATGCGTAATGCACTCAAAGCAGGAAGGGATGTGGTAGGAAAGTTGAAGAACTGGAAAAGAGGAGAAGTGCATGCTGGGTTAGTGGTCAAGTATTGGCTTAATGCAGATGACGTGTGTATTTTTCAACGTCTTTACTCAAGCAGGAAACTGGGATCAACTGGAATTAACAAATCACTGATATTAGAGAAAGTTTGGGATGTTTCCAGGATAAAAAGGGGAAAAAATGGAAACTGGCCATTGGCGTCAGAGAACATAAACAATTACCAGTAAGAAGCAGATGACACTGTGGAAGAAAAATCAAACATTAATTAATATTATGCAAATCATAGACAATTCAATGAGTAATTACTAATAAAACCTATGCTACTCTCAATTTAAATTCTATATGATTATGTAACGATTGCATTATGATTTGTTACAGAAAAGTACGGTATGTTGCATTTCATTTGTTGAACAGTTAAACTTAGAAAACTAGCCTTTCATGCATATAAGAGGAACTAACATATTTTGGCATGATAGCTTATTCTGCAAAAAGGACCAGATCGAGGTACAGACCTGACCCGAGAAGTAAGGCTGTTGCAATATAAGAAAGACGTGAATGTTGGGGGTTAAGGATATGAGTAAGGAGCAAAAAAGGAGGAGTGAAATGAAGAACTCAATTTGTTTGAACAGGATAATGAAACCACAAGAGTGATCATGGAAAGGTCGACCCTGCCTTGACCTGATAATGGGCCCCATTATCAGTAGTAACTGGTGACCACAGTTTCCGACCCCTCCTTGACTGACTGTAAGCTGTCGCAATTTTTGGCTATAAAAGATGTAAGAACCTGTTGTTCGGGGAACAGATCACAAGATGCATGAAAGACTGCTGAGTGGCTGTTCCCCAAGGCTTTGGAAAAGGAAATAAAGTTTTGTTAGACTCTTAAACTAATCGACTTCGGCCAAATTCCTTCCACAACACACAGATCCTGCATGAGGAAGTAATATTAGAAGGCTATTCAGGTAATAAAGGAATTGCACTAATATACCAGTCTGCAAGTGGGAAATTACATTGCAATTTGAAGAATGAATCAATGAGCAAATCATAATCAGTATTTAGCAATACAGGTCAGGTTGCCCAGTATAAATCTGTAAATCGAGACATAATAGGAAATGTTATGTCTGCTGGTGGAATGTAAACAAGCCTGAGAGCTGTAAGTCAGGCAGGAGCTGCTTGCACGCATATGGAAATTGTTTACAGAGCTCCTGCTTTATTACATTTATATAATTAAATTATAGAATTATAATTATATAAACTGTATGTCTGTGAGCCTGATACGGACTGTCCTAGCAATGCACTTCAGACCTGCACTTAATGTTTCCCATACACACACACACACACTATACATATACATACATCTCTGGCAACTCTGGAAAAAAATAAGACCACAGCAATATTTTCAGTTTCTTATTGCAGTTTATAGAATGAATCTGTGTAAATTGTAAGTTTTTTTTTTCATTCTCATGCTCTTCGCTGCTGCTGATTGATGAAGGGCTTCTTCCTTGTTTTATGGGTCTTTAAGTGCTTCAAGAATTCCCAGCAGTCCTAACTGTTCTAGCAGTGCACTTCACGCCAATTAATCTTTTTAATTGCCAGTGTCTTAGAAACTTTGAGCCGGGAAGCAGTCTGCTTCGCAGTCTAGCCTTCCGCCAGCAGAACCAGAGGTACTGGCGCAAAGCAAGGAACCACGCAGGGTGGGGTTCCGACCCATCGCGGGGCACACTGACACGTCATTCACTCACACATGCAAACCGGCAATTTGGCAACTCCAATTAATCTCGGCATGTTTTTGGACTGTGGGGGGCAAACTGCTATACCCGTCAGAAACCCCACTATGACACGGGGAGAACATGCAAACTCCACAAACAGCGGGAAATTGAACGCTGGTTCCAGAGGCATAGTGCTAACCACTGCACCACCCCATGGTCAATGTCAGAAATACAACACCTAACTTTACAATGAAATGCTATATATTATGACATTTAATGCTTATGCTCAATTATACAAGACTGTAAAATAGTTCATCATGCATATGAACGCCATACAGCCAGAGCATGTTTACAACAGGGTGTGACTGTGGGGGGGGGAGGGATTTGCAAGGAGGGTCTTCAGAGCTCCAAGATGTGTTTGGCTGTAATAAACCTAGAATATATCTATATAATGTAGTTTAGTATTAAAAATGGCAAGTATATCAAAGTTGGCTAGATTTGGTGGGGTGCTTTGGTTACACACCCCCATAATTGCAAGTAAAATGGCAAGTATATCAAAGTTGGCTAGATTTGGTGGGGTGCTTTGGTTACACACCCCCATAATTTACACCCCAATATTCTGTTTCCTGCAATACCCTTATTTTCCAGTCCATCAGGACTTTGAGCCATTCAGAACATACCCCCCCCACTTCAGCTGAAATTTTTCCAAATTTTTAAATCTGCCTACACAGACTTTTATTAGTTATTACTACAACCTTTGTTAGGTATACTTTTGTCCTTGTGCTCTGCATTTAGTGATCAGTGTTGACACACCACAGCACACAACTGGAATGGAATGTGTCCTCTAAATTTAACCCATATGTGACATAGTGACATAGCAGGGGGCAGCTAATTCAGAACCCAGGGAGCAGTGCTTGGGGACAGTACGTTGCTCAGGGTACTTTGCTGGTTGGGGATTTGAACCAACAATCTTTCAATTACAAGTGCACTTTCCAAACCATTAGGCCACCACTGCCCACCAAATTGACCTCGGCAACAAGTTTCATCTGTATTATGACAGAAGTAGCAAAAGGCACTATCATGAATGGCAATAGCAATAGCAAAAAAATAAATAAAAATAAAGCAAAACTCTGATGTTTTTCCAATATTGGGGGGCATATGTCTCACCCCCCCCCCCATCCCATCTACTTCAGATGCCCCCATATGCCAGTGAACATATGATAGCCTCATCTGGGGCTCCCACAGAGATAGAGAGATTTCAGTTGGATATCTGAAGGCCGTGTTAATCTCAGGCCTTCCTCACCCCGTCCCCCAGCCATCCTGACCTTGGCTCCATCTAATCATTTCATATTCCAGGTCAGGCAGCCGCCTTCCAGAACACAAAGCAATCAGTCTCAAAACACAAGCCACTGAAAGGTAACAAGGAGCGTGTTTAGGGTACAGCAGTTAAGTCGCATCAAGACCTATACAGGAAACTATTCTAGCCAACACAAAGCTGGATCTCTATAGACACTGCGCCCCTGATTAATTCACACGAGACGCATCCTAAATAAGCCACACATGGTTATACTGCACATCATGTTTTATTTCCACCTATTCTTGATGTTTACAGCCCCAAGCACAGAAACAGCAATGGGCTCTGAAGTCACACCTCTGGGTTGGAGATCAAAAGACTCTTCTGTCCAGCTACCAGCCAAAAGAGCCGAGCCCAGGAAGCATCCAGAGCGGGTGTTTGCTTCCCTGCCAGCTCAAGGTCCCTAGAGTCACACTGGCCACCTGGCTCCATCTCAGCTGTTGGGGAAGGGGGTCGGGTTGGAGGCAGGACAGAGTCCCAGTAGACAGTAGCTAGACATCCTATGAGACTGGGTGTGGGTGCACAAGCTTTGCTTGTCTGCAAATCCCCCCAGAAAGGTAAACATTAACCTTCCCGTCACACAAGACCAATCCAGGGGGGGCATTTTCTTACCCATCTGATTCTCAGCCCTCCCCTTCCCACACCTGCCTGCACAAGTCACTGGCTAAACCACAAAGCCAGTGTACATCACTGGATACATTTGGAAGCCACTCTGATAACCTAATGCAACGACATCAATCCATTGATTACCAAGCTCAAATTGGCCTGTCAAAGATCGATGCATAAACTAATTGGAATCTACATCAGATCAAGTTTCATCAGCTCAGACTAGTTGGAAAAACCCAGCAATGAGCCATATTGGCTAAATAGCAATTGCAGTCACTTCTTCATTTTTTTGTGCAGTAGGCAGATTCCACAGGATGGCTGCATGGTAGTATATCGGAGACCATGCCATGCACTGGAAGCAGCTTTGCATCCACACCATGCATCCAAATCATGCCTTTCCTTGCAGGCCTGACAAAACAGATGCAACAAGTGCAACAGTCAGGTAACATGGGCCACTGGACCTCAATGCAGTCCATTTGGGATTAATTACCCTTTTTTAATTGTGTTGATAGGTCTTCCACAAGTTGCTCATCAAGCCACCAGTATGGCTTATTCTGCAGAGGGAGTTCAGTCCCCAAGGCAAGCAATTTACTGTCATGGCAAAGGGTTGAAGGATTCTACTCTTATTCAACCAATGCCCATTGTCAACAGAGATGGGTTGTACAGGTCCAGAAAGTAAAAATCCAGACCAAGATTTTGTTTTAACCAAACAGTCGAGTATAAAGAGTCACAGTCACAGAGGACTCTGTTGGTTGGTTGAAACAAAATCTTGGTCTGGATTCCTACTTTCCTGGACCTGAACTATCCATGTCTCTTTGTCAACGATCTCCACTGCTCAAAAAAATAGGACAGGAAAGACCAACACCCACATCTAAGATCATGAACAGAAGGGGGGGTGGAATCTACGGTGGGGGGTGGGAGATTTATGGTGGAGATAGAATGTCCACTTTCTACTTAAGAACCTGGAAAAACAAACAGGGTTCTTGTGGTCTGGCTGGCGGGAGTTAGGATTGTCCATCCCTGAGATGTGAAATCTAAAGCAAACATCAGTCTTCTCTCCTGCATGTTTGAGTCTCTGGTAAGCAATGGATTTCTAAAAACAAAGAGCAGACATTCTGGTGCCACTCAGAACTGATTTACCCATGTTTTCAGACAAGGATTAGCCACACTCACCATTTGCCTTCAGAAAGTTGAGTGCATCCATGTATCCTTCCTGACAAGACTCTGACATCACCTGTCAAGCAACCAATCAATCGTAGGTGATCCTAGGTGTTACAGTTGGTTTTAGAGTGACCAACAAGCAGACAGACTTAACAATATAGAGTTTGGAGTCTTTACCACTCCCAAGCAGGATGCAGTGTCCAGTGTTGAAAGAGGGTACAACTGGCTATGCAGCTGCTGGAATCACCTTTTGTGGAAAGTTCACTAGCAGCCCCAACATACTTCCAGCTCTGGTGGGAAGGAAACCTTTATCATCCTGCCCATGTTCTCCAGACTCATCAGGATGGTAACATTGCAAAGGTGGCATGGAAGCTGGCAGAGCTGTCTTTGGGGCAGATGTCACACTCACCAGAAAATGCTGAGATGCAATTGTATTCTTCAGCTCAACATGTGGCATGTTATTACTGATGGCACCATCCACATATCACTAGAACGGTAACAGCATTTTGACTAAAAGGACCTGGATTACACTTTAGCACTGAGTTATTGCTGTATGCCGATTGGTCAGTCTCCTATCATCATGCATGTGTCACTAATGTTAATGTGAAACAGCTGGATGAGTCTTTCAAACAAGGAAACGAACCAGTCAAAGCACAAGAAGAACAGAACTATTTAACCCAGCGCAGGAGCCTTTCAGTTTGAAAGTCGTTTGTAAAACCTGAAGTAGGTCATAGTGGATTATCTGGTCACCCTAGGCTATATTATTTATATTGTTTGAACATAAAATGAATAGGAAAGTGTGTGCTATTCTTGGGGATATTCTGAGTGTAAGTTGTGTGCATTTGTCAAAGCGCTGCAACGTCAGACTGGTGGTGCAGCCAGATAAAGGCAGGGATCCCTCTGCATTAAGCTAAGCTGAAAGTTCAGGCACTGGACCTGTTGACAGCCATGGGCGCCATTAGGGGAGGTGCAGGGGGAGGTCCATTCATCACGTCTCCCGAACAGGAGCGCCGGACCGCCACTGCTCTTCTGTAACATCTTCAGTTTTTCCTTAGACAATGTCAAGTTCATTCAAATTCACCAGATGACGATGATGCCATGACCCATAGGAATATGATGGGACTGGACGGTGTAAACAAAGCGGCCATATTTGTTTTGGTACATGAAGCCGATTAGAGCAGGGAATGCTGGAGGAAGTGCTGGGCTTTGCTATGAGACTCTGGGCCAGCTGCGGCAGCTATGTGCCTGCCACCATCTCCAGAGGAAGATAAGATAAACGGGGAGCTCAGGGCTCACGCGGGACACGGCACATGCGGCAGGGGTCTAGCCTGGGGCGGTCAAAGTGTATTTATATGACCTCAAAGGACAGGAAGGTGGCTATAGCAGCTTCTTATGGGAGAGAGATTTAGAGGAACATTTTGTGACTCTATACAAGATGTAATCTGCTTAGGAAATGGATCTAAACGAGATGTTTGGATTGCTCTGAATGTGACGTCCTGCATATGAATGCAGCTTGAAGTAATGCAGAGCCTGCAGGCCCTTAGGTCATTACAGCAAATGTATGATCTGACTTTTTTTCTACCTGAAGGCTGGATTAATTATACCCCGTCACTACATTTCATGTATCTGTTTTAGTTTTTAAATGGAGGACATAAAGTCCTTTGTAAATACATACAAAAATACATCCAAAACTGGCACCGTGTTTGTTCTTGCGGTAAAAGGAGCATACGTTTCCTTCTGTTACTTTCTGGTAGGTGTGCAGACCCCCATGAGAAAGCGAACCTCCTGCATGTCTGCTGCTGGTTCACATCTGTGTGCAATTTCAGTAATGGGGTTCGCTTGAATGCATTTGGCGTGCAACGTAGAACGTGCTGCTTTGACAATAACGGTAATTGGTATTAATCAGCATTGGCAGGCTGTCTTATCTGTAAAAGTGAAAAATCCCCTGCTTTTTCCAAGGATTTTTCCAACCAGCCCAACCCTACTGCCTGTCTTGTGTCTGTGTTGCCTTCTGTAATAATACACCAACTTCAGTTGTATTAGAAGTATTAGAAATGTAAGTATTCAGAGGAAAAATATTTTTATCTTTGAATACAATAAACTTTTGCAGGAGCCTATATTTAAAGCAGTGTGAAGCAGTTTCAAGGACATGTAACATATTTTTAATTAGTTGTATATTTTGAAAATAGATTTTATGATTTAGTTTTCCCCATGCCCTGCTTTCAGTTATTTGCATGTCATGAAGACGCGACTGGCCAGAAGATGGTTGTATCCTTGTGGGAACTGGAACGGCCACAGTATAGCTTTGGGTGCATTTCTCTCTTCAGTGTTGAGCAGAGCCCCCATGTCTGCTTGCATTCTGGGTAACACATGTGGATTAATGAGCGCATTGTGGTCTGCCTGGGGAAATCACGGGAACAGTGTGCTTTCCTACGTTTAACAACACTCGGATATTTCCCACGGGACGTGGGATTTGGCCGACCTGTCACACATAGATGATGAATAAGTAATATTCTGCCTCTCTTCCTGGCAGATGTGTGTAAGACTGTGTTGAATTTAAAGGTGTCAGTTGTCTGTAGCATCACCTATCACTTCATTTAAATCCATTTCAAAGATTAAAAAAAGCTACACACTACATTAGGAGCATCAACGTGAGTGTTACTGAAATCTATGTTTCATCTGGCGTCGGTAACAGTGTGTGGGAGTGAGTTTCCTCCTTGCAGTTGTTGACAAGAAAAGGTGTTAATTTTCTTAATGAATAGATCACAGACCTCATTGTCTGAGACTGAATAAATTGCATGATCTTGATATCATCACCGGAGTAGACAGGGCCTGAAATTAGGCTTCACCTGTCTATATCTGCCATTTAAAATTCGTTTTTAAAATATAATCCTCAAATTACATAGACCTAGTCAGATTTTTATTATTAAATTTTGTCTTATGTGTCTGAAACAATCTAGTTTTCTGGTAAACAGTAAAATTTAAACAAAGATACATTGGCTTATATATCTCAAAATGGTGGTTTCTATATGGATTGTTACATTTTCAAGCTTTTGCTACAGTGCGTCTATGGGATATACCTCTGGTCTTCTGCCAGCATCGCTGTCGGAGTTGGGCGCTTGTGGTGTCACAAAGCTAACGTTTCTTGACCCGGCACCGTTTTAAACGAAGGCAGGTTTCTCAGTGAAATCAGCTGAAGCTAGCCCAGGAGGGGCAAATTGACCTCAGCCTTGTGCGTTTATTTATTCTTGGGGAACTTGGAGGCTGACATAATTACCCCATGTGTTTCTGTGACTGGCGGGGAAACCCCTGTGACCTTCGTAGGGGAGGGAATCCCCGTGGGACATGCCAGGGAAACCTAAAATCACATCTCAGAACTGAAAAGCAGACACGACACAGCTAACGACAGAATCATGGGGAGCACAGTGTTCGCAGAAATTGTTTGCTGACACTTCAGTACTATCATTTAAATTTTCACTGTCTTGTACCTCACAGTAATGTGGTTATATGAAGTAATCAGGCATCGCTGGGGAGTTCCCACGGAGAGCCGACGGCTGTCTGACACCTCGGAAAGCAATTAAACCTCACAAACGAGCTTCCCAAGGGAGAGCAAAGATGCTTTTCCGTTTGACTCTCAGCTGCAGCGCCTGCGTCACTGGCTCTGGTGGAAGTGTGTTTACTGCGCCCATTAATCACCGGCCTTGGTGAAAGGCAGACGTGCAGCGTCGCAGGATCTGTCAGCTCAGGAGTGGAGTGGAATAAAGCTGTTCTAGATTACGCAGGGAATGGAAAAGTAGTTCTAACAATGGGGAGAACCCTGCTATTTGCAGGCATGTGCTGTTGGTGTAGGGGTGACATGTATTGCTCAAAACATTCACTTAATGCCCACTTAATTAGTCCCTGTGAATGCCGTGTGTAGGTTGTATATTTACATGCTAACCAGAACTCTGGAGCTATTCGCTGTTCGGAGAAATCGTTTTCTTCATCTTGACCTGAAACTGGCTGCCGTTTAGAAGTAACAGATTCTGACGTGACCTTTTGACCATGCTGTGTGTGACTTGGCAGCACAACTCACTCCTCCGGTATCACGGCGACAGCTTGCGTCTCTATTTGTGTGCGTGTTTTTACTGCAGAAATGCTGGCAGGAACATGCTTTTTTGTGGTCTGACTTCCACTGTCCACTGTCCCTGCAAGCTTTCAACCTCTGCGCACAGTAATTTTACCTTGACCCATGCAGCTCTGTCATAGATTTCTCAGTTCATTTAGTTTTCATTTGTGTCCTTGTTATATTATGATCTGTCTGGAATTTTGTATCTCTCCAGGGATTCGGTCTGTGTGCCAAGCGTCAGATTCCCGGTTACGTGGCACAGGACCCCCCGATGACATTGGTGTCGCGCGCATGGAAAGATGGTACTTGTATGACTGTAGCTTTACAGTGGGATGCGTTTCATGAGTCACTCTGAGAGCGAGCCTGTGAGGACTGTAAGGCCGCGCAGTGCAGTTTCAGATTCTGCTCTGTCGGTCTCTGCGAACCCCTGTGAGTCTCTCTCAGTCCTCCTGGTGCCTGGAGTTGGGTATGGAGACGCCCTCCTTCCCCTTTGCGGTCAGGGCTCTGGAGTTGCGGATGGTTGGCGGTTCATGTTGACTTACGGCAGCTTCTTGGGTCCTCTCTAAGTGGTGTTGGCTTTCAGGAGGAAACTCTCTTGAGGAAACCCAATAGCCGCTGGCCGAGCCTCAGGAGTCATGTTTACTCAAGTGTCTACATCTCAGAAAAAGCCGGAGAGAGAGCTTGAGCGAGCGAGGGCAGGCTGTGCATCCTCCTCGGAATGTACTCCGACTCGCCAGATTATCTTCCTGTCATGACAGTGACATGTCAACTCTGTCGACCATGAACTACTTCTTCAGGTCAGTTTGTATCCATTTCAGTCTTTCTTCTTGCGCTCGTGTTCTTGAACGCAGCCGGGGTGACGTACTAGTGTGTCACGCTAAACGTGCCAAGCGGGGTTCTGCTTGCTCTGCTTAGTGAGCTGTGGCACCCTGGATCACATTGAGCGTGTCTGGATTTGCGGGCTGGCCTGGATGAAGTATTGGGGGGGGGGGGGGTTAGTGCGTATAGGCAGGGACACCGGGGGCGCCAGTGAGAGGGTGGAGGGGTATATGTATGTATGGAAGGGAGGGGTTGTTGTTTTCTCCTTGGAGATGAAAGATCTACAGCTGGGAGCCACACCCCCCCTCCCCCCCCCATCTGCTCCACGGCACAGTGCTCACCAGCTGCTCACATCCACAACACGTGTGGTTTTGACCTCAAGTCCTAAGAACATGGCCCTCGGCGCGTCCCATAGTAAGACCTCCATGGTCCTCAGTGTCAGCACTTCATGTGATAAGATATTCATGGCCCTCGGTGTCAGGTCTGTGCTCTGAGGGTGGGGCGGCTGTAGCGTCATCTGTGATGCGTGCTGCGTCTGTGCTCTGCTGTTGATGGTCATGTCAGTCATGTCTGCTGGTGTTGAGAAACATAACAGCAAAGTAGGCAGCTGGCTTTGTTTCTAGGGTTTGCTATAGGGCTGATTTTGGGGTGCATCCCCAGACCGTATGAATCGACTGTGAAGTATTCATTGCGCAGTCAGCAATCCCACACACGTAAAAGCTGAAAGAGCAATGCCTTCAGCTTCGGTTAATGTCAGGTAGTGTGATCTCACTGTTTTCACTGTGCTTCTCCAGTGATGTCTCGGTAGGAGATGAGATCGAGGATGGCCTCTGTACCCTCCGTGCCCCAAGCAACTAGACTTGGAAAAGTGTTTGGTTGTTATGCTATATACTGCAGATACCCTGGAGAAACAATACACCCAACCATCCATCCATCTGTCCATCTTTCTAACCACTTATCTTGGTCTGGGTCAAAGAAAGAAACAATACATTATTGTGTTTATTATCTAGACTTCATAAATTCCTGAGATAAAGAGGTATTTTCGCATTATGCATGTTTAGGCCCATAAATACCACCAGAACTGAAATATAGCATAACAACAGGGATGTGCTTCCATTATTCGTTCCCCAGAAGACGCGGCATGAATTCCTGAATAATGTATTGTCGAGTTCATTATGTCGTTTTCACCCTGTCATTCAAGCTCTGTGGATCCAGGGCTCCAATCTTGCATGGTGCCCAGCAATGCATGCTGGGAGAGACAGAAGAAACATGGCGGCTGGTCTAACATTAGCGCTAAGTGCGCTGATTGTTTGCTTAAGTTTAATGTCATATCATATGAAAATGTTAGTTACATTTAGTGCGATTACAGGCCAAAGGATGTGTTGCTTTAGTTCAGTTCTTGGCTGAATAAATTTATATAATTTGTACGATGAGGGTTGCTACTGGTCTTCAGTCTAGTAAATTGTGATGCTGGGGGCTTAATCACTCCCGGACCAGCATGCATTGCACCAGACAGTACATAATGTAAATACTTGTATAAATAATGTCCATGACATGTAAATATGTCAGTGAATGTAAGTGCGTTGCATTCTACTGAAGTGCCGAATATCAAGTATTCCCCCCTCCACCCCCGCGATGGTGTTCGATGTGTGTACTGTCCATGCCATTGCCAGTCCTCTCTCTCTGGCAGTTTCTCTAAATAAAGGTGCTCACTGTCATTTGTCCTTCTCTGTATTTATTAAGCATCTCACCACAGTATGTCTAGTAGTAATTGTAGGATTGAAAATAAAACCAACTGCCACAGCTGTGTTTATTCTAAATAAAAATCACCTGATTCCCCTGGAAATGTAAATAAATGTAAATACACACACTGTTACATTACAAGTACCATTGAGACAACATGCACTCCTATGCTGGACCAGCCTGAATAAATTTCTGTTGTTGTTAATTTTCATTAAATTTGTAGGACCATATAGCAAAAGATCAATAACAATGAGCAATATTATCATTCATAACAGGACACGTACAGACGTACATTAATGTAATGCTGTAATTCAGTTTTACTGTGACAATTTAACCAACAACCAAGACTAATTAATAGCGCAGTAGACGTTAAAATCTAGCTCCCCCTGTAGTTTGGGAGGTCTGGAATTGCCCACGCCTGGTTTAACATTTGTGTTCTTTGAAATGACTGCTAAGTTCCATCAACCTGGGGTTCTGTGCACTGTAGCCAGTGCCATGTGCAGGCTGCAGTCGCCCTGCATGGAGCCCTGTGCTACTCAGTGACCAGGCCTGCTCCATGTCAGTGTGCCTGGTTGCAGCTTGTGGCGTCCTGACATTTGCTTGGTGTCAGACATATGAGGAGCCCTCTGCTGTCAGTGCTCCACCACCCATGGCCCAGGGTTCCAGTGGAGAATGGTGTCCTACCCCGAGCTGCCAGGCAGCGGGTGGGAAACCTGGAGCCTATCCCAAACAGTACTGAGGTACTGGGGTAAACCCTGGTCAGGATCCCAGTTCAGTGTCTTATTCTTTTTCCTGAAATGTATAGAATTTTTAGCATTCCACCACTTTAAATATTGTAAATGATTCAGTTCCGCAGCTTCATTATTAAGTGTTATGCATTTCCGAGCTTAGCCCTGGTGATCACAGAGTGCATTAAACAGAGCTTGCGCAAAGTCTGACACGGTGACAGATAAACTGCATTCGCAGGAATTATTATTGGGTGCTAGCGGCCATGTTGACATTATGCAGTTGTCCGTCATGGTGCCTGAGCATCACACTGTCGTCCGCTGACTGTGATCCTGCGGGGCGACCGGAGGCCGGGTTGGTGTATTAGGAGAGAGAATACGAGCGTCTGCCCTCACTGAGCAGAACCTGGCAGCCCAGGATGTGACGTCTTAAGGCCGGCCTAATGTCCACGCAGCTGGAGCCCGTCAAATGAGGTCCAGATGCTCTGTCTTCATAGCGCATCTGTCCGGATGTGTTAATTTTGCTGTGCTGCGTGGCCATTCGTTTGCTGCTAAAACTCTTTGTGGCATCTACGTGGCAGTCATCCTACTTCCTGTTTTTATACATTCAAAACCAGACAATTTAGGTACCTTAGGCATGGGATCAGACATCTGTCTGCGGGGTGACACAGAACCCCAAGAAGGCGTCCTCCACACACCCAGAGGCTCTCTTAACATGAATCTTCCTTATGAATGTTTCTTAGTCACGCTTCCATCGAACGGGACGCGTCAGGCTGACGGCGACCTTTGACCCGAAGGGGGCGACATGTCGGCTGGTTTTCCCGGACAAGGGCATTCAGACGGTGGGTTACTGTTGTGGCATCCGGTCAGGCCACGGGGAAATTAGTGTGACGCCCAGAGATGGCGGCCAACGGGTCATCATGTGCGTCAATGCTAATTAGCAAAAGACCACTGTAGCATTTTTACACAGATCTCACTTTAGGCATATTGATTTCTGGGAGGGGGGTGAGGGATGACTGTGGAGGTGAGGGGTGGAGGCTGGGTTTGGGCAGCAGAGGTGAGTCTAGACTTCTTTCATTTCAAGGTGAGAGAACCCAACCAGTCATTCGTCCAGATGCTATATTTTAAAAATATATATATAATAATAAATTTTAAAAAGTACGCACATTTACAATTAATTACTATTAAACATTGATAAGACATTTTTCAATATAATTTCATTTTATTGAAATTAATATGTTCAAATTGTATTTTCATCTGACCAGTAGAGGGTGCAATTGCCTACGTTTGGCAGTATTACGGTAGCCTCATGTTGTAAATTTGTTACGAGGGTGACGGTAAAATTGCCGACCGGGTGGGGAGGGACTGTGGCGGTACAACTACTTGCCGGCTAATTTTACTTCTGAATAGCAGAGCGACAGATTTCTGGGACATGGCGCATCGTTTAGCGATGCCGTGACGTGTGTTTTATACTAACCAGAAACAATGGAAACGTGGCCTTTAACTCGGCACATGGCGCAGCCGATAGCAGAACCCCTATCACAGATGGAAACAAAGTTATTGTTAGTGTTGCTGCTTGTTCCCAGTATGAAGCAAGTACCCATTAACCCTCAGCTCACAATGCTGCCCTTCATTTCGGGTGATCTGTTCGCATTTGTGGGCAGGGTTCTACTTCCAGTAGCGAAGTTCACTTTTCGTTAGCGGATTAGTAGGATAACTTTGAAAACCATTAGTGTACCAATTAGCTTCCGCTAAATTTAATTCTGCAAACTGTAAATACGCTAACACTTTTCCGCAGGTAAAGTGAATACATTTTAACGGTCACGAACGTGTATAAACCCTAAAATCTTATATATTTGTTCCTGTGTTGTAAGCGTGCCTGCAGCAGTCTGTCTGGCACATTTATAGTGAACGAAGATAAGTCCATTTAAACTGGGGTACCCTGAACTAAGAGAAGAGCAGGGGCATGTATCACGAAGCTGGGTTTCTTGCTTAGCTGGAAAGCTTGTAGAATTTAAGGTACCTTAATTTACAGAGAGAGATTTTCTTTTTCTTCAGTTACATTTAGCACCGACTACCTTGAATCTAGCGCAGCAAGACATCTTGCTTTATGATACAGGACCCCTGATTGACGGAGCTATATATAGACCAATAAAGAGCTGAGATCAAGCGGCACCATGTTTGTAGTCCTCTGGTGGCTTCACTGAAGGCAAAAATGTCAGCATGGGTCATTTGTGAAATAGGTCTTCTCCGACAATATATCAATATACCACAGAAGGAAAATTTCAATGCAGATTTATTGCAGAAACTCTACAGAATCTAACGATACCCAGTTGAGTAAGACCTAAATACCCCCTTCTAATCACTCTAGTCCAACAGATGGGCCTTGAGTGTAAAAAAGGTTGAAATATTAGCTCTCTAGGTATGTTTTTAAGGGATTCAAAGGCAAAAACCAAACTGAAGATAAAAGTATAATAAAAAAATGTTAGCTAATAGCAGTTACCGTTGGCTTCAGCTAATTGTTATTGGTTTATCGGTTTAGCGTTACCGAATTAAACTTTGGAGTTAGTGAATTAATGCTTATTGAAGCTTAACCCCTTAACCCCTACCCAGCCCTAACCGTAAGTAACCAAACAAAATATGAGACTTTTAATTGGCATTTTTAGTTTTTTGATTGCATTAAAAGATCTTTGTGGGGACCTGAAAAATGGTCCCCACGTCAAAATAACAGGTTTTTATAACATTGTGGAGGCCATTTGGTCCCTACAATGTAATATAAACATAATACACACATAAACACACACACATGCATATAGTATAGCTGTTTCTAGCACTTTTGCACTGTTTTGCACTTTCAGATTACATGCCAAACAGCATGTACAATGACAAAGTTGAAGAAAATCTAATCTAATCTGGGTTTCCATAAGCCCACAGGCCCAGGTGAGCCAGCGTAGGGAATTGCTGTGTTCAGATTACTGTAAGTGGATGCTGACATACTTTCACACAAGATTTTTTTTAGGGGCAGCGAGGAGATGTTCCACAATATAGAGCTTCCTGTCATGGCCCACAACTTTGTTTTGGAGGTCAAACTGTAGGGTCTTTCATTTTCTTTTCTTTATTTCAATCACTTGCATTTGTGGAGATCTTGAAGAAACAAGATTTTCCTTAAGTGTATGGAAAATATTAATGTACGAGAGGTGAGTCTCAGAAATTCCCATTTTTTGTGCTTTTATTTGCTTCCTTGAGTGATCTAGCAGAACCCGTGAGGAGCTGATGTCACACTTCATCAGTATCAATAGCCCATTACATACACTAGTGCAGGGTTATTCAAATCACGGTCCTCGAGGTCCGAGCACTGCTGTTCCAGCCTTCCTTTACCTGTCAGTCAGGTGTGAAGCCTCTGACCAATCAGAATCAGTAATTATTAAACTAACTACC
>JAODJU010000062.1:22373269-22389537 GCA_026776725.1 Gnathonemus echidnorhynchus | reverse complement strand
GGAGCGGATGATCGGGGCAGGACAGGGGTAATGTTGGGATAAGATCTTTATCGTTTTGGAAGCCATTAAGAAAAAAAATGCTAAAACAAAAATAAAATAAAAACATATTTAGGTGTAATTTTGGGGGGCTGGGAACCAATTAATTAGTTTTCTATTATTTCTTATGGGAAAAATTCGATCAGAACTCGAACTTTTTAGGATTCGATCCAGAGTCCGGAACAGATTAAGTTCGAGAACCGAGGTACCACTGTACTGATGCCGGAGCATTTTCAGCGTTGACGCCATCGACCACATTGACCAATCATGGCAGCTCTAATGCTGTCACAGATCTAACCAGTTTGTCATTAGTTATTTCAACTGGGTTAAACCCTGTGGTACCTCCACTTGCTACTCCCTGTGCATGACGACACGGCCACAGGACTGTGGTACATTTCTGGTATTGTAAACATGGTACTGAAATAAGGCTCAGGTAACAACAGCAAGGGTAAGACAATTAGTTATTGCAAAGCATACACTCCCCCCCATTTAAAAAATACCATTTAATTAAACATAATAAGAAACATAGAAATTTAGATGACCCAGAGTGTCAAAAAAAATGGCTGTAGAGTGATTTTGGTTCTGGTTATTATTGTTATTAATAATAAACGCAAAAGAGTACAAGAACCAGGCAATTTTTCCATTAATATTTCATTCCAAAATCAAATCATTATTTTCCTCCAAACTGGTGTGGTCTGGGGGGGATTTCCAGTCATCTTCAAAACGAACCGCTTTAGAATTTCACACAAAACACCGAACAGCCCTGATAAGAACAGGATGAGAAGCATTCAGTAATATTTCATTTTCATTACTGGTCAAAAATAATATTCCATAATTTACACAATTCCTACAAACAGTAGGAAAATCTTTAATGTTCAAAAAAAAAAAAAAGACAGATATGAATACCAAATGAAAACGTGCAGCATCATATTTTACCGTTTCATATTTATTATGAATTTCTAATGAGGAGAATAAAATGCATCATAATGAGCAAACAGTTTTGTAAAGTTACAATCCTTTAGTAAAAAATAACTTTTACTGCCAGCTTGCAAGCAACGGGCATGAAAATATGCCGCCTAATTAAAGTACTTCAAGTACAACCAGCTGAGGTCCAAATGTAGCAGAACTTCTACATTCTGAACTTGTAAAATCTGACAAAATTTCAAACTTCAAACTGCGGAGTCTTCAGATACTGAAATTTGAGATAACGGAAAACGAGGGGTCAGCCATCACCGATTCATGCCACGTGACCGACAAAGCCCCCTTCTTCAACCTCAGCTTTGGCCTGACACGACCGAACATTAGCGTTCAATTCACTGATAAATGGTAGCAGATTCCCATAGGAAGGAAAATAACAATGGATGAAGTTCCTGAACCATCTCCCTTGGCTAAATACACAGTACATACATAATAATTCATCCAAGTTTAAGGGGTCGCGACTGTTCATCTTCTGGAAACCCCACTATGAGATGTTCCCCAGCTGCCCTGAAGGAGGCGCTCTTCATGGTGTGAGTCACACAGGCAGCTCATTACTGTTATGCCGCGTCTTCCTAGAAGCCCCATCCTCTCGCGGCATCGCTTTCTGAAAGTTGGACATGGCGACCGTTCGCTCCACGTCGATGACGGCGTAAAGTTCTGTGCGGCGGGTTGCCGGTGGCGCCAGGGGCGGGGTGGGGGTGCAGGGGGTGTGGGGGCTGCTGGAGCCTGAGCCCCTCTCCATCTCCAGCTCGATGTAGTGTAGCTGCCGGTGAGGGTCCAAGCCGGGCCAGTGGAGATCGAATCTGAACATGGAGGGAGGGGAGCGGTCGGGTCCACGCCATGGGTGTGGCCTCAGGGAACTCTCTGTGTTGACGTAGCAGCGCGATGGGTCCGTCTGGGGGGGTGTGGGGTGACCATTGAGGCACGGCATCTTTGGCGGTTCTTCTGAGCAAGGTTTACGGCGTACCCAGACAGGTGCCGGAGAAGGGGATGGTTCTGAGCTCGGAGCAATCCACCTGCTGCCAGCGTCATCAGAGACGGGGCCAAGCAAATGCCTGCTTTGAGGCGGAGGGACTGTCCCTTTCTGGTGATCCTCTGAAGACCCAGGAGATCCTGAGGACTGCTTCAGCTTATCACTGTCCGATTCATCTGCTGGACCGCCGCCAGGCTGAATATTCCTTCCCTGGTCCACTTCTGGAGAGTTCGGTTGCTTTTTCTTGGCCATCTGCTGCCTCTGGACAGGTGTGGGCCCAAGCGTGAACTTCACCCCGCTGTGGTCCAGGAGCACCTGGGGCTCTGGGTCAGACATCCTGAGCTCCACCGGCGGGTGGAGGCCACTTGCCTCACAATCCTCTTGCTGAACCACAGTGGTATTCACATACGTGTGGACCTGGGGAAGTGTGAATCAAAGCTATCGCTTAGCATGTCAATTTTATAATTTTACAATAATCACCACTAGATGGCTCTGTTAAGTATTGAGCATCATTACCAGAAACACAAATCATTTACTCAAGTTAACTGTACCCTAACAGCTCAGTTAATACTAAATAACGCTGGTCAAAGTCTAGCATACTCACACTGAGATGACCAATGAAAACTGTTCTGCCTTAAAATTAGTACAACCATCCTCAAAATATTTTTTGAGAACTAGACACTATTAACAAAGCTCTGGGGACCTACCGTCTCGTCAGTGACCAGCAGAGGGTGTGTGGACTCTGTCCCCACTGACGGCAACCGGGCAGATGAGTGTCGGCTGGATGGACGCGACGCATCTCCTTCCAACGATGGGCACAGTGGAGCCCCATTGGCCTCCAAAGGCAGAAGGTAGCCTGAAGCATGGAGAAAGGAGTGGGGATCACCAGCGAGCAGAAGTCTTCCTGCCTTCTCACCTGATCCAGGAACTGTCCATCAGGCCATGGTGGCATAAGGAGCACAGACAATGTGTTGAGAGTGTAACTGTTACTGTTGAGTGTTTCAGGAAGAAGGACGATGAGGTTACGCTCTGATGGAAATAGTGTGTCAGATATGAATACGGTTAGATACATTTGGACATTTAGTAGACGTGACGGGCTTGAGAAAAACAGTTTAAACATAGGAAAGAAAAAAAAACAGTACGATACATTGTGACGCACTGTACGAGACGCACTGTACGAGACGCACTGTACGAGACGCACTGTACGAGACGTTTTCGCTGGCGATCGTTACAGACACTGCAGACGTGGCTGGGTGGATGCTGCCATCGCCAGGCATCAGTAGAAAGTATCATACGACATATCGCTGGTCCGGGAGCAGATCAAGATTCAAAGTTTGATGACGCCTGAATGCGTATCGCTATCACACCACTGCAAAACTGAAATATCGTACAATGAGAAGCATCTGGATAGTAATTGCACTGGTGTTTATACTAGTTTTAGAGTAGAGCGTTGTAGTGCAAAGGAGTATAAATTCATATAAGCATGAGCAGTAAAGTGTACCCCGGTCTTACTTGTGGGTAGAGGCATAGGCCCTGCCTCTTCCTGCACCGCCTCCTCCACCACGCTGATTCGGTTGTTGTGCATGATGTCCTGAAGCATGTTGAAGATCTCCTCCGCCCGCACGCACTTAAAGGCGAATATGCCTGCAAGCACAAAGCAGGCGGGGTGTCAGCCACGACCACACAGCGACCTCCTGACGAAAGCAGGGCAGTCTCCAAACCCACGGAGACCACCAGACGGTACACATTTTCGCTCGAGGCAGACCTGAACATACCGAGACCACCAAATTCCTGGCGTAGGTACTTGTGGACTGTCAGGAGGGTCCCCCAAGGTTGAGAAACACTGGTTTAGCCAACTCACCACTGTTACATCAACAGGGATAAGCAGCCATCATGGCTTTCAAATCCATTATTCACCCCAGCTCGTTACCGTAAGGAGCGCTGTCTGAATCGTTAAGAGAGGTCTACGAGAACCACCGCTTCCATTTGAAATGTGCCAGATTTCGGTTTGACACAGATGTGTGCGGAATCCCGAACGGCACCTTGGCCCGTCTGACAGTGGCGGCCGCTCTCGAAGGAGAAGAGGTTGGAGTCGTATCCGTAGCGACGCAGGCACAGGTAGGGCCACCGGACCGTGTAACGCCTGCGCGTGTGCAACACCAGCTCCCCTTCGGTCAGCTCCATGACGCCTGACCCCAGCTCGTTGCCATCGTCGTCCACATTGACGACCTGCGGAGACGGGGAAACACGTGGCAATGAGACACGGCCGTGGCACCAAAACCCCCCCAGCACAGCGGCAAACACGCTACTTACACATACCTCTTCTATACATAAAGCCTTCCACATTCATGACTCCTCAAACGCATACACTGAATACATCAACGTTAATATTACACAGATGTTCTGAAATGGGGGGGGGGGGGTACCTTAAACTTGTTTTGATGGTTATCTGGGACTGGATCTTTGTCTCTACAGCTACAGCCGCTGCCCATGCTTCTTCAGAAGACCATCAGACTCCTGGAAAAATAAGAATCGCATCAAGGGTGAGATTAATAAATAACCGAAATGCAAAAAACGAGCAAATAGCCTTGGGCTACTGCATTGGCGAGGATTTATGAGTCATCGGGACGCAAAGCAGCACTTCGCCCAGGTGACCCACCTACTTCCAGCCATCGGCGTCCCTGGTTCCCTCTCCAGCTCCCGGACTTTCATAACATCATGGCGACACACTGACTGCTCCTCGCAGGTCTGCTGAGAAAGGGGAGAGGTTCAGGCCTCGATGGCCCAGCACTGTGGGGACTGCAGAGCACATCGACGTCACCCAGAATCTGAAAGACACGCGACGACAGAGATGCAGAAAAATCGGACTGGGCTGCAAATTTAAACGACCCGAGGTCTGTGTGGTTCAAATGTCTGCCAAGCGATGCAAAGGACTTTAACAGCTGACAGACTATCCACATGTAGCACACATCAGTCAAGAAAATGCACTACTGAGGGGATTAACACTCCCAACAGTAAGTCGCAAGCAAAAAATCTATTAAATTCACTGTGGATTTTTGGTGAAGTGCAGGGGTGTCACTAAGGCTGTTTTAGGGGTGCATTAGCCTCTAATGAGTGAATGCACACTAATTAGCTTAAATAGCGCGTTTCATTAAGACAGACCTCAGAGTAAAAACTTAGCCCCCTTTTTCATAAATCTTTAGTGACACTCCTGTCGACATGGCAAAATGAGTTTCTGTAAACACGACAGGACAGTCAAAACTAATGGAATGAAGGTATAAAGTCTATTTCAAGGGAGCTTCAAGTGGAATTGAAAGCTTTTAATTTCCTGCAGGCACTGAAAGATCTGGCCTCCAAAACCAGTAATACCCACGACCGAGGATGCTCTCCCCACTGGTCGATACAGGTCTCATAATTACGCACCTAATCTCCCTCGCCGCAATTTCAACCTCACTCATAACCCTGTTAACGGGTTTAACAAAAACGGGTAAGTGAGTCAAGTGACGCAATTACATGCGATATTTTATTCCAGTTTTAAAACTTTACAGCTTTAGCCAGTCGTCCGCTGTTATGGCCAGTTATCAGTGAGGATATTTTGTTGATTTAGAGCCATGTCTCTAAATGTGTAAATCAATACCTATATCCTGACGTGAAGCAAAACGAACATTTAAAACTGCAGAAAACTAAAACGTCTCAACTTTAACTCACCTCGATGGGGGAAAAAAAAACACAGATTTAAAACGCATGGAGGTGTCTGCAGAGCGTTTATCCATTAATGCCTTTACACGTTTCTGTATTTGTGTGTTTCCTACCAAGTGTGTTAATGCATATGAACTAGTGACGGAGTTTGTTTTGGGACGATTCAAATTTCTCTGCGAAGATACAGTAACGCTAGAATACCTTCCATCCACTTATCGGTTTCGTACGAAATGTTTAATAAACACCTTTCGTTCTCTAAGAACCGATATATGACGTAGTAAAGATATAAAGTCAGTGCGCACCTCTGAAACGCTTTGCCTTGTTAACCAGCTGAACACAAGGCGCTGCTGATCGTCATGAAAATAACAGGGACGCAAACAAACGAAATTCCTATCCAATTACTTACAGTTCAGTTATTTTTGAAAGTAACAGAATCCTGCCATTTATAAGCACTGGCGCCTTGCCTGTAATTGCACAAGTACTTTCCACACGACTAAAAAAAAAAGACGATGCAAGAAAAAAATGGGGGGGGAAAAAATCACACTTTTTGTTACAAATAGTCACACTAAGTTTTCATGAAACGGCAAAAAGCCCCCTTGCATTAACAAACTATGTGCTTAGTAAACATCACACCTCAATGTATCATTCATGCAAAACAATCAATAAATAATAAATACTTACTGAAGAACCGCAAAAGCAGCGTAAAAGAAACGCGCGGTAGCACGCAGACTCCCGGGCTGATTAAATCCCTCTGCCTGGTGACCAAACTCCGAAAAAACACGCCAAACTCTGTGGGATTTTACACAACCAAAATACACGGACTAGAAATTCCTCTGGCCTTCTTAGTCTGACTATTGTGGCATTAAAGTGCACCAAAATACTTGTAAAAGAAAGGAAAAAACAAACAGGAGGCGAGCCAGCGGTGCCCCGCTGCTGCAGCGGCCAGATCGCACGGTGCCCCCCAGCAGCGGGCCTCCCTCCGCCAGCAGGCGCAGCTCAGCAATCGCATCCGGGTCGTGCTGTATTTGAAAAGTTTGGGCTGTTACTGTTTGCCTAGATATTCTGATAAAACTTCGTGGCATTATTAATCTATCTCGTGTAAGACGTGCAATTGTATTTGGAATCGGTTTAACCAAAACAAATCGGGGTAGCCATTAGAAAATATACGCAAGTTGATTAACAAACGTAAAGTTTCTACTGCCCTTTTCCCGTGTGCCATTTGGAGGAAATAAACAGTTATTATATATATATATTTGGGGTCTGGCTTATTATATTCTTTATTGTAGATTGGGAGATGTCACAAGAACCGAAAAATAATACGACGATATCTGTTCATTTAAGGTTTGTATTTCTGTGTCATAGCAGACAAATACAGCTCGCATCGGTGTTAACTACTAAATCGGGACTCACAGATCCTATGCCCTGGAGCCACCGATTAACCTTTCACTTCTGAAAGCCAAGGAGAATAACAACAATGATTTTCTAGGGCGTGAACGATATTTAACGACTTAGTCTTATCAAAAAGCATCCCAAACGTCTAGTAGGCTATTACAACACACGTTATGTAAAATGACAATCTATGGCAGCAATGTTTTCAGAATAAACATCTCAGCATTAGAATTATTTAGCTTTTGTTATTGTCAGAAATGTGTCATTAAACACAGAACTCAATTTTTCCTTCAAGTTGTTCAAGAATTATATGTCTACAGGTAATTGGCTTATTAACTCTAAGTAAATATTTGCTGCATCTAGTGTTTGCCGCTAGACCACCATCACTGTGTAAAGGTTTGTAGCTATGCAGAAAGATGGGAAGCTTAATTTATTCATTAGATGCTTTTTATCCAAAACTTTCTCCCCAGTGAATCGTTTTTTTTTATTATTATTATTTGAGGTTCATACACTTCAATTTTTTCTTGTTCTGGGGCGGTTCCTTTATGTTTAATCAAACTGCAACTATAAAAAGTTTTTCTTAGATACAATATACCGTATTAATCCCGAGGGGAGATTTACTTTTATGTAAATCATTATATATTTTTAAAATGTATAGTTCTGGTACGTATTTTACATTTCATTGTGTTTTATACTTAATGTCTATATTCCATAGACGTCGGCACACGCAACTTACTGTATCACACCACTGGGTGGCGGAAGTGAGGGGATCTTGTTCGTTTGCTCAAAATAATTGTTCATGGAGGGGAAAAAACAGTATGGAAGGACGCGTTTTGCTACGGTGCTTTTTCCCGAGGAACGTTGTGAAGCACGCACAGAACACAATTTGGTGGGGAAAAACGTTACTTTATTAATGGGTTTTTATAGCCCACACAGTACTTCAGGACTGCAACACTACAAAAGGTAACATGATTACTTGGGAATGAAAGTAGTTAAAACTCTCCCAAGTGAAGTTTTTAAAGTTCGTAGAACCGCAGTCTTCCAAAATCTATAAGCACCACTACTGATATTTATTTAATTAGGCTTAATGACTAAAATTCACTTATGATTAAGATTCTTTAAATAAATCTTAAACCAGAAAGCCGAACTGATTTCCATGCTCCATATTATGGAGATTAAATTTACATAACATGCAAATAGCAGCCGATTAATGTGCAGTTATCAGGCTTGATCTGAAACCTGCACGACATGATTAGATAAACTTTTGGGTTCGACTTATCTGGATGGTAGCCACCAACTGGGCCTCATTTTTTGAGGGGCTGCGGTGGGACTTACCTCTCGCCGGTCTGCACGTTCTGAGGAGCCTGAAAGAGCAAAGGAATCGCAACTCTGAGCATTACAGCTTCGCGTCACTTACGTGGTTAGCCGAGCGATGCTTTGGAGGAGAAGTTACAAATCGTAGTCCTGGGGGCTTCAGAAAATATTTGTGAAATTTATGTAATATGTTCAGAAGCCCTCAAACAAAAGATAAAAACAATCGTTTTGATTAGATCCAAAAATAAAATGTATCAGTATGAATTTTTAAAGCTCAAACTCACTTACCTGGGCACCACTGTCAAAAAACTGGAAAAAAATAAAAGTGACTCAACCAACAAGTACTGGAACACCTGTACAAACTGCAACAAACAAGAGCATTCAGTCTTATGCAAACAGACCACAAGTGACAGACCACAAGTGACTGCCTTTTCCATTTCCTGCAAACTTCATTTTAAATATTAGCCGCTTGAGGCTTAGCCTACAAGTGGGCTTTGCAGCTTTTATCCTTTAAAAACTTTAAACATTTTCAGAGGAATAATTTGCACCGCCATACTCAGATTTGCAGAGTGATGAAATTCAGCAGTTTGTAGACCAAACAATCAATCAATCCATTCAGAAACAAACATACTTGACAGTAAAGGTGGTAAGAACCTATGGCAGATTTTATACAGGAACCAAATGCAGGGTGGATGAATTAAGACAGTTCCTCTTAAACACAGCATTTTCTCTGACCCCATGAGAGCAAAGCACCAAGCTTCCAGGACCTTGGGTCCAGAAGCCCAATGAAAACCGTTTCTACCTCACAACCATCCTGAACAGGGAGACAGGAAGTCACTTTGACATAGGGACCTAAAAAGACTTGGTGCAGTCCTCGTGCATCACGTGCAACTAAGACCTTTACACCAATCACATGGTAATTCCAGGGCACAGTGAAAAAGTTTAGACAATTTCTCAGTGAAACTGTTCTTAGAAAAAAAAATTTACAGCAGAGGTAACCTAAATCCATTCTCATTTTCTGTACGTTGTGACATTTTTACATGGCACTGAAACCACATCAGTGGTAAGTCTACCATGAAAACACAGCATGCATAAATGATACATTAATCACTGCTCACATACAGTTCATTTGATTACCATATCGGTTTTGCCGCCGATCAACTGTAAAAGCAGGCTGTGCTGTTCAATAATGAGTGGAGAGGACATGTATGAAATTAATCTAGCTAAGAAATAAACCAAAATGTACAATGTATGGCTCAGCTCAAACGTCATCAGCAATTACGTTGACAATGATTCTGAACATGCATGCATGCATAGAGACACACACACGTATGTCTATAAGATTTGTTCCAACAAACATAAAAGTGTGGAAAAAAAAAGACTGAGAACATATAAAATCAAATACAATGTGCCCATCCAATCACAAAGCATTTCACTGGAATATCAAAACGCCAGACCGACACGGAGTGCCATCCTCATGTTTACAAAGCCACTTTAAAACATATTTAAAACGAAACTTTATTTACCCACATTACTGTGAAAAAATACTTTATTTAAAAAAAACTGCTAGAGGTTCAAACCAAGCAATCAGTGGGATGCATTTCAATTCATTGACATCATCTACATTTAATGCAAATGGAAAGACGACCAAGCCGGTTGCGGGATGCAAAGAAACTGGGAGAAATATGGATTATTCGGTCCCAGTAAACAGTTTATTACAACACTAAGTCTATCGTAAAAAGCCATGACATTACAGACATTACCTGAAGGAAAAAAAAGAAGAAAAAAAAAAACACAAAACCTGTAAAAACAGTAAGACAATTATCTACAGAAAATTAAACATCTGTTAAAAAGGTTTTTTGTGTACAGAGTAGGTATCTTATTTTGGAAATCAGTAACATTCAATCACACAGGTTTTTTTCTTTTAATAATATACCAAATAAACTCAGAAAGCGTTGTAAAAATAAATCGATCAGGTTGATCACAATTGCAGGTTTTGCTTTCGAGCTGATCTGCTGATCCGTCCGTCATAGCTGTGGACGTGGAGGCCGGTCCCTCCAAGGCGGAGAAGAGATGGCCGGCGACGGTCTGTCCCCAAACGACCACGGTGACACTGCAGTCCCTGATCCTCCCTCCAACTGTAAGATGTCAAAATGAAGGATGGAGTTTGGTTGGTGCAGCCCAGCGCTCGACAAAGTGCTCGCCACTCACAGCAGAAACACGCAATTTTGAAGGATTTTGGCGTGTGGGGGGGGGGGTTAGAGGGATATTAGGATATATAGATACAAGACACTGAGAGTCGCTAAATTACAATTCTCAGATAAGTTGACATCAAAGCAGTCTGTAGCTCTCAGAGTGTTTGTCAGCTGCCTAACCACACCGATGGAACGACCAAATCGGGGCCGACTCAAAGAACACAAAAAGCCCAGATAAACACACAGACCTCCCCCAAAACCACAACAAATATCACCAGATATCAACCTCTGAGGAAGCTGCTATGTAATTAGGGACCCCTGTCACCAAAACCTGTACAGGAGCGGTTTATACAAAACTGCCACGAAGCACAGCACCCCCTGCTGGGATTATGGCTACGTGAAGTCACAATCAGTGTAAATAGACAAAGAGGCCAACAGACACCAACATGGCAAAAATAAAAAGCAAAAAAAAAAAGTCACTAGTCAAGAGTAATCTATTTTATAAATTTTGCATTCATGAAAATTGGCATGGTTAGCATTAAACATGTTTCAGGTAAATCAAGAGACAAGCTCTTGGTGTCGGAAAAACATTCCAGAAAGTTCCGACTCTATTTCCTGAAAGAGTATTTCAGTTTGGAATAAAAATGAATACCCTTCCTAAAGTCTATTCCATTTTTATGCAAAAACATAATTGTGTCCAAGGTCCATCCACTAAGGGCAAGATTTGCCAATTACAGAACCTGGTGACACAGAATCATAGCTTTTATTTAAGGTTGGCCAGGAGACAAGACAAAAAAAAGAAAAAAAAATCTTTAAAACCAGAAAAACACTTTTTTTTCAAAACAATTTTTTCTATTTTATTATAAACAAAACTAATGTCAGAGTAAACCAAAGTCTCCATTGAAAGACGCCTCCGAAATGTTACTTACTGCCAGTTGTCCACGTTCCCCATCTACAGGTCAAAGTTAAACATAACTGCACACAGCAAGAACCAACATCAACAAGCCAAAAGCAAGCGAGCGAAGCAAATACGTCAAAATACAGCAAATTAGCCACGAGGTTGCAGTTTGCTTTCGGAACAGAAAGGGAAGCTGGTTAGTGAGATGTACCAGAGAGTACCAGAGATTACGGACAGCGCGAAATCTTTTCATGTAGAACAGGAACTTTAAACTTCTATAAACATTACCTAAATGATTACGCTTATCAACCCCTGCTTTCACTGGTATACATTTTACATTATATATACACACATCACTTCATGTAAATCTTCCCAAAATCAGTCCCAGAAAGTACCGGGATATTTACAAATACAAAAAACAATCAAATCTTGCCTTGCCTAACCTATAACTTCAAACTAGCTTGTGCAACAAATGCTTTCTATACATTAAAACTATGCAATTGATATCTTGTTAACGAGGACTTAATTCTTAAGTTAAATTCTCATGAATTTACAAAATTTCGGACAATTTAAAAAACATTTCAAGAATAAGTCACATCTTTTACACTAACCAGAAAGTCCAGAAGTTTCATTGAAAGATGAACCCCCTTCCCCCAAATCCAACTTATATACATAATTCATATACACTTTAAACAGGGTCTACAAAGTTTTGAGGAAAAACCATAGCTCAGAGAAGCACATGGCACAGTCACCATTAGTGCCACTGGGGGGGGGCAAGAAAACAAAGCAGTATAGATGTAGGTTAGCGTTTCCGGGAAGACAATACAGAAAACTTATCAAAGGGGAGGGAAAAAAATTAGATGCTACAAACATTCAATTCAGTTGTACAATTCTGGGATCCACTGATCTTTTTTTGCAAAAAATAAAAGACGACTTCAAGATAATTTACATTTTAACTCGTCAGAAAGTGACTGAGCGCATGTGCATGGTGTTAATCTTTGGAAAAAATCCATAAACAAAAGCAGGGTGTGCAGGAGTTACAGTGTCCCAAGTGTCTGAAATCAAAACCATTAAAACATTCATAGGCCAATTATTTCAATAATCTGGAGTTCTAAAGGTCAACTACTTCATAGCAGGGATGGGAACAAGTCATTTCTTGGCAAGTCCTAGTCAAGTCTCAAGTCATCTGCCCTCAAGTCCAAGTCAAGTCTAAGTCTTTCCCTCATTTTTGCTGTCAAGTCACCAAATTTGTGACTCGAGTCCAAGTCGAGTTGAGTCAGGTAAACAGCAAAAACCAGCCACAGTAGGTCATAGGATATGTTCTTTACAGGCAGAGACAGGTGAAAAGAGAGTGTCCAGTCACAGCTGTCCTCTTATAGTTTTTACATCCGTGTATAAGTAGGAGTGATAGTAGTGATGCATCTTTCCAACAAACTCCCTCAGGAGACTTTGCATTCAGCCAATTGAAAATGCAGACAGTAGAGAATTAATATACACAGACATTATAAAATTAACATTATGGTATCCAGAGGGGGACTATAACCTCAAGTCATAGGGTCCAAGTCGGGTCCAAGTCTCGAGTGATTTGCCGTCAAGTTCAAGTCTTTTCATCAGTTTTGCAGAGTCGAGTCATAAGTCAGTGACTCAAGTCCCCGCCTCTGGTTCATAGCACCTGTATTAAAATGCTTTGCATTCAACCTGCTATAAACAGCACTAACCCCAAGTCACTGGTCACTCCTAAGTTGGCTAAACAAACCCTCTCTTAACTATTATACTATCAATGAGCAAAGCAAGTCCTGGGCAACCTTAATCTCTCAGGTATATAGGTGTCACTAACTACTGCTAGGACATTTAGTTTGTATACTACATAATATCAAGTTAAGCATTCATATGCAGTTATTACATTTGGGACATTCATAAAATTCTGCCCCCTGGAAATGTACTGTAACTAAAGCCAGAGACATCATGCTCTGTGTTCAATGTAAGAGAGGGGCAGATAGTCAACTTAGGGGCCTACAGCTAGGGACTTAATGTACGTGTACAGCGAATACAGTGCTGCAGTGACAGCAGTGAAACCTTTACAGATAAACACACTAGTTCACACAGAAAAACATTCCAAGATATTTGGAGTTTTGCAGACTGCGAAAATGTGATCATTTGTTCTTACCCATACTGTTAATGGTAGAGGTTACTGAGATTGTGAGAAGGAACTTTTCCTTAATCTTAAAAGAGACTTTAAAATAGACTTAAAATGTCTAATGCATAAAGAAAACACAAAATCCATCATGTGTCAGCACATTTTACGGATTATTACTTGGAAAACACTCATCTTTCAGTGAACCTCTCCAGATTAATGGGGGGAAAAAATCCATTTGCTGACCAAAGAATCTATAAACTTACAGAACAGAAGAGAATAAACGTATGAGACACAACGATGTTAGCCACAAGCCTGACAAACAGGAAAATAGCTGGTCTGGACCAAACCTTTTGGTGTGAACCTTACAGCAACACAAAGGTAACCTAAGCAACTACAATAAAAATATTTTTGGCTGAACAAGTTCCTGCCTTGACTTGAGTGGTTTGTAGGTGTTTACAGCTGAGTCACCACCTGAAAACGTTTCCATTGTGAAATTTCGCACTGAAAAATCGGTCCGAAGGCTTACCCTGTACGGTCAGTACCTACCCAATCCACCGGAGGCAGCACCAGGGAGCAAGAAAAGGAGACAGAGGGGCCAGGCGGCGTACGCACCTTCGCTAACGGTGGCGGTACTCCCTCTCGCGGTCTCTGTCCCTCTCGCGGTCCCGGTCCCGGTCCCGGTGTCTCTCACGATCGCGACTGCGCTCACGGTAGTAATCCTCGTGCCGCTCTCGGCTCCGCGACTTGTGCCGGCGGCTCTTCTCCCGCGAGCGGCTGTGGTCCCTCTCCCTAGACCTCTCCCGTCTTCTGAGGGAAGGCAAACACACCCTGGAATTCTGCACGCGCACACACTCTGCTAATACGACATGCTAACAGGCCAGTTATCTACCACTCAGTCCTAGTCAACCACTCCTCTGCAATATTTTTACATCACACTGTGCGTCACACTGCACTCACTACATATTTGTTATAATTGTAATTACAATTATCTTGTAAGTAGAGCATTCTGCCAAAAAAGCAAAGATCAAGGGTTCAAATCACAGGGAGCACGCAATAAATTGTAACCAGTCCCTCTATTGGAAGTTGCTTTGGACAAGAGTCAGATAAATGGATAAAATGTAAACACGTAAATACTTCTGATCAGAGCGAAATTTGCATTTTGCTGTGGGCGGAACGGGATTTTCGTTGCATAGTGGAACTAACTGTTTACTAAGGTATATGAGAAACTCATGAATCGTGAATCTGAAGGCTAAGGAATGACCCCCCCCCCCACTAAAGATTTAGGGGATTGGGAGGTTCCTAGAACACTTTGCGGGTGAGTTCTACACAGCGAGACGGAGGATCTATGCAGATGGGTTTTACCTAGAAGCAGAACCATAGGACTTGGACTCGATGCCGTGCAGGCAGTCCTGCAGGGAGCTGATGAGCACTTTGCAGCGATCGTCTGCCGACACCTTGGATTGCTTGATGAGGGAGATGGCCGTCACCAGGGTCTCGATGGCGCTGCCGTAATCAGCTGGAGGAGGAACAGAGAGCAATCAACCACGACACGGCGATTTCCAGACACCGGGACCCCACGCGGGCCGTCGCGGCGGATACCTGCGCTGGCGTCCGATACCGCCCTGGAGATGGCGCTGCTGGAGATGGCCCGGTTGCGGTTCATGATCTCCTCAAACTCGGCGTCGCTCAGGGGAGCTCGAGCTGTGTCCATCTCCCTGGTTGTAGGGGGACAAAATGGAGATGAGGATGGAGATGCAGTAAGGCAGCAGAGTTACAGCGAAGGACAACATGAAAAACACCACCAATGAACCAGGCACACAGGATGTCATATGTCAGTGTTAGGAGTTTGTGGGACATTCTTGCTCAATTCTCTGGCACTAATTGTCTGCTTAAAAGGACCAGACAGCTGGACACACATATGAACCCACAGCCACAGGCCTCACACCAGAAAAAATACAGAATTACATTCCAGAAGACTCTTCATTACTCAAGCAAAGAGCGAGCAAGACAAACACCTTTATATGAGGTCTCTGGAAAAATTCTGAGATACTCAAACATACCTCAGCCACTGTCTTCAGACAATGCAACACAGATAACGCCAAGTGTTCACTAGACCCTCAGTCCACTAGAGTCATGGTGAAGCCCAAAATGTCCTAAAGCTGGGACCGAGGTGGTCTCTGTGAACTGTGTTCTCTCAGGCCTTGAGGACCTGCCCCACTCTTCAAAACAAGACCGAAAGCTCACCTATTTAACAAGAACAACCCCCAAAGTGACTGTCTTCTATCCAGCATACATACACCAAGCGATATACACACTAACATCCTAGGCCCGCTTTCAGGCGTCTCTCTGTCAGTGCATATTATTGAGTCCGGATGTAAATGCGATCGGACGTGACTCAACCAGGTGTAACTCAACGTGAGACTGTATTTAGCTGTTACAAGATTTGCCCGAAACAGGAAGGTTTTGTACGTCACCAGCTGTACCACCAAAGAGACAGGAAATGAAAGAATCGAGGGGAAGCTAGAGGAAATGGACGCCCCGCACTGAGCAGCTCTTCGGAATTCGAGCTGTTGATTATTTAACGCGAGACGACGTTACCTGCCACCGGGGCCGAAGTCTCCTCTGTCGTATGGTGGGGGGCGGCCATAG
>JAODJU010000062.1:22345200-22356507 GCA_026776725.1 Gnathonemus echidnorhynchus | reverse complement strand
AGTGGTGCTTCTTACTTAGCACAAGGTGCTTCAGGATAGCACCCCCTGGAGCGATTGTGCAGAGTTGTTTGTGGTGTTGTTCAATTTTGCTAACATCCTCTTTTCCGCTGCTGCCTTTTGTGGCTCTAGAACAGGGGTGGGCAATCTTATCCACAAAGGGCTGGTGCGTATGCAGGTTTTTGGGATAACCTGTAGGTCAGCTGTTCAAACCCAGGTGTGAGGGTTCTTCAGCCAATCAGTCCTCTAATTAGTAATCTAATTAGGGAGTTGCAGCGAAAACCCGCATACACACTGGCCCTTACGGATAAGATCACCCACCCCTGCTCTAGAGTCAGTTGAGAACGGCTGTAACACTGAAGGCTGAGCATCGCGTGTGGTGGTTCTGGCGTGTGTGTTTGATGCTGTTATGTGTGTGGTTCCAGGTGGTGGGGCGTGTTCTGCTGCTTCAGCTGATTGAGCACCTCACCAAGAACTACCTGAGGGACCCCTTGGTCACGCTGCTTCTCAACAGCAGCCGCATTCACATCCTGCCCTCCATGAACCCGGACGGCTTTGAGGCCGCTGTGCCCGGCTGCCTGCGCACCAAGGGGAGGTGAGGACTCAGTGCTCTGACCACGCAGCCTTTCTGCGGCCACACCGTAGCCTTCGGATTTATGCTTTATTGAGGGTGCCGACGAACAGGAAACCTGCTACAGAGACATACATGTGGACCAGGTTTGAGACAAAGGGGAACTTCTGTACGCTTCTAGCCATCAAACTTGGTATAAACAAAATAAAATAATATATGTACATCCAAGTGAGGTCTCACAATAACAGTGCATATCGGGCCATAAAAATACCACAGGTAAGTGTTTTGTGAACTTCAGCAATGAAATTCTGTACGCAGAATAGATGTCTGCAGATCCTATTCTTCAGTTCCTTTTGACACCATCATGGAAAAGGGCAGTTTGCATTTGGATGACAGAGGTCAGGAGGAACAGTGGTTCAGACAGATCATGTACCCTGGTCTCCCTGGAATGTAAGCAGGTGACATTGCCCCCCACCCAAGTTAGAAGAACAGACCACTTCTCAGACATCCTGTTAGGTGCACACTGGGCTCTACAAGAGTCTGGCTCAGCATAATGGAAATTCTAGGGAGATGCCACAGTTTCTAAAAGCTGATAATAAACACAAGTCTATTTCTGGTATATGCAAGGAAATAAAGCTGAGCACAAGGCCAAATCATTAGGACATTTTGTAATACTTTGGTTGCACTGGAACTTGGGGGTGTGCAGTGCCAGTTGAACATTAGGCGACGCAGGCAGCTGCCTAGGATGCCATCTTCTGAGGGGGTGCCAACTGCACAAGCCAGTTCTGCTTTGCCCTGGATGGGACATGAGCAGTGAAGCTCGTCTACGACTCCACATGGGCACTGGGAGCGAGGCAGTTATAAGAATGTTAAATACACCAAGCGTGCTACTGTGTGAAATGGATCAACATAAACCCACTTAAGGGTGGATGGAGGCGCTGGAGAGCCATCGCTGCAGCCGCCGCCTAATAGGGCATGATGTGCTGAAAATATCCAGCCAAACACATGTCTGATTTCACAACGAGCTCCGAGGTGAAGGATCCAGTTCAACGAGCGTGATGAAATATTACGTAAGGTCTCGATCCTGACCGAGACATAGGAGCCTTAAGTTCCTCTGGTGTTATCTGAGGCACTAAGGAGACATCAAGAGAGGCATCTCAGGATCGAATCTGTAGGGTACAAACGCAGTAGCCGTACCCTGTGTGAGTGAATATAGTGACTCAGGCGATATTAACACAAACTCAAGCTCTTCCTGATGACAAGGGCCACATTTCACCTCGTGAACTTCAGGATAAATATTCCTATAAGCATCCAAATGCAGAGTCAGACATCCCCAAATAAGCATAAACAGGAAGCGGTGCAGACAGGTGTCTGGAATAAACAGTGGATTAAATTATGCAGTGTCAGAAACAGGATATAAAGACATGGGGATTTCAGAGGGGAGCATTTTTATGTGTGCAGGAGAAGATACTGTGACTCGGATTAAGGAGAATTCCTCCGTTCTGCAAACAGAGCTTAAATTTGTGTTTTGTGGCCTTATGCATAAAACTGAATTTCAACAGTATGAAAGTATTGGCCAATCACCAACATTCTAGCTGATGACTAAATTCAGTGCAGCCTACCAGACTCATGTCTGAAACACTTCAGTAGATAAATGGCTGTGAGAAAGGATGTTGAAAAAGTGGACAGTGCTCTGGGAGAGGTTGTGAGCTGTGGCTCGTTCACTATATCATCCATCCATCCTTCCATCCATGGAAGGTATGGAAGATGTACGGATTGGTAGTTGTTGGTATGAATATAAAATATGGTTCTATATTAATAAAGTGAGGCAATTTTCTACTTAATTACTTAGTTATACTTTAGTTAATAAGCTTAGCATAGATTGTATTCCATATGTACCAGACAAAGGGGCTGACTGGGAACTGTGATAAAATCCCTCTCCCCATTAGTAGGTGAGAAAATCTGCCAGTCTTTCTGCACATCAGTCAGATGATTAATTTCTTGACTAAACCCTCACAGACCCACAGCATAAGAGATCTTGTGTTCAGGTACAACAGACATCGCGTGGACCTCAACCGGAACTTCCCAGATGCCTTCCGCAGGGGCAAGGAGCAGATGCCGGAGCCAGAAGTGCAGGCGGTGATGGACTGGCTGCGCTCAGAGCCCTTCGTGCTGTCGGCTAACCTGCACGGGGGCGCTATGGTGGCCAGTTACCCGTATGACAACAGCAACAAAGGTAATGAAAGTCAGAGAATGGGCCATCGCATGAATTTGCAGGTCAAATCTGCCTAAATCCTAGGTTTTACTGATAAAGACTTCAAGCACATTGTCAGAAATTATTTCAGTTCCTACATAATGGTTTTGGCATGAAATGAGGCATCTTTGCTAATGAAAATGAAAAACTGTAACTCTGGTCTGCCATAATGCAGCCTTCTGGAACTGGTGATTGCGATGATGCAACCAGTGAGTATAGAGCTGTTGTTGTTTGACCCAGGAATTGAGCTGCAGGGAGGGGCCAGCGTCACGCCCGATGATGACGTCTTTGTCCACCTGGCCAGGACCTACTCTTTCAGCCACACCCTAATGCACATGGGCAAGCCCTGCACGGGCTCCACAGGCTTCCAGGATGGCATCACCAACGGGTATCGCTGGTACCAGGTCTCAGGTCAGCATGGATAATGCCACCAACAGCTAATAAACCCTGTAAATGGTTTGTCAGTCTTAGTTATTGGCGATTCCGTGATTATAAGGTCGTATGATCTGCTTTTAGGAGGGATGCAGGACTACAACTATATCTGGGGCCAATGTTTCGAGGTGACACTGGAGCTGTCTTGCTGCAAGTACCCCTCTGAAAAAATGTTGCCTGGATTGTGGGCAGAGAACAAGGCTGCACTTCTGGACTACATGCAGCAGATTCACCTGGGTGTGTATGCAGCTACATGGCAGCTGCGGTTTGGTCCGTCGTGCTCCATCCTGCCAGGATGAATACCGACCACATGTCCTCGGCTGCCCACTCCAATGCCAAGCCTGGGTGTCCCGTTTCTGCAGGTGTGAAGGGGCAGGTGTTGGATGCGAACAGACTCCCAGTTGCAAACGCATTGGTAGAGGTGCTGGGGAGGAAAAACCAGTACCCTTTCAGGACAAACCATAATGGGGAGTTCTACAGACTCCTACTGCCTGGAAACTACACCCTAAAGGTAGGGAGGAACATTGAGATTGTTGCACATGGGGTACCCACAGTTAACTGTTCCCACTTCTCCACTGGTTGATGTTGGACACCTACTTTGTACCAGAACTTGAAAGACCCAAGTAAACCCAATCACATGTGCCTTACTGTGATGCAGACCCACCCAACCGAGAGCAGGTCTTGTATGAATACCTGTATCTAACTTCTTAAATTTCTTCACAGGTGACAGCTGAAGGTCAAGCCCCAGTGATAGAGACACTCTCCATTCCATACGGACCAGACAGGTTCTCCGCACTGATACATAACTTCGTCCTTGCTGGGAGTCGGAGAGACCCTGACACTGCAGTCCCGACTGATTCTGGGAATGCCAAAGAGTCGCACTTTACACCAATCCACGGTGCCTGCTTGTTCAGTAGATACCTCACTACTTTTCTTATACTGGTGCTATGTCAAGAGCTGCTGTGAGAGTAAGCATCTGGGAAGCCTGCTCCATTGCCCCCCCCATCTGGGAAGCCTGCTCCATTGCCCCCCATCTGGGAAGCCTGCTCCATTGCCCCCCAGCCTGAGCACACCTCACCATAATGGCACAAACTCATGAGCTTCTACTGAAGCTAGCAAGTGGAAAATATCAGATTTTTAAACATCTTGCAGGCCCTGGGATACAAAAGTATACAAGTGCTGTACAAGCTAGACGACTGAACTGATTCCTCAGAAGTCAGTGTTATCCCACGTAACTCACTGGAGAAAACCAAAGGTTAAAATGAAGAGTTTTGCTTGCAGAGAAGTCACTAATCTAATTGTGCTAAATAACTAACTAAAAAGGGGATGCCACAAATTTTCTACACAGAGAGCTTCTTTTTAACTTTGTTTTTTTTTGGCCTTTGCAGTCATGTGACCACACTCCCTCATCTTCTAACACACCTTAGTCTGGAGCTCACGAGATTTTAATTTTTATTCATTATTGGAGGACAGCATGAAAGACGGGAGATATTAACATCACTAATAACTTATAAAACAGATTTCATTATCCGGGAATTTTTAGGAGACCTAAAACCAATTTTTTTGTGCTCAGATATATATTTTATATATTTACTTTGTTAAAACATAATGTTGAAAAGGAATTGTCTTCCCAGCTTATTTGCATATTTTTGATATCAAGTATTATCAGATCTTCTTCCAAAATCTTAAGACAAGTTAGTAAAGAAAGATGTGCAACAGTCACTTTCCTTGAGGATAAAATAATCCATTATCACACAACAAAAAATAATATTAAAAGATATATGTAAATAATTGGAACTTAAAAAATAAAATAAAATATCATCATCAGGTCTCTACGCTATTTTTTTCATGGAGCACTTGTGCCCCTAAGTTATAAATTTAGAAGCACAGACAAAAATTTGGGAGGACGGTCAGTTCTGTTTTTTAAGCACTCTAACGTAATGCATCCTTATAATACAATTTAACATACAAGCTAGTGGAACGGGAAGGTCAAGCATGGCAGACAAAACTGACAAGAAACTAGATTTTTATTTTCGCATTTTGTCTATTTTTTTTTACTGTTTTATATTTCACATTACAATTGATACTGCAATTCATTCCAAGTGGCTTGGGCAAGCTTTGTACGTTTATTATGGGTAACCGGTTTATCTGCGTTGTGTGAATTTTCTGTTGGAAATTCTCCACGTCCTGATTCCAAATTAAGAAATTCAAAATAAACAGATTTTGTGTAATTGTACACAATAAATAAAAATAACCCGGCTGCATACATATATAGTAAAAACGTAAAATATATTCGCTAAATCAGCATATATGCTGCCTTAATTCATGCAAGATGCGTGGTTTCTCAACCCAATGAACATCAAACTCCTTTAACCTCCGAGCAAGACGCACTTCGGCGAATGCAGCCCTTTGTTTGCGCTAATGTGCCATTAGTGTTAACATTAGTGTTAATATAACAGCAGCGAATCTAACGCCCTAAACCGCCAAGCCGCGGTGTTCATAACAGAATGGCGGCTCTGCCGTGAAATCTTGAAGCTGCAAAGTTTTCAAACGCAGTAGGCCTATTTTATAAAATGCTGCATATAAATAGACGTAGTTTAGTGGTGAGTTCATGTTGGTCATAGTTTACATTATTTAGCAACTGTATAAAGTAAGTAATTTTTTATACAAATCAACTCTGGTGAAACAAACTTTCTCACGTTTTCAGTGCTGCTAACTCTCACGCATCTGGCGTGACTCTCACGCCATTATAAACCTAAAATTAGCGACACCAGAAGCGTTGAGGTAGCTTGCAAACCCTACAGACTATTTGCAAGATAATAAAACTGTTACATATATGTACGTAAATGTAGACTTGTCTCGAATCGGAAATCTCACTCCAGCCAGCCGGCCAAAGTTGGCAACACTGCGTTTTATTCGAAACGTAAAATAAACTCTAATGATTTTAGGTCAGTGCGCCTAAATCTTTTTCACGTTCGCGCTGTAGAGCCCTGCTCCTTGGGGGATATTCCCCACCTTGCACCCGTAGCATCTGGAATAGGCTCTGGACTCCCGCGACCCTACGTAGGACAAATGGATGGATGGATTTCAGTAAATGTATTTTAATTTACATAAAGCAGTTTGCGTCAGCATGACGTAAGATGAGAGGAGTAGTGTAAAGTGCATAAGACTGGTTGCTAAGAGTCACCGAAAGATTTTTGCTAAGTCTCCTACTGTTGGCCTTCAGGCTGCAGGTGCCTCCCTGACCGCAGCAGAGAGGAAAGACTGTTGCTGGGGTGCGTTGAATGTTTATTGCCGCGGTACCGCCTCCTATAGGTAACCTGCGGGTCAGGAAGTATACACCCAGGCTAAACGCAGAGCAATACTTAATGCAGCTTATAAACCAGGTGGGGACATTTCAGCTGTGGAGAATTTCAGAGCTGGACCGGCCAAACCCTTTTCTGACGCCTGAAGCAAAATTGGATTAACATATTTTCCTTTGCCATCTTCTGATCAGATGGGGCGCCCCCTGGTGGCCGCTGGACCCTAAGCAGCCACTTAGTTCACTTCTACCTTGAACTCGCCCTGTTCGAGAGCATTAACTCTAATTATCCCTGCATTTGGATTGTGCTTGCAGGAAGGGCTTTCACCATAACCAATCCATATTTTTTCCTCAAAAAGTATTGCATGCTGCCACGATCTGATCAAATCCAATGGGGAAAAAATGTACAAACGTATAAAATAATGGTCTTAGCACCCCCCCCCCCCCCTCAACATTTTACGTAGCTTATAATAAGAACTAGCAGTAGTTTGACTTCATGCTTGATTTTATTTTACTTTGCATGAGTTACAATTCCTATTTTATTTCACCTACAACAATTTAAATATCCCGTTTAGTATCAAACTGTGAAATTTATAGTCTGTTTTTTTTATATTTTAAATAAACAACCATGGCCTTCTTCCCGCGTTTTACAGACGGATATTTATACACCCAGCATGTTTGGACAACTGACGTTATTGCCTAATGGGAAAACTGGATAAAAATCGGGGGCGTTTTCTGAATCCACCCATCAGTATGGTCAAAGGTCTGTATCTTTCATAAACTGGCAAAGTCTTCCCCCTAGTGGTACTTCGCAAACAATACAGACCAAGGTTTTCCTCTTCAGATTCAGTTCAACGGTACGTCACAATGGGTAAATTGACTGCAAATTGAATGATCGCAAATTTACAGGAACCTCAATATAACGATGTAACTAGCTCAACATCTTCATGTAGTCCTATAATAAGTGTTTTATTTAACCGTTAAAATCCAGTATGAATAGACCTACCTGTTTCAGGTAGGTAGAGACACTTCTAAAGATTCATTCTTGTGAGTTTATGGTTCCAATTATTTTCTGTTGATGTACACTGCAACTAGATTCGTATTTTTGTTAGTGTCATCAATTTGATTTCAATGACCCTAACAATAAGTTCGATACAAATGTTAATCCCACCTACATAGCCTACCACGAGATCCATCCTAAGCCCCTCAGCAGAAATTAGTCTAGCTGCTGGTTCCCTAACAGCTGTGAAACGTAGAACTAATCTCCAAGGCACACGTTCTGTACAAGGAAATTTTTTAATCCCGTGACATGCAAATTGACATAATCTGAACCTGAGAGCAGAATGTGTAGTCACTGCGGTACTGCAGTCTCACCTAGAGCGTATAGGTGATATTGGTATTGGCGATACCCAAACAGTTATGCTTTGTTCCGATATTGGTATTTTGTGGCGATATCGCCGACACGACATCGATATTGGTCACGTGGTCTGGTCTGGTCACTGACCTCTCCTTAGGGGTACCATCAAAAAGATTTCATCTTAAATGGATATATTTGATGTTCTGTAATTAATTAGTAAATCACTCATGATTTTACAGCTTTTTAATGTATTTTTTTTTTTTTAAAAAAGTCTTTAAAATGTCAATACAATGTTACTGTTATAAAGAACTCTAGGCCAAATTTACCAATAATCTATAAACTAAATTCTACAGTATTTTTTTAAATGTGTAACACTTGTTTTCACTTCAGATTTTCGAACTTAAGCCAAATACATAAACAATCAGTACGCAGCTTTGGATGGGTGTTTGCTAAATGTTTGAATAGGTTACTGGTATTATTGACATTAGATACCGTTTTGTTATACGAATTAGACATCACAGTGTTCGAATCTGTTTGTGCAAAGTACGATCAAATTATGGTCCTTTTTCTACCACCGGCCAAACTATCAGTACCAAGAAGAGAAGAATTATTTGAGCGCTAAACAAATACATACTACGTCCGCGTGTGGAAGAATACTGTATGTAGGTGGAAACGTGTAGGCTGTATTCCCAGAACGAGCAGTTTTTACCCGACAGTGATAGCGTTATGTACACAAGCGATGGATTAAAAATAAAAACGATTAATTTATTTTTGGATTGATATACTTGACACTGTCGTCAACACTCTGAAAGCGTGAGAAATGCAAGATTAAAGTGTTGATACCAGTACAGAGCATCATTTGGTTTTAAATGCAGAAACACAACCGGCCACCTTTGACGTCCATCGCCAAGTTTCACGAGTAACAAAATAAGGCTGCTTTACGCCACCCACGGGGGTTGGGGGGGGTGACGTGAGACGCTCCCCAAGAAACTGCACTAGGTTAAGCATTCAGTTATGACAAAGCCCTATTCACAGAGAATAATGAAATAAAACAACAGAAATCCTGTTTATTTTGGCAAATATGGCTCAAAGTGTCCAGACTGGACGGAACACAATTTCCTTGGCTCTTATTGGTTCTTAAAACATAAAACATTGAGACTCCCAGAAAATCCATGCTTATAAACCAGATTGGAGTTACTGGCTGATAGACATGTTTATCCGAATCCAGCGTGCAGGAGGCAGAACAGAGAAACATATCCATTACAAGATATTTGATAAGAGCGGGTGTAGATTACGGGAACTGCTCACCTCGTGCACCCATATGCGTGGCTACGATCAAACGATGGGTGGGGAAGGCTTCAAAATAAAAGCACTACCACAAAAACAAAGCAGGCTACAGACCGAAATGCACCGACATGAAAGTCAGCTGGGAAGGACCAGGACAATGTGAACTGTGTGACTGCTGCTGTCAAGGTCAGAAGTCATGACAAAGCCAAGCTACTTCAAAGTTCTCAGTAGATGTGAACAAAAGTCACAAAACGAAGACAATTTTACTCAAGTTTATATTAATATTGTTCTTACCTTTAAAAATATAGGTTTACATGCTAATATTGAATACCTGACAAGTTTACAGTGTTTTGTACAACTCTGAGTCGGCTGATCAGGATAAAAACTCTCTCACATGCTCAAGAAAGACGGTACATTTCATTGGATTTGCAACTCTGACTTTTACACCATCACACAACTTTACAAGGAAAATTAAGATTCAGGACCTTCCCCCCTTTGGAAAGAAAATTCCCAGTGAAAACCAGTTGGTGGTATGTTTCTAAGCTCCCCAGCATCACATTTAAGGGGGGGATGGGGGTGTAAGTGGGCAAGCAGCCTTCGCTGGCCAGGAAAACTTGATACAATTAATATTTTGTCCATCCAATTTACCGAATGACAGCTTCTCAGTCATACAAAAACCACACCACTTTTAATTAAGGCGTATAACATCTGGCCACCAGAATAAGCAGATGTTGTATTTGAAATTCCACAGCTCTGGAGAATGAGTGTCACATGACGTACGACTCCAGGACAACCAGGACACGATGCGAACGAGCAACACAGCATTCCCTGGAAACCCCCCCCCCCCCCCCCCCCCCAAAAAAAAAAAAAAAAAAATTCAATGACAAACCACCCCCCACTGTGACAACTGACCAAAGAAAAAAAAAAAAAAGAGAGAAAACAAGTATTAGCAGACAACCAGTATGAAACCAGTTTGATTTCTCAGTCTTCCAGTTTTAACACTGGTGCAGGTGCAAGCAAGGATAGGAGGAATCTACAGTCACCAAAGCATGAAGAATAACATTGTTTTTTATTTCAATAATAAAAATCCTCATTTTAAAATATATATTTTATATTTATAATATACTTCATGTTGTGGAGTAGGGATTCCACAGAGGTGCACCTGACTTTCAGCCACTTGGTTACGGCCCCCCAGGAAAGTCCCAGCTGGGGGTACAGGGAGGGGGTCATAGGTTTAAGGGCCTCCCCCCAAAAATCCCCCGAGCGCCACCCCCAGCTGTAAAAGCAGACGCAAGAAATCTGAACAAACACACGTTAAGCTCATGTGTTTTCAGAATAATTCACCGGAAAGAAAAAAAATAATCAGTTACCATAGCAGAAGGCAACATCTTAGGTTAAAAACAAACACGTATCACTGCTCACAGGTTCTCCTAAGATAAAATCAATAACAGCTGTGACAATATAGAATCGCAGCAAAACAAATTTAGTAATTCTTAAAAAGAAAAAAAAAATGAAAACGGTACTAATACCAAAGAAGCAGAAGTTAACAGCATGTATATAGTGGCTCTTTGGACTTTCCCCCTGTTGCTTAAACAGAGGCCCTCTAGCTTCACACGGTCATACTGGCCAAAGCCAAGCGCTGGGCCCTGGGACTGTTTGGTTGCACTGTCTAACACGTAGAGATGGGAGCAGCGCCTTCTCCCCCTTTAGCAACAATACTGTGTGTAGCCCAAAACCTTTCATGTCCAAACCGTTAGAATAGGTGTTGAGATGTGTGTGAGTGAGAGAGACAGAACGACGAGGGAAAGAAAGAATCCCCCGAAATATCTGTTGCAATGCAGGCGAGTGAGCAGTTCATGTGCACAAAGTGACTATCAGATAATGTACAATCATAGATTTTGAGTCCCGTTTGTGGCGTCGGTTAAAGAGGTTCAGACACAGAGACATCGGCTGCAGGATGCTTTCAGTTCAGCTGCCAACAGAGACGGCTGCTCATCAGACCTGGGGAAGGGGAGGGCAGAGAGAGAAAGAATGAGAGACAGATGAAGGAGAGACAATGGGGAACAGCAAGGCGCTACATAAAACAAGGAGTGTGTTCGGTGGTGGTC
>JAODJU010000062.1:22287636-22345152 GCA_026776725.1 Gnathonemus echidnorhynchus | reverse complement strand
CACACACACACACACACACACACACACAATTTCAAAATATGCTTAGTCAGCAGTTCAAGTGACACCTCCCCCCTTCGCAGGTCACAAGATATCCTCGAGAAAAACGCTTGTCATAATGTTCCTTAGCGTCCTACTTTAATGTTTTTTATCAGGCGGCTCACAGTCCAGGATCGGGCCGTAATTACTGCCAAGACCTCCAAGTCGACCTGCCCAAGCCTGACAAGGAGTAACGATATTTATCAGCCATTTGGGGGTGGAGTTTGGTCAGGTCTACTTGGCACCACACAGTTATTCAGGACAAAATGAATCCATAAGAGAAGTACAACCAGTTAGAGACAAGAAGACTTAAGTAACAGACTAGCATGTTATTACACAGCAAATATTTTTCTAGGTCAGACCACCTTCTTCCTGTCTCTCTACCGCATCACAACATGCACTGATGGGAAAATCAGGCAGTGCATCCCACTGTGGGCGGGATTACCCTGCACGGCCAATCACTGCTGCTTTGGTACCACTGGAGAGGACTGAAATTGATCTGTGTCTGACAGCACTGGCTTTATCAGTGGCCCTGACTATTCCCTTTACACCCACCCCCCCCCAGCACTCACCTGGCTCAGAGAATCAGCACAGCTGCGCATTAGAGCAGCTGGCAGGTCGACTTTTTGCGGGCTTTCCCAGGAACTGGGGTTTTCCTGTTGATTTGCCGAACCAGGTCATAGAAGATCTGGGAACGGTTTAAAAGACGTCAGTGTCGGGAGGAAGCGACATGCGGCTCTTCCAGCAAAGATAAACAATGACAGCACAAGCTCTGGCTGAAATCCAGCATGATACGAGTAGTGCAAACACACACACTCATTCACTTACTTCCTGCTTAAGAAGTTCTTATTCTATAAAAAAAATCTAGAATGTGTTACAATAGTCTGGACCAAATCAGCCCTTGCGAAAACACACTTTACAGTCCCCAAATCCTGACCTCCCACACAGCTTCAGGGCAACGGCACATGAGTAAATGTCTTCTGGATTTGAAATGATGCACCTGAATTTAGGACCATCTGCTAGAGTCTGTATGCTCAGCTGGTGGGCTTCACTAATAAAAAAATTACATAGCCTCTCCTATTAACTCTAAGTACTAAACCATGTATTTGCTATATTAACCCAGCATGTCTTCCTCATGTATCCGAATCCATAGGACTTTTAATTTGACAGAGGAACAAACAGGTTTGCCTGCTGTGCTTCGTCACATAACTCGAGTGGCTTTGGGTGATGGATCATATCTCGGCTCGCCGGAGCCCCAGCACCGCGGATGGAAACCCCCACTAGGAGCCAGGTCTGGCCGGAGCCCCAGCACCGCGGATGGAAACCCCCACTAGGAGCCAGGTCTGGGCGAGCGAGGGCTGTGGGCCTCCCTCACCTCATTCACGTTGATTTTGGACTTCGCAGAGGATTCCAGGAAGGCGCAGCTGCCCCACTGCCGCGCCAGGCTCTGACCCTGCTCTTTACCCACCACCCTTTCCTCTTCAAGGTCACACTTGTTTCCTACCAGGATCATGGGCACCTGGAAGAGGGGGTTGGCAGAGATAATGGAAGGGGGGGTGTAAGCCACGTTATGAAGAGCCCCCTAGTGGTGCTCCACCTAACAACAGTAAAAAAATAAAATAAAAAAATACTTAACGATGAAACCAATTACAGGTATTTGCGAGCGTTTGCCTTACGCCACTTTGCTTTCACAAGAGACCTACATAAGTACCAGTATTTGCTGACCGAAATGAATCTGAAGATTTTCACTCTTACGGAAAAAGGAGAAGTGCAAAAATAGCACTTAGCTAGCCAATTATATATATACACAGTTATGCGCCGTAATGACGGATCGCATATACAACGGAAGTCCCGTAGATTGTAATGGAGCTGAAAAATTCCTATCGCCTAGCAACACTGTAATGATTGTAACAACGCATCACAACGCATTACTTATGTTTTTGTGGTGATGCACGTATAAGCAAACCTACTGCCCAGCCAGTCATATGAAAGTATAGCACAAGCAATTACGTGCAGAACATAATACTTGACAATGATAATAAACAACTATGTTACTGGTTTATGCAATTACTACACTGTACTTTTTATCGTTATTTGGGCTATAGGAGTACCATACAGACATTCGTAAGTGAAACTACACTTTAAGTAGGCTATATTTGTACTATATCATATCATTACTATAAGTTAGTGTTATATTACATTTTATTTGTTATTTTGTATGATTTGATAGGTAATTTCTTCACTCTAGGAAGGCCATAATATATTTCCCATATGCATAAAAGGTCATTGCTTCACTTTACACCACTTCGGCTCATGAAAGGTTTCACAGGAATGCTCTACTTTCGGACAGCGGGGGAGACCTGTAAACCTAATGTTTATGTGCAATAGCAGTAGACTCTGGGTTGAACAAATGTGAATAAGCACGACCTACATCATTACCAGAACGCGTGCATGTGTAGAATCCAAATCCTGCTGCGCATTTCCCGCTGGTGCCCACTTCAGTGCAAATACATTTCCTTCCAGCGACTATCGCGTTTTGAGCTGACAGGCTGACATTTGCACGCTTCCTGTGAGCAATCAGGAAGCTAATCGTTCTAGCGACAAACGCAAGCTGGGGACCGTTGGAGGAGAAACCGAGCGCTTTCCGGTCTGATGCGGCCTGGGTGGGGGGCAGCGGCTCGGGACAGGAATCTGTGTGTGCAGTGTGTCAGAGCTGCTCCCGGCAAAAGCGCCGGGCATGATGGGACTTTTATCCAGCAGCACAAAGCCCCAGACTATGCTGCAGAGAAAATGCAACAGTGTCCTGATAATGTGGGTATTGTATGCCTGTGCAATTCCTTCACTGGTTTAACTTTGTACCACACAGAAAGGGTAAAAACTCAACCAAACTCCACATTTGCGGCAGAAATGTGTAACTGAACGTCAGCTATTGGTTCATGACTGCACTGTGCACGAATCTGTGCACAAAATCCTGGGAAATAAACACTGGAGGGAAAAATGCCATACAACTGCACAGACACATGGTTCGATGAAGGAAATTAGAAACTAAAATATGACATTTGGATTTGGTGCCGCCGTTCAACCAGGAACCAGAGGACTGGCTGAGATATAGCCAACCTCCGAGCGGGGCCACTCACGTCGTCCGTGTCCTTCACCCGCAGGATCTGCTCCCTCAGGTCCTGCAGATCGTTGAAGGTCGACTGTGCCGTTATGGAGTAGACCAATGCGAATCCCTGGCCATTCTTCATGTACAGGTCACGCATCGCTGTGAATTGCTCCTGTTGCCAAAAAAAAAAAAAAAAAAAAACTGAGGTCACAGGAGAAAGTCTGTCGAGTGTAAAACATCCGGACTCAATTGTGGAGGTCAAATGCTGGGTACCGGCAGGGAAGTGCAACACTGTTAAGCTTGGTGTTCTTTCGTTGGCCGTGAGATCACAGAAAAAAGCAAGACGGCTTACGTAAGCTCCCTTTCTGATCGCTGCACGAAACAGCTGCTCAAAACGCAACATGCAGCTCCAACTGTCAACCTCTCACAAAGGAAGTTAAAAAAATGTATATATTTTTTAAAGATATTCTGTGAAGGCTCGTGTGAAACAGCACAATCCTTAAACTCCAATACAGTTGTCAGAAGTAACGGTGTGAAAAAAATAACATAATTAACTTTACCATAGATACTATACAGTTAGCATTCAAATTCATACAACTGACTGTAGATATACTGCGTTTTAGCCACTGTCCACTGGAAGCCGTTGTCAGGGGTAACGGCCGCATGACTGGTGAGAGATGCAGAGAGGAGGCGGCTGAGGAGCAGAGTATCCGGCAGTAATTGCTGGCCAGTCCGGATCCTGCAAAGTCCAAACGGTCGCAGCTGGCACCATGCGGCCACAGACAGGCTCGGAAAGAGCGGCGGGTCGCCTGGCAGAACCGGGCCGACAGGTAGCTTAGCTACAGTAACCGACGGCACTGAACGGCCAATCCACCTCCTTCAATCTAACCGGCTTTAATATACACTATATGGACAAAAGTATTGGGACACCAGCATACCCAACATCTCACTCTAAATCAAAGAACATTTATATGAAGTTTGCTATCCCTTAGTTGCTACAACAGCCAGAGATGGGGAAAATAAAAGCAACGCACGATTCTTTTGTGCGGTGATTCACGTATCGCCATTTTTATTCATTTATACTTTATACATATGTTTGGATTCGAGGTGGAGAAACGCTGCAGTGACTCTACAGTCCTATAGGTGGCACCCTAAACTATTCCCACATTGACAGGCAGCACAGCCTCCTGTGTTGTAGCAGCCAATTATATTCTAACTTTGTTTAGCAGTGACAGGAATGGCGGATGACGGCAGAGGTTTCGTGCTGCTCCTCCACAGCTTAAATCCAATGTATGGTGGAACTTTGGCTTTCAAAATTTAAACGGCAAAGAGGAGCTGGACATGAGCCTAGCTGCATGCAAACTTTGTCCTCGAAAGTTCAGTGTTGTGGTAACACGACAAACAGGGTGTGGGCTTACGTGGCCCATTCCGGTACTTACTACGGGTGTTCCAATTCTTTTGTCAATACGGTGTATAAAAGATAACAGGCAGGCAAACACAGACACAGGCATGCAGCCCCTTGCAGTGCGATGAGCTAAGGAGCCGCGTTCCATCCTCACACCCGCGACACTGGCCATCCAACACGCCTCTTACCGTTCCTGCTGTATCCAGGATCTCCAGCATGCACTGCTGTCCATCTACTTCCACTTGCTGCAGAGAGAAAGGTGCGGTTAGCCGGGAAGAACGACACCACCCTGCTGGTCCTCGGTGGGGGGGACAGGGAACAGGGAGCGACCCCCGACTCAAAGCAGGTAGCACGGCCCAGGAAGTGGCAGACAATCACGGGGAACCAAACCCCGGCGTCCAAGACAGGGGGAGTCATTCATCACTACCCGTTACGCTAACAAAATAACACAAGAAAGCCCAGGAAGAGGTCAATTCAATCTATACAGAGCATTTAAACCACCCCGTGGGCTTCAGCTGCGCTTCATTCAACTAAGAAGCCCCTTTAAAAGGAAACTCCACTGGCTCTACAGCACAGGGCACAGAAATCAAACAAAGCACAGAATGGAGACACTGCAGGACTGCTGTGACAGTGCACTATAAAGAAGGGGACAGAAACTCACCTTTCTGTACGAATCTTCTATTGTAGGGTCATATTTCTCAACAAATATCCCCTGAACAAACTGTACAGTCTGCAGAGAGAAGGGGGCAAGGGGACACCATGGACAGTAAACGCTGTAAATCTGCTTTATGACATGGTCCTTATACCACTAAAAGATACACCTACACATGGTTACTAATTAAAGCTCTTCAATGACAGTAACTTAATGTAAAAGTAATTAAAGTAGCACGGAGTGCGGAGGCAGAAGCAACCGTCAGCTTGAAAAGAGTCACTGGGCTGCGACGGACACCAGAGCCGCCCACGGCAGCCCCCACCCACACCATAACCCGTTGATCAGTTGGAAAATATGTTCTTTGTCATGTCACTGAGAATATGCACTGCTGAGCGCATTTGCACTCCACAAGAACGGAGTCAGAATCAACCGATTACCTCAAAGCGGCACGTTTCTCTACACCAGCGTTTCCCGATACGGTCCTAAGGGACCCACATAAGGCCCATGTTTTTGCTCCCAGCACCCTGCCAGACACTCAACATTTTTGCTTCCTGGGAGCAGGGGGGGGAGCAAAAACACGGACTGTCTGTGGGTCCCTGAGGACTGGATTGGGGAACACTCCTCCACACGACACTTAGACAGTAGAGACATCATATAGAGCCTCACGAGATGCCCAGCACACCTCAGACAGCCGCCCATTCCGTGCGTCTATGGAGTCTGTGACTGATGTACAAAGTCCACTCCCAGCACAAGCCTCTGTTGGTTTTTCCAGCACAAGACAAATTACCTTGCTGTGATCGACTCACAGTTCAAAGATTATTAACCGAAACAAAGTAAGGGAGGAAAACCTGTTACAATAACACCATAAGTGTGACGTTCTTGAAATATGCCTCATTCTTTGCAAAATCTAAAAGTCTAAATACATACGGACAGGGAGGTTCAGGGCACAGAGGAGATACTTACTAGTGCAGATTTGCCAACGCCTCCCGATCCAAGGACCACCAACTTGTATTCACGCATCCTGCAGTGGTTCTGGTATTAGCCTGGGCAAAAGGAAACGACGCAAAGCTTGTTAAGCAACAATCACATTTTATATTTCAAACAAGAGCGTTAGATTATGCTGCTCTGCACTGTCAGCTTTGTGCATGTGTCTTGACCTATGTTCCACTCAAGGCCTGCCAGACACCTACTTGGCAAGGCCTGTGTACTCAGGAACAGGTGGACTGGAGATCTTTGGCCCACTAGTAGATCGGAGTACCTCCCATTGGTGGTTTTACATGCAGTCGGCTCTCTGCACCCACAAGTTCTGCATCTGTGATTCAAATAACCTTTTTTTGGGGGGGGGGGGGGCTGCTTTCGTGGCACACACAAACAGTAATCCCAATAAACGTTGAAGCGTACATCCAATCTCAGGTGCTTAAGAATAGCATACCATTTAACCAGAGACGTAATCTCATTTTAGCAAATGACTTTGAGGAAGATCATAAGACGTAACAGAAGCGGACTGCCTCATTCACATATAGCTAAAGAAATATCTAAACGAAAAATTATATTAAGCCATATATAAATGATTTATTTTTACAAAAGTATCATCATAATATGTTAAGACATGAATATGCAGATTTGTCTGCCACTATGAGAAGAGCTGCAGCCACGTGGTAAAAGAGCCGCAGGTTGCCAATCCCTGCCCTAAACTATACAGTATAACAACTATTTACATAACATTTACATTGTATCAGCCATTACAAATAATCTAGAGATGGTTTAGAGTATACGGTAGGATATGCGCAGGTTGTACGCAAATACTACACCAATTTATATAAGGGATGTAAGCATATGCAGATTTTGGTATCAATATATGGTCCTGGAACCAATCCCCTGTGGATGCTGAGGGATGTCCATTTGGGGGCTGCCCTGTCACCTACCATATTCATCATACTACTTATATTTATTAATGTCCATCGCCCCTTGTTTTCCATCTTGATTGAGGAGTACAGTGGCCACAGCAGATCACCCTTGATGTAGGTACGATCTGCAGGGCACTGAGGCACTGAGGCTTAACAGAACTCACACCTAGCCCTAAGCCTGGTCTTGTTCCTATTTTCTCTGCCTGTAATAGTTTCACTAATTAAAATCTGCATTTAGTGGCAGTAATGCCATTTAAAACACATTAGCGATGTCAGCAACTCTCTTATATGCCCCCCCCCACCCCCCACAGAAATCACAAATGAAATAGCCTGTAGTCGATTGGCTGAGAGACGTACCTCAGCCAAACTCAGTGTTTCCCTGATTGGGAGGGAATAATAATGTGGACTTTCTGGGGTTCTGCTGCGAGGACCAGGTGGAAAAGTACAGTGATGCAAAGCAGGAGCTTGACCTGAACTTTCTCAGCAAATCTTCATGAGAAAAAGCGAGCTGATAGAATTCACAATCTTGCACATACATTTAACATAGCTACAAAATATTAATATTGAAATTTTAGACAATGTATCAGTAATTGATTAGTCAAAATTTCCACATCAGTGCTCCACTCATTTTATGTCCATACACAGAAACCAGGCATCCCCCCCTCTCTGTGAAGCAAGACACCCAGGAACTGCCCCGTTTGGGGCTTCCACTGCAGGACATGTGTGTGAGTTAAAGATGAAATGGAATGAAAATTTACTATCATGATTATAGTGACCAAAATTATCACAGTGTTATCAGTGTTTTTTTTAACGTTTTCAGCACATTTTAACGGTAATACTGATACACAAACAAATAATTTCACCAAGTTTTATATTGAAAACCACACATAAGATTAGTAGCACTATGCACCTGCATTTATAAACACTAAAAAAATAAAGGAGCTAATGTCATATGCAAGCGTATGAAAACCACATGAAATGCGCGTTAAATCCGGAGTGCCGTCAAACAAACCCATGTTAACTGCTGCGCCTTCGCACCCGCGTCTGGGAAACTGTCGCTAACTTTGGAAGATGCTGGACAGGATTTAACACGAGTTTTCAAAGCGCGGTAAATCAACCACAGTGCTAAAGTTAATTAAAACAGTAATACTAACAGTCAGGAGTTTTGCTATGGTTTACCGGGTAAAATTTCATCCCGACTATGAACGTACTGAGGGAAAACTTCACTTCAGTAAGAAGCCACGGTAGAAAAACCACCCCCCCCCCCAGCAGCTAGAGCCCCATAATGCAAATTCTTCAGTGTACTGCCACCAGCGTTGCCTAGCAGGGAGAGCAACAACCTCACAAAACGCCACAATAACTGAGCTCAGTGAAAGCCTAGTCATGACCCCTCTGATGCTTCCCTGTACGGAATGAACGTCTAAGGGCTGAGGAGGCAGGCGTGTCTGGAAGAGCAGACAGCTGCCCCAGAAACTGCAGATGTTGGCCTACAAAACCATGTCTAGACTTCAAGCAGGACAGTGGACACAGAAAAGCATCATTCTCCAATGCGTGGAGGTCTTGGTATCATGAAACCACTGCTGTTCCGTTGCCACCAATGCAGGAGAAAGCTGTCCACGTGAGCCAGGATGGCTGAATCGCTTGGCAGAGCATAAAAGTGTGACCTCTTCAAACAGCCACGCAGCATCTGCTTAACACCAGCACTAATTACTAACTCACCATGGGAGTTCACACAGCACTACAGGTGCCTCCTGTTCATGGGGGCATTCATTAAATTTTTGGCAACGTACACTGCTCCAGACAAGAGTTCATGCAGAGGAAGTCAAATGTCACTTAACATTTACAGCGGGAGGCACATGGAAATCAAGTATCCAGCACCAGGGACCGCAAGGAGTCCCGAGGAATGGCATCCTGAATGAAAGGGCACTAATCCTGCTCTCTCTGGAGATATGATCCAGGAACCTCTACACCACTGTAGGCACCAATGGCACCCCTTGCAGAACTGGGGCTTAGACCCAAGTCGGGTCTTTCGGCCTGTTTTGTCTGCCACTGTTAGTCAGGTAAACATGCTTTCATGCAAACTAAATATGATCTTAGTCAGTATGCAACAAGTTCCTATGACAAGATTGTCCAACTTTGCACCCATGTTTGGGCTGATCAGTAACCACAGTCACAGTTAGATTTGTTTGTTTGTCTGAGGTCAAATGTCAAAGGATCCAGGGGAGGAAACATGATGATCTGTTTTAAAGGGGCAGTTCACCCCAAAACTGAAAAAGACATGCTTTAAGCTTTAGTGCTGTCTATCCATCTAATTTGTTCTGCTGGGAGTTGCCTAGTTTCAGAGATATTGGCCATGATGATTTCTGGTTGGATTTTTCAAAAGTATTTTCTGGCACTTCAAATTGAATACCATTCATCCCCATTATACTCGACAGATGACTGGCATTTCTCTGGCTGATATCTCCAAAAGTAGGCAACTCCCAGCAGAACAGCCTTGATGGATAGACAGCACTAAAGCCCCTCTGAAACGTGTTTCTTTACAGTTTTGGGGTGAAGTGCCCCTTTAACTTCGCTCATTGGGTTTCATGTCCACCTCCCCTCCTTACACACATACACACAGCTGGCAGGAGGTAACGCCTCAGACAGATGAGACTGGGCTGCTGTCTTATAGCAGAAATGCCCCCCCACCCATCCATCTGAGGTCACTGTCCCTAGGCTCCACAAGAAATGGAGAAAACCTGGAAATGCTAAGGACGCATGCACACACACACACACACACACAACTGATGAAACAAAAGGCGCGTGTGCGCACACACACACACTACTGACGAAACGAAAGGCGCGCGCACTACTCAGTAGAAATGTAGATCCATACCCCTGCTGCTCGGACCGACGTGAAGCATGATCTCATTCGGTTTCCCAAGTGTTGTACTCCAACCCCCCCCCCCACCAGGGAACACTTCAGCTGTACAGTGTCCCAGGGAGAGTTTGCAGGCCATGCACAAGAAGCTGGAATGAGACCAGGTAAGCCAGGATGTGACCAGGGCTTTCGGTGACTGTGAGCCTGCCTGTGCAGTGTCAGAGGCTGGAATGCGGGCACCCCACGGAGGCCTGTGAGCCAGGCTGACAGTACCTTACCGGCACCTTCCCACTTAGAGATAGGAAGACACTCACAGAAGGCCTCTTTCGAAGAAAGTTAACTAAGACAGTCCTTAAGCTCAAAAAAGGAAGGTTTTGTGCGTGCGTGTGTGTGTGCGCATGGACCTTAAAGGGCCAGTAGGGCAGACAGGCGGCAGTGGGAATATGAATGAAAGTCTCCTCCCCCAGTTAAACCAGACTGAACTCCATGAACAGTTGCTGAGCCTTTCGGAGCTCAAGGGCCACTAAGAGAGCACAGGGACGGCCAGCGCCATGTTGTATGACCTACAGCAGTCACATGACCCATTCCCGGCAAATTGCATTGACAACTTGTAATACGTGATTTGGATGCTTTAAACCTAAGTAAAACTACCAACTACCAGTGGACATACTGAGTCACCGAGCTGCACTCAGGCACGGATTTCCTCGTCTCTTCAGGCCAGCCCAGTTTCACAGAAGGCCGACCACATCCCAAAGGACCCAGATCGTGTACTTTAAAAGCCATCATGTCGGAATAAAAGAAGAAAACCATAGATCATGACAGCGTGACGCAATCCAACCAATTTCAGGATACACTATAAAAGCTAAATTTAATTTCTGAAATATGATTATGTTTTTTAAGTAAGAGAGAAAGGAAACTCCTTTGATGAGGAACTAATTTCAACCCCGGGCGGCAGAGCAACACAATTTCCCTACTGGCCCTTTAAAATCTAGCATGTCAGACACCGGCCAATCACACAGACAAAGGATTGCTAGATGGGATTTGAAATGGAAAGTCGAACGCCATGCCAGCATCTATGGCTCTATCATCGCAAGAACTAGGCTCAGACGATAACATTCCATATAGTGACAGAAAGTTAAACAATTGGATATACACACATGCATGAAATTAATGTAAAAAATGGGTAAAGATGTCTATTCAAATTGAAAAGAAAAATAAAATGAAAATGCTTAAAAAAAATATAGATGAGGCACATCTCATAGTGTTTCAATAATAATAATAAAAAAATTCAACAACCCTTTGCTGGTGACACAGTGAAAACACCTTGCGATGTGGTACTGGAAATGACTCGCTGTCTAATGGAATAAGAGGCAGAAGAGATAATAAAACATGCTTCATGGTGAACAATTGCTAGGAGACCATCGGCCAGGAGATTAAAACCCATGTATAAACAGTCACAGCCGATTTACCAGAGCTGCTCTCTCAAGCGTACGTTTGTAAACCAAGAAAGCAGGTGGGGTGAAGAACATTTCTCACGCTGGTTCATTTGGGTCAAATGGGAAGAGATCATAAATGGTTCTGTAGTCGATATCCTGGTTCAAAGAGGCCTTTAAAATATCCTAATAAAGATGTAAGTGGTGTCATCACTGCGTGCACTTTCATGTTGGGAATTACAGCGAGCGCTTTACATGCTTCTAGGCTGCAAAAGTTGTACCATTACATCTATCCCATTAGACAGGGAGGAGTTTGTTTGTTTTGTACGTCCAAGGTAGCATCCCTGTTACATCTGACATGGCAATTTGAGAAAGCTGAGATGATTTGAGAGGGCACTTCTTTACACAGCGTGTACTTAGAGTGTGGAATTGTCTTCCTGTGTAGCGTAAGCTAAAACGTTGGGTTCCGTTAAATCAGAGCAAGGTAAGATTTTTACAACTCTGAGCTATTAGATTCTCCCCAAATGAGCTCGAACTTGTTTGTAAATTTCTTATGTTCTTATGTTCAATAAAAAGTGAAATCATTACCAGGTTTAATGGTGTGTCACTGCATTAAACTACCAGTCTTGGGAACAATTCACCACAATACGTAAAGCATACAGGAGCCTTTGGTCATACAGTGTTAAATTCATGGGAAAAGTAACCTTGGTAACAGTCCAAACCTTACTCCTACTTGACAAAAAGTCAATTCAATGCCAAAATGTGTACATTCCCCTTTTCTAACCAGCTTTACATACCCAGAAAGTTCAGACCGGCCAGTCAACAACACATGGATAAACCCCTACTTGAAGACTCCGAAGGGGGAGCACCACCAGACCTAAGGCTAGGATGGCAAAATGGAACCTATCTCAGTGTCAGTCAAGGCATCAAAAACCTTGGCCCCGAGGAAGACATTACCAGCCTGCCTATATAAAGACAGACAGAGACTCAAAGCAGTGAATTCTACTTACCTAGCAACAGTGCAATTCTGCTTTCAGTGCGGTGCAGTAGCAGGTTAAAATGCTGTCCACACACTCCCAGTACCAACAACTTCCAGTGCACAAAATGCAAAGACGTTTCAGGACTCATAGAACCCTCCAACAGCTTTTCCTGGACAGCGGGGGGGTAAATACCCAAAAACCCCAAGAAGCACTGAGTGCAAGCCTGGGAGTATACCCTGGACACGATGCAGGTCGTAAAACTAATATTACAGCTGTAAGATATCTTGTTTCAGCATCGTCATTGCAATGTCCAATAATCACATCCCATTTGTCGAAACCACTTTATCTGTTGACACATTTGAGGGCAACACCACTAACTTATTCGTTTAATTGAAGCAATTACATTTTTTTTGTTTTAAAAATATAGCAATATTGGCCCTGGAAATATCAGCAATTTGCGATATCGTGATATCACTCAGCCTAAACTAACATCTAACATGGTCCTTCGGAAGGACAAGTTTGCCGCTGCAAACCTCCCTCATACTTTCCTAGGACACATAAAGCAAAGCCTTTTCCCTGGGTGCCGATTGCTCAAGGCTTACAGGTCTTTGCTGCCAAGAAAGAAAACATCCCGCATCACACACGATGTCACTCACTTGCAGGTGTTAAGGTGCACTTCCCATCATACTCAATGATGATTTGTTTGCAACTTGGAATGCTGCATTCCAATTGAACTCTTAACTCATAAATTCCAAGTTCCTGGTCAGAAGGTTCAAATAGAACACCCCCCCAAGTCGAAATTCGGGCACAACCCGAGCTCAGTGAGACTGGTGAGACTGCAGGTGATACTGGCAGATCGGGTCTCATAGCACCTGGCCACAGTGGCCTTACAATCTGCCCCGTGCACCAAGTGCAGAGAGAGACCTGTGTTACTCAGGTACAAAGATCAGAGAGAAACTCCATTTTAACTCTGCGGCACAAACACACCAAAGCAATGCAAGACTGGCTGAATGATAGAATATACCATTTATTAGATGCATGAAAATAAAATGTAGTCTATCAAAAAGAAACTGTATGAATCATCTACACTTTGCATATGTTATAACTTGTATGGCAAAGTCCAGCTTCAGCCAAGTTCCCTGCTTGCCCGACCCCCAGTGTCACATGATGTGTTCCTGTTACAGCTTTCGTTTAATATAACTGGATGAAAACAACCATAAATCAAAGTACTGCACAGGGTGTCCTTAACCAAAGGAAAGTGGCATTTCACCTTAAAAACATATGTATTTTAAAAAACATATTTCATTTTCTTGACAGGGATCCATGGCGAATTGGGTGAAGAAGATGAATGGGGAGGGGGGACGTTGTGCCTATGATAATACCCTAAATCACAGGGCTTCAGTAAAACCATCCAGAGAAGAGCACTGGGGCAGATCCCACACACAAGGGTCCATGACCACTCTGCTGTACAGCGCATCCCACAATGCAGAGGGGCTCCTCACTTCCTGAACAGCAAAGTGGGCCACCAAGGCACAGAGTCCACACCAGATTCATGTGACACATCAGGCTTCCTTCCTGTCCACCACCAGGAACCAACCAATCAGGGCACACCTGCTATTCCGCGAAGTGGTTTTATTGGGACTCCCCTGCCTTCGTATAGGCAGAAAAGTAAAAAAACACTAACGAAAGTTTTAAAAATTTCTGCTCATAACTCGCATGCACGGCCCTCTTTAGGGGCGTATTAAGGGGCCCCGAAAGGAGAGCGAGCAGCTGTGAGGCCAACTGACCCCAGGTGCGGATTCCCAAGAGCACGGCGCCGAATTACCACAAGGTAAAATACCGCTACACAGGAGGCCACAAACCGCTGGCCCCTCCGACATGATTTCATTAAAATCAGAACGACGATGACATATTTTTGTCTCAGCACCGCAAATTAGCTTCATTTCAAGGCTCCTCGTTTCTCCCGGATAAAGCGATCCCATCAAAAAGCTTAAAAATAAACATATTTGCCTTAAAACTTGGACTGCTTATAGTATCAAACAGACGCTCACACACAAACTTGTGAGTGGCAGGCACATTCCAAGTGTATTTCATGGCTAATCGTGTTAGCGGGCAGTTAGGATACGATCACTGAATCACAGAATAGGATGAGATGCTGTACAGCAGAATAAAAATGACCTGGCACAGCCCCAGCAACCAGAAGGACTCGCTGCGGCAAGTCAAATGAGCTGCACTCTTCTGAGGCTAAGGGTAGCACTGCATTGTGGGAGTTCAACTCTAAAAGTCTTTTACATACAAGATTTGGCAAAATGCAGATTTGATTGACTTATTATTATTATTTTGGGTGCAAAATAATAATGATTAATCACTTCTGTTTGTATACACACACACACACACCTTCTCAAGGTACTGACCATTTGCACAGCATGCAGAGTTTCACTCTCTACCTCAACAATCCTTGAGTGTTATTCTATTATTGTGTGTATTTTTGTGCATTTCAGCTACTGGATGCCTAAATTTCCTCCACAATCAATAAAGTATCTATCTAAAAGCTTCACCAATCTCTGGCCCTGAGGGTTCCAACAGGGGATGGCAAGTAAACAAGTGGTTTCAGTAAAGTAATGGCGGTTTAACACGGCCAGACTGCTGCGCCTTCCAGCCTTCACAGTTTGAAGCACCCACTCGAATGCAAATACCTAATGTTAGCTTCATCAGCACCTGAGGTGATGCACTGAAAGGCCACAATAAGAGCCAACCGGTGACACAGAAGGACACGCTTGATGAGCAATGAGCATCCTATCCAAGGGGGCAGAAAAGCCCCAGAAACAAAAACAAAGACAGCCCAATCGTCCTGGATTATTATGGCAAGAATGATTCATATTTGCTGCTAGCTTTACACGAAGGGGGAGGGAACACCAATCAGCACCAGAGATGCACACTATATCAGTCAACACATCAGCATCGGTCCCATGTATCAATCTGGGTCGATACTGCCTGCCAATATTTAGATTTGAGTCAATAATCGAAGGTAGCAGCACCGGAGCCAATAACTTAACCACTGAAGTAATGGAGATGATTGCATTGAATAATCTTCCCTTTTCCATGATGGAGGACGAGGGATTTTAGTCGGCTCGTTCACCACTTAAAACCTCGCTAAGTCGGTGCTAAGTCTCCCAAGTTGGAGCTGCATCGCCGATGTCTCAGCGCCTGCATTAATATGACGTGGTCGCAACACAAGATCATGAGAAGTAAAGCCATTGAGTTCAGAAGTTAGCCAATTATCACAATTGGTAATATTAGACAAAAACATACCGGTATAGGCCTAGAACACCAACGCACTCAAATGCACAGCTATTGCAAATATTTTTGCAAATATTTTTATAATAAGAGACTAGAAAATGGAAAACTGAATATAAAATATTTTAATGTTCAAGTCATTTCATAATGACATTTCAGGCATTACTGAAAACTTTAGACAACAACACCAGATATCTCCCACAATGCATCTTTGGCAATGCTCTGACCAGTAAAGGTGAATTAAATGGGGGATCATTTAAATAATTTAGGCATTAAACAAACCTGCGGGCCCTGTGGGGAGTGGGGCTCCTAACATGGGTGGAACGAACCCTCACACCATAATTGTGACATATACACTCCAAAAATACATGACACACAAATATAACCACAATTACGATAAAACCATAGAAATGACAATTCTACGAATAAGGGCGATATCACCAGAGCAGCATGTGTACATAACTCTCCACAGGAAGTTAGACACTGTTAAACACTGCAGGATGAGGTGGGAACGAGGGGTGGCAGGAGGGACTGGTAGGGGAGCAACGGCCTCTGATGCAAATGGAACCAATCAGTATCATTTGGCTTAACTTCACAGGCCTTGTGATCAGGCAGCAGTAGTTGATCAGTAAGTCCATCGGTCCTCCACAGCACACAATCAGCATTCACACAGTAGGGTGTTTTGGGGTCTGTTCTGTTCTGTTATTACTCCGGCTGGCATGCCGTACATCTCAGATGCCCAGACAGCTGAAATCGAAGATGGCATTTCTAAAGCACGAACTATATTAACAGATTCTCTCCAGGGCCATCACCCAAACGGCACCGTTGCGGAACTGAAAAAACTAGTGGTTGTAAGAACAGCTTAACAAATTGTGTGGCTGTTGGTTTTTTCCTGAAGCCCCTCTGAATGCCATTATCTGGTCCCCACACCACTGAACAGGAAACAGACGGACAGGTAGATCATCAACAATATTAACAGAACGAACAATATCTATCGTGTTACCAAAATCATTGTAACGTGTGCATTACAAACCACTAAACGGATACAACGTCTTTAAGTAGGGACACTGGTAAACGTTAGGCCGGCAGTGAAAGTAAACTGCCACTGGTTCTGAGTTGCCCCTAAGCGTTACACAAACGCATGTATCGAAACGTCAGCTACACCCCAAGGACAAACCCACCCCGGGGCTAAAAGTTTGTGACAACCTCTGAGCGACTACAACACCGCGTTAGATCTGAGAGGCGATGCTTTAAAATGTAATAAAACAAGAATCAATGTAACCGCGGCTTCTTTCCTGCTACTTTGATTCACAGTCCGAAAGCTGCACATGCCACAGACCGGGGGATATGCACCGATTAGCATATTTTCGTATCTGATCACCCGATTTATTAAAAAGATCTAAGAATAGTAAATGAAAACAGTGGATTATACCGTCACTGACATGTAGGTTAACCCCATCAAGATGAAAGGTGTAATCCCAGCTGTTACGGATGAAACGACTTGTCTTTTTCCCCAGCTACAGCGGAGAACTAGGTGGGGCTCGTTATCAGATCAAACCCGACGCAGGGCTTCGCCTGCAAACCCTTAGTTTTTAAAGGGTATTAAAAGCAGACTCGATCGACACATAGTGGACTGAGAGTGGAAAAGGGCCAGGGGGCCTCCGGTTTATAGAGGCAGATGGTTGGGAACTGGACCTCGCTTTAACGCCGTCGAGTCGGACAACTTTTCCCATTTCCGCCGCAACTTCCAAAAAGCCACAGCACCATTTCTAGCCCAACCCGATTCCCAAACCCCTTCTACGGTCCTAGGGAGGGAGAGGGAAGGGGGTGGGGGTACAAGTTAAAAGCCCAGCACCCGTAACTTCCGCGTTGTCTCCGAGGCGGTGACCAGGGCGGAGGCTGGATGTCGTACCGTCAGGTAAAACACTCGCGTTCGCCTGGTTTCCCTCGCCCTCCGCCATATTTCAGACTTCCGAGGCGCCGCCGCTCGCGAAGCCGCGTCACGCGTGTCGACGCCGGTCCCCCGTGAAAGTGTTACGGCGGCGCTGAGCAGCAGCAGCGGCGGCGGTGCCCCCCCCCGGACGGAAACCCGGACGGCTATAAAGCAGCGGACCGAGCGCAGGCTCGGCACAACGTAACACCGCCGAGGGAGAAAGAAATAAAACGAACAGCCAAGATAGCCAGCCCGCGTACTGTACTTACAGTATCCCCCCTCGGCGTTTCCAGAGTGTCCGCGCCGCCACTGTATCCGTCCACCCTCCCTCTCGGTCTCTCTCAACCTCTCGCTCTCCTTCTGGGTGAGGTTGGGCTTTCCGCATGACGTCATAGCCTCGCTTTCAGGCGCCCCTCGAGCCGCGGGTCGTCGCGAGCGATTAGCCCACTGTTAAACTCGTTCGGTCGCTCGCTTATTTAGTCCAAAACATAGACACGTAATTTATACGTTTCTTTATTTCCTCGAGATATTTCTCACAGAGTTATAGGCTTCTAGGGCGTTGTTTTATCTCTTGCTTCAGAGCTACCTGTCATCAGCAAAACGGATTTTGATTGCAAGTATGATGAAGAATGATGGTTCACTAGTTTTCCTTGATGACCGGCAGACATTCCATTAATTTGTTCCTATCTACCCCAATCAGCGTAATAAATCTATCGTAAATTTTATAATTAGTTGCACTACATAAAACGGTTGTAGGACATTTTGTTTTATTGACGGTACACTATGTTCGTTAAACACAAACAAGAACGTGGATCAAATATATTCAGAGTGTGACTGTGATATTATACAGAACAATGGCGGATGTTTAAAATATAGCTGAAAACCACCCCAGAGAAGAAGAAAATACAGATCGGCTCTGCCTAATTAGCGCCTAACTATGGATTAGAATATGCATCTGGAATAAATTTTATATATTAAAACACATTAACACACTATCTTTCATGCCATTTGTACAGTACAGAGTAACACATGGCACACAGAAGTGGACATCCAGGAAGCGAAGCGAGTTCATCTCAGGGCACACATTCCAAACACTAAGTGTAATTTAGCTGCATCTAAGTAAACAGTTTTTAGACAAACCAGGACACAAGATTGAAACCCCAAAAACTACAGCTAAAGCACTAACCACCAAGAGTCACCCTGTCACTCCCATAAACACAATAATCATAAATTGTATCGCATTAATCTTCAGCTTAGTGGAGTCTGAACTTTACATATTGATAATTCAATATTGATTTTGGAAGCACATTCACTATTAGCGAAGTTGCAGAGTATAAACACATGCAGTCTACACTGAAACAGGTGTCATGCACTCTACTCATTTACTGTGAGCTCCATGAAATGTATGAACTCACCATGGCAACATCTATATTTGCAGTAGAAACATTCTCTTTTTAACTGCACTACCTGCATTTTGCATGCGGGTTTAATAATAAGGGTATAAACATTTTGCGTCTATTCTAACAGGTACACCTTGATGGATATGTCCTAATATTCCCTTTCTTCAGAAAAAGACAGAATACATTTTTCCGATGGGTGACAAAGTCCAGCCCTTGATTTTGTATATATTGGTGCTGCTTACACAAACTATACAATCTCTCCTTTCCAATGCGTACAGTCCAGAATCTTACACATGAGGGACAGATTCAGGGATCAGTAATACTGGGTATCAGGATTGCCCAAATCTGCACTGGATTCTGGACAGTTCTCCTGTCTCTGAGCTGAAATATATGTCAGCATGGTTTACAACATATAAAAAGTTGTAGTGCAATTGTGTCCAGGATACTAGGTTATGAAGAGAATCAGATACTGCTTGTATATTGCCTGTATGTTAAGGAGGCTGACACTGCTATCTTTGTACCTGATGGGGTCAGGGGATTTGCAGTCAGTAGCAAGATTAGTGCCGGTCTGACTCACTGCTGGCTGAGCCACTTAGACACAATGGAGCAGTGAATCCTGGCAATCGACTCAATGGCATAATTATGGGTTTGGATGAAAGACAAGTGCAAGGCCAGGGTTAGCCAGGATGTGTAGTAAAGTAGAACAGATTCTACTGCTAGTTGCCAGATGCAGCTGTAACTGAATGTAAAATGGAAACAAAACTACAATAAGTAATATCATAGGTTACAGAAGGTTAATTGGCTATATAGAACAGGCAAGATTGTAGTGCAGGGAGACCCCAACCTTAGAGGTTTCCTCTCCTACTGAGGGTTATAAAGCTAAATTTAGAGAATAATACGGATCAACATAAACGGGCAATTCATGCACGTTTTTTCACGCTCAAAAAGCAGCCTCAAGTCAAGACACACAGCATATATGCATTTAATGTTTTACGGCACTGTTGTATACTTGAGGGTTCACGTTTCCCCTGGGGCATTTGGCGACGAGCACGCTGTTAATTTTACCAGGTGGTGGTGTTCTGAAAGTGGGGCTCGCCCATATGTCCACACGTTGTATTCGGATCATTTCACTGCATGACACCGAGTGTGGGATTTCTGAAAACCCGAAAGTCTTTAATATTGATGATTAAGGGCACTAGCAGAATGTGCACAAGGAATAATCAAGCACTTCTCTGTAATGTGTTAAATACTTAATTTGAAAGCCAGTCAGACGCACGCATGCCTTTCCGTACCAAGATCTGACTTAGCAAAGGCATGAAATATAAGTGTTACATCTGCTAAAATAATTGCACGGTTGATAAATAACAAGAATACAAACACATACTGTAAGGTCTTACTATCATTTTCCTCTCATATGGGCATTTTCCCTGAGACTACTGCTTATGTAAAATAATTATATTGCTGTTGTGGTTTATGTAAAACTTATAAGGAAGTGTTTGTGTGATCCAAGCATACTAATATACCTACCATCAATCATCACTCACTTCCTGCACTGTCGGAAAAATGGATACAGCTCTGGTACAGTTTTGTACCCCAAGGTACAAACAACATTAAAGTGCCCCCAGTGGTCCATTTCTGTACCTTAAAAGGTACATTTACTTACAGTTAGGGTACAATTGGCAGACCCTTGAGGGTACAGCCCCAGTGACAAGTAATTGTACCTTCGAAGGTACAAACTGGTACTGGCCTTCAGTCCAGCTTTGTTGTTACCATGGCATTCGCTGTGATCTCCTCTTCCAAATGTGTCACTTTTGCAACCATCACCTTTTCTTTATTTGTGTTTTGCGTTGAACTGTAGGTGTGGCTTTGCAGAACACAAAGGGAGAATCAGAAAACAAAGGGACCACAAGGGGTCACTAAACTGGTAAAATAGAAACTAAGGCAGGGAGCATCACCAGAAAACAAGGGTAAGGAGGAAGACAAGAAACCACAATAGCTAACACGGGATATCTATACTGACTACACTTCACAATGACACAGCTAACATAGGGCAACAGCCACAATGACCAAGTAAGGAACAGACCTAAAGCAAGCACTTAATTACACTAATAACAAGGCTAGACGAAGGACAGGCGAGAACCATAACCAATTAACCAATCACAAGGGACTCGGGGCTACAAGAAACAGGTGAGGGCAGTCAGATACAGAAAAAAGGCAGAAAAACAATGAGGAAAACTAAAACAAGGCAACCTGAACAAACTCCAAGCGGGGAACAGAGAGCAAAAACAATGGACTGTAATGAAAATACAGAAACAGGGAGAAGACACATGGGCCAAGGCCAGACAGGTACCGATCCTGACAGAGTTCAAGTCCGACGGTCGGCAGAATGATTTCATCATGGGCGTTTCATCCCAAATGCTCCAGGGACTGCCTGACTCCGCTTTCAAGAATGTACATCATGATAAAAATGGCTGCCGGACAAATGCAACGTGAGACGCTGATCTCCATCCCTGACAGATACAGCCAACTTCTTCAAGCGCACATAAGCCTTGAAATAGTCAGTCAGCATCCTTATCGCACTGGCTGGGATGTGTCAGTACAAAGGTATTGAGCTGGTGTGGTGCAGATCATTGTGCTCTAGTAGAGTCCATTCAGATAACATGAAGCGTATGGTATTTCACTGGTAACAATCAACTTATGGAAGGTGGCATCGATGGGATTCTCATGAATGTTAACAATGAATAAAATGTTTCACACACCAAGCTTTCTATTAATATTCTTATTGATTGTACATCGCTGTGTGGCTCTGTGGCTTGAGTTTTGCTGTAGAGTTGATTAGAGGAAGGACAAGCAAAAAAAAACACAGAAGAGTAAAAACAGACGCCTTCCTTCACGGATTAAGGAGCGACAGAACAGACATTGGACAGATACAGAACGGGTCCAGGACTGAAAAAAAAAAAACAGAACCTACAGATAGACAAATAACAGATACAGTGAAAAACAGGATTTTGGAACACGTGCCCTCTCTTCTGCCTTAAGTACTCGTGGTGTCTGGACAACACAAGGGAGAACCGGGAGTGTGTCTGAGCTGAGTCATTTTTTTCAGAGACGTCAAGCAGAACATGGGATAACAAAGCAATTTCAAATGGAGAATGAAATATGTTCAGAAATATAATGATGAACTTGATAGCTGCATTATTATATAGTATATCTTATAAGAATATCTATTGTCATACATACTGACTTGTGTAAAACGACTCTAGAGCTGAATGATGATCACATGCTTTTCAGCTGTGTCGGTAGGGACCAATTAATGAGGGCACAGCATTCATTCGCCCTGCTGTGCGATTCATTTATGGAATCCAATTTGGACTTCTAAATGCAAAGTAATGAAAATGTAAAGCTTGTTTTATTTTATGGAGCCAGTGTGTCTGTCTGGCTGAGTGCATCTTGATGTGAGCTCATATACACACCCACCGGGAAACACACACATGAGCACGTGACAGCAGGGGGTGCTGCTGCAGATTCTGGGCCCTCAATACAGACCAATCCAATTATGTTTGAACATGTCAGTCTGGGGCCCTTGGAATCATCCTATCTCCTTTTTCCATCCCACCCTTTATGGTGCCCCTGCGTGACAGTGCAGCCTATAAAAGTGTAACTTCAGTGCCTGAGTGTGCAGGAAATACAAACCAACCCATCCTTTGATAACACACAAAACATCTATTTTAAGTGGGTCTGGCTCAGACATTAAAACCCTTTTGTCATATGATCACAAGGTGACAAATAAGATTAAATTGCCATGGTGTTTACACTGTGTGTAGAATTAGTAGGTAAGTACTATCCCAGGAGGCAATTTTAAGCAAAGTTAGGCAGTTTTCTTTTGCTCCAAGTAAATTTACTTATAACATTTTCTCTTTATTAGACTTTCACAAACTAAAATAAAAGAAAACACTTGATTATCGGTGAGCACAATTATTAGGCAGTCAGAAACTAAGTGGATTTTCTCTCTTTACCATCAACCGAAATTATAATAAAAAACTGTTTTTGTTATTCATTATATATAAGGAATAACAAATTATCAATCATCCTATACAAATTTCCAAACTGAAAATATTGGTCAGAAGAGAAAATACAAGTAAAATACACACTTGCCTAATAATTCTGAACACAGTGTGTATATATGTACACACACACATGCTACACACTAGCTAAACAATCAAATGTGTGGCTTGTTTTATTCTGTCACATTACAATCAAATGGAGATATTTTATGGATATAAACTGAATGTCATATGTAATAACTCCTTCATTATGTAAAGTCAAATCACATTTCATATAATTGGATGTCCGTGCTTTTAACAATTGCTGGATTACATTTACATTTTGATTTGGTGCCCTCTATTGGTTAATGTCTTCCTTGGCATTCAGGTCAGTCATCTTTTTGGTCAGTGGGAAACAAAAAGTCCAGATACTACGTTTTGTATCAGTATTCAGTTAAAAAATGTCATTTAAATGACCATTTGAATTATAATTTAGAAATGATTATTTAAATTACATTTTAAATTATACTTGCGACCATTAACATTTTCTGTCACATGCTTCCGTCAAATTCGGTGGGCGGGCTCTAAGCAAAACAACATCTAATTGGTTACATTGCAAACTAGGTCACAATAGATCGATTTTGCCTAGTCTATTGGATTTTCATTAATCGCGTTTTGTTACGCTGTTCTAACTTTCACTGGCCACCACATAATCTTATTTATCCGTATAGATGCTCTTTTATTGCTTTTACATAACCAACGAAATGTACACAGCTCCGATCATGACATGACATGACGTGTTTTTCATATACAAGGGTAATATTGAGAAGAAAAAAACTCAGAATTTCCGAGATCAAAGTCGTAAATTTATAAATAATCATTTAAATGACAGATTTATATACAAACATTTTAATGACAATTACAATTTAAATTACATATTTATTTAAAAAATCATTTAAATGACCATTAAGTTGTAATTTGAATAATCATTAAATGACATTCATTTAGCCTATTAAATATTGTCACAAAACACCCCCCATAAAATACAAATAAAACATTTCCTGCAATATCTCCACTAACCCACTAGGTGGCATAATTTTTATCTGAAAGAAATGTCAAAATACACATTTATGTTCTATATTGACATCTAATGTTGAATATCTTGCACAAGGTACATATTACTGAAATTATTTATTTTTTAAAATAATTTTTTATAAATTTAAATATTCCAAGAAATAAAAAATTATCCTGTACATCGATCGAATGTAATATTTTTCTTCCATTCTGTGAGCTTCCTACACCCAGAGACACCCTAACACGCTCCTCCACCAAACTGCATAACAGCACGCCCCCCCCCGACATGGATATGCAGTCGGAAGATGCATGCATGGATAATGGACGTCCTAGTCTTCCTATAAGCCACTGTCTTTTCTATCCATCCCACTGACCTGTCTGGGTGCAGAGCCCCTGTTAAATGGGACACTGGCATTGCAAAAACAAGACAACATATCGTGCTTTTTTATATTACTACAAAAGACGAGATGCTGCTCACGGGCAAAAACAGGCAACTTGGGGTCAAAGAAGTTCACGGGACGCTAAAAGTTCATTTGTGCTGAGAACCCTGACAGTACTTCAGTGACAAACGTCCTGAAAGAGCACGTGGGCCTGTTAGCAAGCAGAATGAGTATGTCGACGGTGATGCCCCATTAACCACAGTGTCACCTCGTCACCTTTCCTATTCTCAGCTGCAGCCTCAGGTATTCATACTTCAAACAAGGAGGTAGGTGTGCATGTAGTGTCATGTGTTATGGAGGATTGGGTGTGTTTGTGCTCTGAAATATTAACCATTGAAGTCATTATCAGACATTTGAGCTTGGACTGCAATCCAGCTTTCAATTGTGACCAAAAGTGAGCTAATCCAACCTGCTAGTATTGTTTACCCAACCAGTTCAAAGCTGACACTTACCATGCAGATGATTTCTCGTAGCCATGTCAATACTTATGTAAAAAAAAGTCTTAGACTTTTGTGAAAAAAGTCTTAGGCTGCTGAAGCAAATTATGTTTAAATGATCTTCTTGTAAAACTATGATTTTATGTCTGTGAAAGTGTGTTAGCTTAGCCATTTCAAAACCTTTCCTTAAGTCATTCTAGTATTTGTTGACTTGTAGTATTTAGTTAAGTAATGAAGCGAGCTCATGATGCGATTTAATGGATGGATGGAATGACTGGGGTGTCCCTCAGGAGGGGCTTGGTAACTGAAGCGTCTTCATTTCGCCATCCAACTATATAATTCATGATTTTTTTTGTAGCTGTACATTTGCTTGTATTCTAGTGTCATGTGTTTATTTTGAGCTATCAAACAGTTACACTCACTACACTTATTATACACTAGCCAGAGAAACAGCTTTAAATATTTCCTTTCATGGCCTAAGGCTTTTGCATCGTTCTCTACAAGTACATACTTGGTCAATACAAGTGTAGCTATTTTCTGGACGTGGATGAAGGCTTTTCAGGAAATACAGCTCCAAACAGTTTTGCTGCCTAAAGCTAGTTCATAGCACATATTTGTTTATATGTGTTAGGGCTGTCAATCAATAAAAAAAACAAAACAAAAACTAATCACACATTTTGAAATTAATTAATTGTGATTAATCACGATTAAAAACTTGTTTTTCTACTTAAGACTAAAGCTTGTTATAATGCATATTTATATGTATAATCAATCACCAAATTAATGTAGAATAATCACAAACATTGTATATTTCAAATATAATAATGTAGTAGGTCATGAATGACAACAGTAGAAAAAAGTGTCTCTTCCAATCATTTATATGGTTTATATGGCTGTCCCATAATGCAATTATGTCATTAATCACCTCTTTATACTAACAGTCAGTAATTATACTCTATCCATCCATCCATTTTCCAACCCGCTTATCCTACTGGGTCATGGGGGGTCTGGAGCCTATCCCGGAAGCAATGGACACGAGGAAGGGAACAACCCTGGACAGGGGGCCAGCCCATCGCAAGGCACACTCACACACCAGTCACTCACACATGCACACCTATGGACAATTTAGGAACTCCAATCAGCCTCAGCATGTCTTAGGACTGTGGGGGGAAACTGGAGTACCCGGAGGAAACCCCACGACAACACGGGGAGGACATGCAAACTCCACACACATGTGACCCAGGCGGAGACCCGAACCCGGGTCCCACAGGTGTGAGGCAACAGTGCTAACCACTGCACCACCATGCCACCCCAATTATACTCTAGTGGATGATTAATATACAAGGTACAATTTGTTCACTTCTTAGGGGGCACCTGGTCCTGTAAAATGGCCTGATATTCCTTAACCATTAAAAGCCCATTGAAATGATCACAAGCACACATGGTTCCCTTACACCAGGTAATGTGTCTTTCTGCATTGGTCTTGGATACAAGCAGTTTCCAAATGACAGCCGTAAATTCCAGCTTTGCAAACCACACCATTTTTGAGGCTGGGCCACAGTGGTGCTGATTCAGTTCTGTGGTCGTTTTTCAGGTCATCCTCACGTAGCGCTTCTCAGCTGTCTCCTTAAGTGTCCATAGATTCCACTACATTTTATCTATCAGATACGTTAATCCAAAGTGACATACAGTTTTGAGAGAAAACAGCATCAGACAATCCCTGCAGGGGAATTGCTCTGCTGATTTGGTCGGTTTGAACTGGCAGGCTTCGAATCACCCAGCTCCAGTGGTCAATTACTGTTACTGTTTGCAAGAGCAGCTTATCTGTGTTTCACATAAGCTGTCGTGACATTTGAGGCTGTTCTTCTTAAATAGTTTTGGAGTTTCTGTGAGCTTGTGGAAGTTTTACTTACTAAAAATGTCCAGGGGCAGAAGGAAAAATAATTATTGGGCCCAAGCAATAATTTGGAGGAGGTGGGACCAAGACACCTGATTGGTTGACCCCACCTTCTCTGGTTGCTTGGAGCCACCTCCTCTACATTCTGAACCAGTCATTTCTCCTTCTGCCCTCAGAACATATCTCTGTAGGGTAAAACTCCCATGAGCTATGACCGATGCACCTACAGTTCTGACACCAACCGTTTGACCCATTACTTGACTCATGTTGCTTTGAAAAGACACATAACAAAGCACTGATTGTTAGACCAATTTTATAGACAACAAACACTGCAAAATGGCAATCGGTCTGATTTGATTCAGTTTTGTAGCCACCTTCGAAATAGTGATTTCGTTACTTCAAAGTAAAATATTTTTGCTTGTGGTATTTCCATTATTTTGCCCATACTGCCATATATGGCATGATGTGTGGCTCAGCAAGACAGAACTCTGTGCGTTTATCCAGAAGGTCATAGGTTCAAATTCTGTGGCTAGAAGACTAGTCTTACTGCCCTAGTCTCTGTTTACCCCTTAAGTCATGTTGGAGAAAAGAATCTGTTAAATTTAGGGACTCCAAACCCCTGGTCCGTGGACTTCTACCGGTTCATGGCCAGTAATCTGAGAAACGCTGGGGGCTTTGTGGAGGGGTTGGTTAACTTCCAAAAATAAAATGTCTTGTTTTTATGACCCTTCATGTTTGCATGTTCTGTTTTCTTCTGAAAAAATGGACGTGAGTGAACTTATGAAATCACAGATTTATCTGCAGGCCCCCCCACTCCCTCCTGCATTTAGACGAATGAAACAATACATGCTTCCTTTATTTAGATTTCAATCTCATTACAAACGTGGTAACGGAAGAAATAAAGGAGAAGGTTTAATATATAAATGTTTCAATGATGAAATACATGTTTCTGCACTCACACAGAAGAAACACAGGCCAAACGTTTCTTCGACATTACGCTGGATAGAAAGCATTTCTACGACCATTTCATTTCTCGACTGGGGTTTCTACAAGCTTCCCTGTAGCACAAGATAAAAGCACTGTGTGCCTCGCATTCGAAAAACAGGGCAGAGAAGTTTCCCAGGGCCGGCGAGCCAGAGCCCCGCGTGTGGTTTCCCCTCGCGCACGGTTCCGAAGCGACAAGTGGATGTGCGTCAGCATCCACCCCCCCCACCCCCCCCCCACCCCACATTTCTTGAGTGCCGCCTTGGCCATGTGATCTGAGGTTGGCCTAAAAGAGTAACTGCCCTACATGACATCATCCACCTTCTTAGCACCACCACCCAAGACAGGCCACCTAGTGCCCCAGACAAAGACACCAGGATACACACGATGACCAGAGGTGCATATCGCAGGCCCAGAAAGTAAAAATCCACATCAAGTTTTTGTTTTAACCAACCAGTTGAGTACTCTGCGACTGTGACTCATTAGGCTGAATTGGTTGGCTGAAACGAAATCTTGGTCTGGATCGTTACTTTCTGGAGCTGAAATGTAAACCTCTGGCTACTACAGTCTGTTCCAGTATCCATCCATTCTGCAGGGTCTGCTCAAAATAAACATGTTAAACAACTGTTTTATTTGCCGATAAAATAAACTTGGTTGCCAGCTTAAAAACGTACACAATTTTAGTTACAGTGACATTTTTCACATATTTCTGCTAACTGCAGAACGGCAACAAAAAAATCTGGCTATTGTTAAAGTCATAATAATGTTAAATCTCCATGTGATTCAAATCTACAACTTTGGAAGGGGGAGGGAACCACCGTGCCAACCATCATACATACATAAAAACGGGGAGGGTCAAGAAACAGCCTCACGGAGCTACCAAATGGGTGCCTTTTAAAATGCGCTGTTCCCGAACGTGTAGTACGACCTGATTATCCAGTGACGTTTCCTATTATGAACCTGAATTGGTCAAGTGTGCTTTTTTGTTCTAGGAAGAGATTAGCGGCATTGTATCTGCAGCACAATAATCCGCCACCAGTTCAGTATAAAATAACTCTCGATAAAGCTGCCTTTTATTGCCGGATAGCTCGCGAATATAATCTGGTGTTGACATTAGCCTCCCGCTTTCATCCATGGGGGGGATTTCCTGGGACATGCCCGGTAGCCTGTGTACTCCCAAGGATGTCACTGGCTACTCGGCAACTCCGGATCCAACACTGCAAAATGTGCTATATATAGCTCTTAAAACAGTAAATTGTAAACATGCTTAGAACATTTAATAAGAAGCCGTTTCCTTTTAAGTCCTTGAATTCCGTCATGGGAAATAACAGTAATTAAGTTATTACATTGTCCGGGGTATTCCAACATCCAAGATCATCCGGCTGCTACTGACGTAGTAAAATACGGCATTTTGCAGGATAAATTAAATTAAAGCGGCCGATTTCACCCCCTAACCGTAAATGTGATATTGTCGTCGCGCCTAATTAAACAGCCCAGTTAACTCTGATCTGACACCGTACATCTGATAACTCTGATGTACTTGCAAAGGGTCATAGACGTGGGTTAGTGGGTTGATGAGGGGGAAGTAAACTAATCCCGTGCATTTGTGTAGTGACGTGCGGTCATTATGCAGAGGCCAGATTTTGAGAATATAAATATGTGCGATTGTAGGTTAAACTTTTGCAAATGACGGACAAAGCTACAAGGTAAGAAGCAACACTGTACTGTGCATATGTGTCTAAGAATTTAAACGGAAAACAATGCATCATAAAGGCCTAACTTAATAAACTTCACGAAATGCAATAATGTTTATTTGTTTGTGTATTTTTTTCTCGCAGATACGCCGTTACCTTGTAATACACGACAGCTGAACCATGAAGTGCATCTTCCTGATAGCCCTTATAGTGATATGCAGCTTAAGAAGGGATACGGCCGCCGGCGTCCCGAGGCATCGGGACCGGTCCTCCGCTCGCAGCCCGCCGCTGGCCAACCAGCACACCATGCAGCACGTCCAGAAGCTCGCCCAAGCGGTCAGTCTCCGGGCGTATGGCTCGCTAAACGGCGGTATCGTTTGTTTGCACCGTGAATAAAGGCTCAAGCCATTGTCGTAGCCTATATTATACACACTGTCAAAAAAGTACCAGTTTATACTTTTGAGGGTACAATAACTTGTGACTGGGGTTGTACCCCCAAGGGTTTGCCATCTGTACCATAACTGTAGGTAAATGTACCTTTTAGTCCAATTTAAGGTATATTAATGGCCTCAGAGGAACATTTTTGTACCATTGGGGATACATTAATGTTGTTTCTACCTTGGGGAACAAAACTGTACCTGGGTTGTACCCTTTTTCTGACAGTGTAAAAGCAGTAAAAGGGGCTTGGACCCCACTGACAACACTGTATTGAAAAGCATTTCCATGATTGATGGATGGAAAGTTCTTTCAGCTGAAAGTATTTGTTATTAACTCTGTTCTAAACAGGCACAAGAGTTTGATGAAGACGCTAATATCAGGTTGATTCCAAAGTTTCAGCACACTAAAAATACGGTATGCATCTCACCATTAATCGACGCCTTCTACTACTCCACTTCTAAACTGGTGAAGCTTTGCTGTCAGTACTTATGCTTTTTTATGCATTTCCCATAGAACCTGTATGTTTGCTGCTTGCACGCCAATATCCTTGATTTCTACCTTTGGAACATACTGACCACAGACAACAATTACCCCAGTTTGGAGAAAGTGAGAACGGACCTGGGCAGAGTCAGCAGGGACTTATCAGAGCAAGGCTGCGTAAGTCTATAAGAGAGCATCATAAGAGAGATGCTTGTGAGGTCCACTAGAAAAAAGAAACAAACAGGCAGACAGACATACAAACAAACAGGCAAACAGACAGACAAACAAACAGGCAAACAGACAGACAAACAAACAGACAGATAAGCAGACAGAAAAAACGTAGACAAAGAGACAAACAAAAAAAACGGACAGACAAACAAAAAAATGGACAGACAGACAAACAGACATACAAACAGACAAACAAAAAAACAAGAAACCAAACCAAAAGCCACTGAGATGTATCTAATATGAGAAGTTAATTTGCCACCTACGTAGTCATACCATAAGCTTGAAGCAGTAGTTTCAACTAATGATTACAGAGCCACAGATCAAGATTATCACCCACTAAAACCCGTCTTGCTAGATGGTATCGCGTTAATTCATGTCTGCCTTGCCAATATGACTTTACTTTTCTTTCAGTCAATTATGCACGTTGACAACCACGAGTACAGCAGGAAGTTTAAAGAGGGCTTCCACAAGGTAATTTAGCCTCTTTTGGAAACACTTTTACAGTAACGTTTGATGGAAACATTCATGATTTCTTTCTGACAGATAAATTTATTCTAATTTTAATTGTAACCCAATTCCAAATAATGTTTTCATTTCAGTTGGGGAAAACGGCGGTGAACAAAGCAATTGGCGAAATCGATATTCTTTTTGACTCTTTAAATATATTCTGCTAATACAGCCTTTAATGAGCCTAATGTAAACACTGTCAATCTCAGTATATATGTGTTCTTAAATATATGCATATTAAAGATTTGCAGAGTTGCAGCCAATCTGAGATTTAAAAAGTATATTTTTATATTAGATGTAACATTTTTAACTCTAAATGTTTGAGTTATTTATTTGCCTATTTATTTCTTTATTAATTTATTTCTAATTTCATTTTTACTAATGTAAATGAGCAAAAACATTTTTATAGATAATACAGTATGACAATATATAAAATGTACATTACTAAAAATGCAAAACTTGTGAAATATTTGCATGTGATATTTAATTTGTTAACATTTAGTTTTGTTAATTAAAGTATTGAAAAGTGTTTATCCTGGTGTGTTGGTCTTTTGCTGCTCTGGTATACGTGCGCTTATTACAAAGGCATAAGCTTAATATTGGCTGCTCAGACTGACAATCTGTTAATCGCCTGACTCAGCTCAGATTTCTCTTTGTAGGTGTAAAATTTAAAAGCTTAATTTGACCATTTTCGGGCAGTTTTCGCGTAACCAAAGCCTTACTATATGGACTGTCGTAGCTTTGGTTCTCTGGAGGATAGCAAAGTGAGGTAAACCTCAAAGATTTTACCACAGACACTCATGCACTTTAGTGTCACGTTTTTCATACTGGGAAAAAGACTCAGCGTTTTTGAGGACACCAGTGACTCACAGTGCTGGAAGGGAAGTTCTGGGTAGGAGAACAACCTAGAAGCTCTGCCTATTAAACGGCTTGACTTCTCCACCTGTGCAATCTGGGTCAGACAATGACGATTCAGACGAGGCAATGACCTGATTTGAAATAGGCTTCATGTTTGCATAGGTCACTTCCCCACCATGCTGGCAAAGAGAGGCGGCTTACATAACCTGCCCACATCAAGCAAAGGCAACCTACTGGAAACCTTCAGTTCACCTCTTCCATTAGCCACAAGCGCTGAGGAAAGGGGGTGCGTGGCCCCCACCCTGGTGATCTGCTCCCTTCGCCGCAGCTGTAGGGAAACTGTCACCACTGCATTAGCAGACTTATCCGTCCAGTGTGACGTACAGTTTCGAGAAAGCAGTGTCAGTCAGTCACTGGAGCAGTCTGGGGTGTTGGGCCTCACTCAGGGGTCCGACGACGAAATCAATCTGCCGACCTTGGGATTTGAACCGACGCCCTTCCAGTCACAGGCACAGTGTTCTAACCCCAAATTAACAAAAGGCTACTCGTGCCAGTGCAGCCACATTTCTTCTGGAGCCCCTCTCCCCCCCAAAAAATGGTCTTTATTATATGATTCGCAAAATGCAGTCACAGTTGATTGAATTGTGACAACAATTTGCACGCCTGTTGCATGTAACAGAATCTCATTACGTGTGCAGAGAAGCCGTGACCCCATTTTGCTCCATTTACCGGCTAACTTTGATCCTGAGGCTGGTTTTCATAAACCACACCAAATCATCAAGCCAGTAACCATTGTTTTTTTTTAATAGGGGTATTTCGTAGAAACAGCATCGATCACCTGTCAGAAAACTGCTGACTGGCTTCATCCCACGCAATGCTGACGTAGAAATATTTCGACGTACATGGGATCGGTCTTATAAAAGCCCAGGTGGCCTCAGGTTTGACTTTGTGCGTTAGGGTACATCTGAAAACCGGGGGTTTGCTGCAGCTAAGCCAAAGACACACGATGCGCGGAGTCCTGTTAGCTGTCGTTCTCCTGGTGGCACTGCAAGGCGACCCGGGGGAGGGAATTTTGCATAAGCAGGTACCTGGGGGAGCAGGCTCCAATAATCTGGAAGAAGAGGGACCATCGACCTCAAACAGAACTCTTCCGGAATGCCTGAAGCAGAGCAACGTCAAAAGAATCCTGCGTGAACTGCACGACATGACAGATCAGTTCAAAGTATCTACTCCGGTGAGTTTCAGTTTGAATATTAAACTATTGATAAATAGCAAAGTGTTTAAATATTTAGTGCACTTCTTATTCTTTATGCACTAAAATAATATACCCCTCTTGCAAAAGGACAAGATCAGGCATCAAAGGCTGCTCCCTAAATCACTGCCGGTAAGAGGATTTGAGATCTTGCTCTGCTCCTTTAAATGTGACCATTTTTTCGCTGGTCGCCCATGCGTTAGCTTTTGAGGTCAAGACAACACAGAATGATACTTTAATGACTATGCATGTCTGATCTTCTTCAAAGGGCATCGCCTTGTTAAAGGAGATACTGGACTTCTACGCCAAGGATGTATTCAGCAAAATGTCGCCAGGAAACAGAATGCTTACGGATTTGCATAGACTGCGCAATGATGTGGGAGTCTGTGTGAGTATTACTGGCCTGTAAATATATATATATATATATATATATATATACAGTACAGATGAAATTGCTTTGCAAACTGAAGAGCAAATTTCCAAATTTCACTCAGTCCATTCTTTGTTGTTTTTGAGCTGAGACGGCCAATGACCTAAAGTCAGGCTTCCTCATCATATGTTACAGTACTGGGAACAAAAACTCGCTCGGTCCTCATGTAATCTAATAAAGAAATTTTGTTCCAAAAGTTCCAAAAACAAAAATTGAGTTTTTTTGGGAAATCTGCTCTTCATTTTTTTGTATATATGGTGGCACCATAGAACGGTGGTTAGCCCTGTCGCTTCACACCTCTTGGGTACAGGGTTTGCATATTTATAACTTTATTGTGCCGCCTGAACACTTCCAGTTAGGTGAATGGGCCTTTCTAACGTACCCATAGTTCTCTTGTGTACATACAGTATGTAGGTGTACGTGTGATGGAGGGGTTGTATTTACCACATTGTGGGGACCAAATGTCCCCACAATGTGGTAAAACTTATTTTACATCTTATGGTAAGATTTCTCAGGTAATATAAACCACAGTTTTATACACTGTGTATGTGTGTGTGTGTGTGTGTGTGCCTCATAATGGACTGGCATCCAGTCCAGGGTACATTCTGGGTTTGTACTCTGTGCTGGCGCGGAGATATGGTCAATGGATTTTTTGATATACAATGCATGTACCTATTTTTAATTAGCGCTATCACGATTATTAACGAAAGTATCGATAAAAAACTCCACTCTCGCTACTTGGCTATACGGAGGAAAGTAGAAAATTTTGCGATATTTATGAATTTAAATGAACTATACAGCGAAATAAAACGTATCTACTAACAGAGTCTGTCAAATACGTCCATGGCGTTACCTACAGACACAAAGCAGCGCCGACAAATCACTTGCTTTCCATACAACGGAAGACATTGTCTTTTCGTGACCAGTTCTTGCTGGCTTTTCTCTTTTTCACTCATTTTTTGTTTAATTTCTTACAAAAGCGGCATACAGTCTATGAGTGGGTCCAACAACAAGGATGAAAATGATTATATTTATGACTTGGAGAGCGCGGGCAGAGCTCATGTGAAAGCAGCGGCAGTAAACTTTAGACTGATTTGTTTAACAGACACTATATAATGTTGAAAATAACCCATCATTGAAATTGCAGCGCTTGTTAAGTTTTGTTTCCTATGACTGAGTAAAATGTTTTAATGCAACTTATGGTTTGAACCCAGCACACTGTTGCTGTCCTTGCAGTGTGGCTACTGCTTCCTGCCTTGCGCTTACTGTATATATTGTTTTGTTATATTACACTGTATATAAACAATTAGTCGATTACAGATATAATCAGTAATGACGGCCCTATTTTTAATGACAATGGTCCCCCGCTATATCGCGGTTCAGCTATCGCGCCCCCGCTGTATCGCGGATTTTTCCCCGACGCATCACAGTTCTCTGCCTATCGCGTACCTTAATTGCTTGTGGTCCGATTTCTGTGAGCAAACTTTTTGTGCACTTTTCGTATTTATTTTAAGCCCTACGATGGCTCCCAAACGTACCCACACTGAGCTTAAAATAGTTTTATTTTTAAATATGCCATTACGTATACACAGAGAGATGTGTATATAGCTATACATATAGGCTATTATTATTATGTTACTAATATCCTTAGCCCTACATCCACATATCATATGTATTTGCAAAGTGTGTCTTAATGCGTTTACATGTGTTTAAAGCGTGTGATAGGGGTATTTTAATGCTTAAACTATTTAAAAAAATGTTTATTTATACGGTCTTTCTATACCGCGGATTTCCACCTATCGCTGATGGGTCTGGAACGTAAAGTCCGCGATGGGCGGGGGATGACTGTACATTAAAACCATGGACCTCGCCGCCATTAAATCTGAGGGGGACGTGTCCCCCTCCATTTCATAATTATTCGTTTGGTCTCCCCCCACATTTAACATAAAATATTAGTTTTATGCCAGCGTGTCCCCCCCACATTCAAAATGCTTCTGATGCCCCTGATTAAAACTACCAATATCCTGAAGCTTTCAGATTTTGAAAATGTATTTCTGAGCCAAACCCTTTTCATGTCATCTGCAGGCACGAAGAATCTCAAATTCTCTAACCCCAGTTCAGAAAGAAATCATCGAAAACATAAAACGGAATTTTACTGAGGTAAGCAGTGTGCAGGTTTTCTGCTAATGTTAACAGTATACAGTGCTATGTTATACATATTGCATGTTAGATCTTTTAGAACATTTTTTTACATGCCCCTCAGCCTGGTAAGCATATAATATACACTCAACACGCGATATACTGTGCTTTCTCCTATTAGTTAGTGTTCAGGACCCCCAGAAGCACTGCTCACATATGTTTTTATGACAGTCAGAGTTCTGGGTCAGTATGGCAGCAGAGAAGGGAGGACTGATGCAGAGTTCGGTACTGATGCTGATATCAAACTTTGACAGCTGAAAGCTGACGGTTTGCCCAAGGCAGTGGGAGAGTTCAAGACGGTTCTACTCCGGGTAGAATACTACCTTCATCCACGGGGTGAGGGCGCCCCCCCAAAGAAATTGTGATAGAACAAAGACAGCAGATGTCCAAGTGTCCTGTTATTCAGCCAAATCCCTGGAGGCTGTAGTGACAGAGGAGAATTTGTATACTTTCATTATTGCTTTAAACAGTGTTTATGAGTTAAACATTAATGTATGTTTATGAAACTAAGCAGATCCTCACAAGTAACTTTTTTGTTTTTATTTAAGCATTGAGTTAAAATTGAATTTAAATGTTTATTTATTGTTCTTTTATTATGACTTATTTATTAATCATCCATTTGATAAGATTTGTGGAGCAGAGGGGAGACACCTTGCCCAGAGAGCAATGATGCATATAAATATGAGACATATTTTAAAAGTTGTGTATTTAAAATAAATGTATATTTCTTACAGCTTGTAAATACGTGTTTAATTCTTACAAGACATCCTGATCCATACACTTGCCTGTTTGATTTTCTCAAAAAATCCACTCATTGGAAGTTTCATATAGATCAGAGTTTTTCAAATCTGGACCTCGATTCCAAATCCAGGCCTTGTTTTCAGTTCTCCCAGGTAGTTGGTTTAATAATTACTGATTCTGATTGGTCAGAGGCTTCACACCTGACTGACAGGTAAAGGAAGGCTGGAAAAACAGCAGTGCTTGTATCTCGAGGGCTGTGATTTGAATAACCCTGATATAGATGATTGGAGGCTGACTTGTAGGTTCAGCTTGCAGACTCCCTCTAGTGTTCGCATCCGGCTACTGCAAGCCCTCTTCCATTGGTTTGCACTTAATTCCATCGACTTTTTCCACCCTTCTCCTGATGTCAGACCTTGTAACAGGTCTATCATCCACCCACCCATCTGTCTGTCTGACCATCCATCTTCTAACTGCTTATTCTGCTCAGGGTTGCAGGGTGCTGTGGTCTTTTATTATAAATATTATCCATCGATTTTCTGAAACTGCTTGTCCTGTTCAGGGTCAAAGGGGGTCCAGAGCCTATGGGCACAAGGTAAGGAACAACCCAGGACAGGGCTAACTCACACACCCTTCACTCACACATGCAAACCTAGGGACGACTAGGTAACTCCAATTAACCTCAGCATGTTTGTGGACTAAGGGGGAAACTGGAGCACTGTGGAGAAACCCTACGATGATATTGGGAGAACATGCAAACTCCACACGCATGGAGCCATAGCAGAAACCCGATGCTTAGTCCCAGAGGTGTGAAGCGACAGTGCTAATCACCACATCACCATGCTGCCCCTAGTATTACTGTCAGTATTGTTGTTCTTGATGTTGTGAAGAAAATATTAATGATGTAAAATTGCTATCAGTAGAAACTAAACACGTAACTATACTTCAGGGTGTAATGTGCCAGTGACCAGATGATCACTGGTTTAAGTCCTGGCTTCAGTAGTTCAGTCCATGGGCCCTTGAGCAAGGTTCATACCCCCCCCGCCCCAGCTCCGGGGGTGCTGCACACTGGGTGACCCTGCACTGTCACCCCCAAGCTCGCTGCAACCAGCATGTGTCTTATGGAGATCATGATGGAATAGGGAAAAAAGTCATTTCACCACAGGGATTAGGGATTAGTAAAGTATTACTAAACCATTCTACTCATTTTAGTCACCTAGGTCTCTGTCAGTCAGCATCATAGAAGCAAAACTGAGTTTTGGCCTACAGATGTCACTCTTGGGGAAAAAAAAGGATTGTGCGAGCGTGTGCGTGTGGTCGTTTGTAGTTGCGTGCGAGTGTCTGTACATGCGCGCTCGTGTGTGTGTGGTTGTGTGCGCGCGTGTGTCTACGTGCTCGTGTGTCTGTGCGCGCGTCTGTATGTTCGCACGTGTGTGTGTGTGTGTGTGTGTGCGCGTGGCCGTCTGTGTGTCTGTGTGCGTTCGTCTGCATCTCTGCCATTGCTTTTAAGCATCAACATCAGCATTTTATAGGCAGGTGTTACTTATTTTTTGGTGATGCTGACATTTAGAATGTGAAAGCTTTGTCTTAATTTTCCTTTCGAAATTACATTACAGTTTTACAATTCACTTTTATGCTGAATCATCGTACAGCACCATCCATAAATAACCCCCTACACAAAAATATTTCATATTGGTCTAATAGTGTACATTTTTGTATTGTACATATGAGTGTAATATTGAAAATTATGAGAAATTCTGATCAAACTAGATGGTAAATACAAAGGTAAGTAAGTTAAACCTATAGTACAAGGTCTTCAACAATTATAAGATCAATGTATTTCAATAACATGACTATAATTATTTATGATGATAATTTTAGTTTTAAAATAGGAGTGTGTATGTGTCTGGGGGGGTTGTCATGTCCCAGTGCATTGTATATGATTACAACCTGTTATTTTGACGTTGTGGGGACCATATGTTTTGGTCCCCCAAGGGGAAATTCAATTTTAGAAAAAATCTGAGACTGCAATAAAAAAAAAAACAAAAAAACTGAAAATGGCTTGAATTTTGTTTGGTTACTTTTGATTAAGTTTAGGGCTGGGTAGGGGTTAAGGTCATCATTGTTGAGAAAAGGGTTTTTCCCATAGAAATGAATGGACAGTCCCCACAAAGATATTAACACAAATGTGTGTGTGTGTGTGTATAAAATCAGCAGAAAAGAACATGATTTTCAGCTGAGATCGGAACACAAAGAACTGAAAACAGAAAAGTGAGAGTGGTATGTGCTCTAATGCTGTTTTTTAGGACTGACCCTGGGTGTTCTTGGGTCCTCGGACAGATTCTGCTGAGGCCCCCCCCCCACAATCTGCACTCCCCTCCCCACCCCAGAGTGGCCGAAAACAAATTTTGTCAATTAATTTATATTACAACCACTTCAGTAGCACATTTGGCTGCTAACTAGCTGCCTTACATTTATCTCAGAAGAAAAATAGTGGCATGTTAAACCTGGTGTAAATAACTGTAATGTCACAGAATGCAACCGGAAGTAATTCTTCTGATTTTCCTCCCTCTAATCAAATGGCGCCCTAGGCGATCGTCTATGTTGCCTATAGGGTGGGCCGGTCCTGCATTTACCATGTGATTATTTTTTGCCTGCTCTATAGGCTGCTGCTGTTTTGTGAGGAGCAATAGGACACATGCATATGGTGAGAGAGGAAATGCCGTTGTATAACTGCAAAAGCGATACGGCGAGGTGCAAGAAGGCCCAAGCAGCGGCGTTAGCCGCAGCGCAGCGCAGGAAACCGTCCACAAAGCACGGCTCTCCTTACATCACCTCTTCCTAGAGGTTCCACTTTAAGGAGCGTAGCTTTAAGAAAATGACAAACCCCAGCCTGCTTCACGGAAAAGGTGCCTCCCTACTCAGAAAAAAAGCGCTCGGTCAATGAGATGAGTAATCTTGTAAATACCAAACCATTATCACTTACATCAGAAAATATTGTCAGGAAAAGAAGTCTGTTCACACTTGGAATATGTAACAGGGCTTGATGGTGCAAATGCCTACTGTATTTCAATGTCACTTACAGCTCTGGAAAAAATTAAGAGACCACTCTATAACAAAAAAATAATACTTTCAAAATTTCTAAGACAGTAGCACACAAGAATAAGGTGAAGCTGTAGGAGACACTGGGAATGATTAGAAATCAGACAGGTAGAGGGCAGAAGTAACTTTGTAATGTCAGAGATGACTGTCAACTTATCCTCATGAATTGTAGGATGACATAAGGTGACCTTCAAAAATCTATGCAATGTCACAGTGGAGATTTCAAGGCTCAGGGTTGAGAGTTGTGAGCCTTTCTCATCGCCACTGTTGTACTGAGCTGTTGATTTTGCACCTGAGGTCTTTGCACTGGCATTTCCATGCATGGGCTTGTCCAGGCTGGAGCCCAGCGGCCCTCGCTAAAGAAGGGCCTCAGCTAACCGCGTTTAATAACATTCTTTTTCATCTCCGTTTTTAAAGACGTTTTTTTTGTCTTGCAAATGACTGTGTGGTTGCAGCAGCTGATACGTGGTCGTAAAAAAAAAAAAAGAGCTCTTGCTTTTTGACTGTCAGCAGACTCATTCAGGTGTTTTTTTATTTTGAGATGGTGAAGAACGAGTGATCCTTATCTTTGCAGATTACGCAATTAACTACTCTTTGCGTCATGTCGATTTTGTAAAATCCATAACAAGTTCCATATTACTGACTTCAAATTCTTCTTAGGGACCGAATCCTCCATGATGTCCATGTCACTGTCACTACGTTGGCAGATAGGCGAACGTGTTGTACGTTGTGCATTAGATGCTTGGACGAGGGCGCGGAAGGGAGAGGAAAGCGATCCAGCGCATTCCCTGCTGTTTGCTATTACTGTTTATTGGCTGACAAAACTACTTTAGATGCAGGTATGAGCCATAGAAATGCAATTGACAGAATGTACACTGTAGAACGATACTAACAATCTGTCCGTAAAGGCAGATTGTAGAGACGTTTAATGGTTTAGTATCTAATATCATCAAATTGCCCCCTGTATATTATTGTAGGATATATTAATGGGGCTTCTGACAGTTCAAATAGCACAGGGCCTGCGACCATGGTAATCTGCTTCTGGTACATTCCTGTTAGCTTTTACAAGTCTGGCCAGTCTCCCCTGTCCGGTCTCATTAACAAGGTTTTTTGGCCACAGAAATTCCATTGACTGGGTGTTTTGGTCATCACACCATTCTCTGTAAATCCTAGACACTGCAGTGTGTGAAAACGCCGGGAGGGTGGCTGTTTCTGAGATGCTGAAACCAACGCATATGGCACCAACAATCACAACACATTCAGAATTACTTAGAACAGACGTCTCAGTCGTTCTTCTGCTTGGTTAAGCAGGAGCCGCATGATTTGCTGTTCAGAGGACCAGGCTGTCTGCATCAGCAAGCAGTTGTACCTAATAAACTGACCACTGAGTTTATAAGTTCACATAAAAGTTAAAAACCTACTTTCTTTAATAAAATGAAACTCAGATGGGAATCTGTAATAGAACCCAATGTCTGCCACATATGTTACTTGTTTAAATACTCGGATAAAGTATTTTATGCATTTTTAATGGACTTCAACTACTGGTCTCAGGAATACATACTTGAATAATGATGGATCCTTTTTGCTTTCTAGGAAATAAAAGCATCACTTCTGAGAATAATAGTAATAAATGGCATAGAAGAAATACTGATAATAGGTTTTAAGTTGAATTCAGTTGCTAATGGAGAATTAAAATAGGATACGAATTGCAAAAGATATGCTTTTATACTCTACAGTAGTGGCTCTGTGAGGCATCAATCTTCCACGATAAAAATCCAATAACCTTCATTTTTATTGACTGAAATTAGAAATTAAGTCCCAGTTTAGACATTTATATTTTGACTATAATTGAACAGATATGAATTAAAAATCATTGGATCAATGAGGATCATTCATGTAATGCTAAAATGTATGCTTAAAAATTAAAGTATGGTATATTATAGCACAATAAATGAATTATTTAGGTTTAATTGCATATTACGCGACCAACTTTGTAATAGAGTTCCAAGGTTTTCAGCATTAGAGTGTAAACTGCAGAAATCACGAAAGATTAAAATGAATCCCTGGCAGTTTTTTGGGTAATTGCATAATATTCCTTAGGAAATTGTTCTTTTATAAACATGCAAATCGCAGATGATTTTAGAGGAAAAGAGTGTGTTGTTGCGGCTGGAACAAGCAGCGAAACACCCCGATGTACGCCTCCCCCAGCGAACGGGAAGGCGAGGGACGAGTGAGCTGTTGCTTCGGTTTCTGTTGCCCTGCGTCACCGATGCCAGTGGTAGCCCAAGGTGTCGGCCCAGTCTCCGTGTCAGCAGTTTCTGTCACAGATGGCCAGGACGCTCCGAGATGGGTAGGCAAGCAAGACACAGCTTCTGGGGAATCCGTCCACCGACGCCCATATCGTCAGGCCCTCCAGAACCCCTTCCGTGACCGGGCTGTGGAGCCGGCCTCGTTTATCGGAATTGATGAGGTGTGGCAGAAACGTTGGCGTTTCAGAGCTGTCACAAGGAATTTAAATCCAGGAAAATCATCACTACATATTCTGCAGGCCAGAAATACAAACGTCAAAGTCAAAAGTCAGAATCAAACTATCTCACACTATCTTTTATTGTTAGTTTCAGATTTATGATGCGCGGAGTCATACTTCGAGCACCAATATCGTTCACATTGGTCATTACAAATGTATAAGACATATAAACATAATACAGACATGCCATTTTAAAACATGGACATTTAACATTAAAGACCGAGACAAAGACCCCTGGGGTTTATTCATGAATCTGACACCATTAATACCATTAATAATGTGGGAGACCACATTATTTTGTCTTTTCTCATAAAAATAAAGGTGAAATAATGTTACGTCAAAATGCGTTTTAAAGTTGCCAGAATTTCATGGACACTGTTGCACTTTTATAAATAGGATCCACTTCTTACTATTCATGCCTCACCTCTTATAGTAAAGCAGGGCATAGGTGTTGCATTTTTTGAGAAAGGAACTATACTTTTACTAGAAAGCCCCGAGTAACTAACCACAAGTATATCACCTGCAGCCCGTAGTGCCCCAGACCCTATCCTCTATTACACAAAGGGTTAACCCTCAAAGCAGTGTCTGAAAGACTAAGTGACATAAGATTTAAAGGAAACCCATTTGAGGGGAAATCTGCAAAAGCCCACAGTCACCCTCTGGAACCTCGCGATGCTGAGTCACATGATTTCATGTCTAGAAAACGCTAGACCACTCAGTGAGTGTAAAAGGCGTGAACACCTAGGCTGTGCCCCTTCATCCTGCTAATGGTTTTGTTACCCCTTGAGTCACAGGGGCCCAGCCCCCCCCCAGGAAGCTACAGTTTAACACTTGGGTCATTGAGTTTCTTTTTCAGACATCAGGCAAAAGAAAAACCCTATTGTCATCACGCGTCTGAAAACTGTGAAGTGGCACGTTAAATGTAAAAGTATGTTAATCCATTCTATCCCAAATGGACACGGATTAATAATCATTTTTAATTGGAGGGACTGACACTGACACTGTCATACTAACAGTCTCCTGAAGATGAGAGAGTTCATTTTTCTCAAATGGTCTGCGGGTGTAAAAGCTGGTCCGTGTTTCCTGGTTGAGACAGCTCATAGACGGCTTTAACTAGAAACGGCGTTGGGATTTCCACAACGTTCACCATTTATCACTAACGTGAATAACTCAGCCTCACCAAGTCCGGCCTTTCAGCTACTATTCAATCATAGATGAATGAAATAGAAGCCAAACGTAACCTAACCCTTATAATTAAGTTGAGAGAGACAAAAAGAAATAAAAGTAACAATGGACATTTGTCTGTAGCATGTGTGCTTCTCAATTGCTTATAAAACATTCAATGCACTGTCTGATTAGGCTGTCTCTCACACACAGGCACACAGTCTTAAAGTACATTTCATAACTTCAACTGTTACAAGTTGCGCAACATTACTGCATTCAAATTGAAGATAAGCTAAATGCTAAGAGTGGTTATTGTTTGTTTCACAGTATGCTAATGCTGAAATATTGTTATTTCTGACAGTGTTACGTATACAGACCCCAGGACATGATTGTGTGTTTTATGATATTTCAACGATATTACAATGGGTATTCCAATTCCGTTCTGTTTATTGGAATGTAACCCCATTGTAACCCAGTAGATCCGCCTGAATGATAAAGTTTTGAAATGAACATTTACAAATTTGATACAAGAATCAATGTAAATTTCTAAAAGGTTGAAGAAAGTCCCAACAGTGAAATTGGGATTTGAAATGCCGATCACAGGCACAGAGAAGTGCAAAGCCCCACACTGCCTCAGAGGAACCAGATTATGTTGTTAAATAAACTTGATGTCAATCATAGACAAGCTATTTCAGGATAAGTGCTGTGCCATGATGAATAATGATCTACAGAGAGGCTTGATTGTAAACTGAACTTCAGAGACACTAGAAGCAAAAATGGCCACCGGGGTCAAAACCAGGGCAGGAAAGTTGGACAAGGATCAACTAGGACCAAAACTAACTCAGAGGAAAGTGTAGCGCACACCTACGGGGATATGCAGCATGCAGGAAACAAGCACAGGAAGACTAACGCAGTAACAGGACATGGGCAGGCACAAGTATATGCAAGTAATAAACACCAGATGAGAGACAGGTGTGAATCATTCATTAATTAACTAAACACTATGACTAGAAGTCACAAGGAACGTGGGAAAATACGGAACGGCCAGCGGCTTGAGGACATGAGGGATATGGCAAGGACAGACCCTGACATCCTCACCCTGACAACAGCTCAACTGATGCTGCGTCTCTTTCGGTGTTTCTTTTTTCACTAAGTTACCTGACGCAGTCCTTACGAGAAAAAAATGTTTAAACAGCAGCCTTGTGTGTGGGTTTTGATGTCGAAGTTTTGCTTCTTAATGACTTTCATTGGCCGTATGGGGAATGCCCCCATGTCTGTGCTGGAGAAATGCTTCGTAGATCCACCTGAACGGCACAACAGGTGTGACAGTGTGGGGCGGCTCACCCGAATGACAAACAAGCTCCATTCCCTGGTCTTTCGCTAATCAAAGTGAAAAGTAAGCAGGTATCGCTATATACTATATGCACCAAAGTGGTTTATGGTCCATGGTTACTGAAGCAACCGAAATTTTAAGCATTTCTTAAAGATGACAGCGATAGGCCCAGGAAAGAACTAAGCCAGCAACCTTCTGGTCCAGATTAAGTACATTCAATGGACAAGCATAATGAAAAATTTAATCTTGACTAATCTGCTGTGGGGACATGGTTTTCCGCTTATTTTAGCTGCAAGACGAGGAAACCTGTTGTGTCCATGTTAGGAAGAACAAGGTATGGTGTGTGACGTGGTGTTGGGCTGGATATGCTGACTGATGTAGCAGCACAAACCGACATGATAATGACTAAGACCTGCATGACGCAAGACTGACAGTTTGCGGTTTCCGAAACACAGCGGAACCCGTGCTGGAACGTGAAGGCGTCGCTCCCATCTTACACCGAGTCGTCGTATAGACAAGCCCTGTTAATAAGATTAATAATATTTGTACTTGAAATACACAGTTTAATACGTATGCCGGGTGTCATTCATCTAAGAAGGAACATGATTATGAGCCTTTTTAAGGTTTTGATGTTTCAACCGTTTGTCCACGAGGTTGATTCTGATAGCATAAATCATGAATACGAAACACTGTAGAAGCATCGCATTCAGTTTACGAAAGCTTGAACAGACGTGTGCTGAGGATTAACATGTGGGTCCCTATATCTACTAATTGATTTCACAGGACTTTCTCATCTGCAGATTACCTGCTGGCCTGCTCTGTATGTTACTTTCAACAATTACCTAAAAATACAAGCTTCCAATACAACACCAGTACTTCTAGCAGGGTCGGCATGTTGCCTATTTCAGGGGAACGTTAGCATGGTGCAGCCAGGGAAAAGGTGACGATCCACTTGGCAGCTCCGAGACAACAAGGGTTTAACTACCCAAATATGCTGGAAACAGATACCAAAAAAGAAAAACAAAGAAAGACCATAAGGGGTCAGAAATAAAAATGGGATAACACTCCAAACTAAACCATAAAATAGACCTAATACAGAGAGCAGAATTAGCAATGCAGGTAGAATACCACTCACAGAACAAAGTACAATGACTCATTTAGGAGTAAAACAAAGGCAGACACTTTAATACACTGATAACTGGACTAACAAGGAAGGGCAGGTGTGGAACATAAGACAATCAACCAGTCTTAGAGGGTGTGGACAGTGAGCAAGAGATGGAATAACTAAACACTGGAACCGGGAAACAGACAAGAGGTGGAGTAACTGATAAAAAGAAACATTGAAGTAGGGAACTCTAACAAAGCACTAACCGGGAATATCACACTGGGATAAGTAACAAGGAACGAAAATACCAATGACAGAGAAACAAATAAACATTGGGGAACAGAAAATCAATAAATACACAATAACAGATGAGACTGGTCTCTAGCCAGCCTCAACCCCATGACCAGGGAGGGAACAGTCTCTACAACACATACTCAACCCACTGTGCTATGCAGCAGTCCTGGGAACAAGGAAAACACACTAGAGATAAAGGGCTAGGTGACGGGAGCGATGGCCAGCAACACCTGCTGGCCGAACAGGGACATAACAAGTAGGATGAGCTCCAACCCTGACACCCAGGGGTCCATCTGAACAGCAGACTGTACAAGAAAGGTCTCTCCTCCGTTGTCATCTGGCTGTCTTTATTTAATTTCTTTGTCTTTCTTTTTCCCTCTTTTGTATTACTCTCCCTAATGATGTTGTAATGTGTCACAACACATTGGGGAGACTGTTGTGAAAGGCACTATATAAAAATAAATTGAATTGAAAACTGAATTGAAAGCCAGAGCAGACTCTACTTTCTAAGGCGGCTCAGGCCTTTTATCATGCGTGGTAAACCGCTGTGCATGTTTAATCGAGCCGAGATGACTAGCCTGGTCTGCTGGGAAAGTGCCGTCAGTGCAAGCGATGCCGAACACCAGAAACACCCCCATCAGGAAGGCCGGCTCCAACACTGACCCTGGGCTCACTGGAGGCAGTAGCAGAGAAGAGGGTGTTAGCAAATTGGCAAATGAACAATCCTGCACAAGCGCTCCAGGGGGCGCTATCCTGGAGCACATTTAGCCACTGGCTCATTCCGCTATGTGCTAAGAAGCACTGCTGGGGGTCCCTCCTACCGCTCCCACCAGACACCACAGCGCCCCCTCCTGACGTCCCACACCCCCCAACAGCCGTAACACGCCAGGAAGCATCACATCTTTGCCATAGAAAAAGTTTGGATGCAGTCTATTTATTTTAATTGCACATTATAATTGCACATTGCCATTCACTAATTTACTGTTATTTTATCCCTAGCATTTTTTTTCATTAATATTCATTAATACAGGATTATATTTGTGCACTGCGTGGTTTTTAATTTGTTTGGACTATGTTTATTTCATTCGCACTGTGTTTTGTCTGTGTACCTTGTCCAGTTTGCATTACATGTATGTTCATCTGTGCCCCACATATTTGCTGCTGTATTCAGAAGAATTTCTCTCTGGGATCAAGATTTGATAAATGAACAATATTCAATAAGTGCAATGAATTTACAAATTTGTAGGAAATTTTTACATTTCTTACATTTCTGAGCAGAATTTTTGTCAGACCAGTAGGAATCAGCAATTAATATGTTGCAGAACGAAAGTCTTTTAATGAAATATCCCCCAGCCCAGTCCTTGGGGTCCCCCTGACAGCCCACGTTTTTGCTCCCTGCCAACTCCCAGCCAATCAGGGATACTAATGCCTGGTATGGGTGTGTGGGGAGCTGGGAGATAACAAAAATGTGTATGTATAGGGGCCCGAGGACTGGGCTGGGAAACACTGATCTCGTGGTACCCCAGTGCATAGCTTTCCTGGGAATTTGTAAGCAGATTCCAGAATTCTGGAATTGTCAGAAAACAAGGAAGCAAACCTTAATTAACTTCATTTAATTTTATCTAATTTAACTCTGGTATTTAATTTATTCATTTTATACGCATGATGCAACTCTTGGACGAGTTTGACTGACTTCATATCACACAGCCGCTGGATGTTCTCCTGATGTTCCAGTCCTACTCGCAGGAGAAGCGGCACTGTGCTGTAGGTTAACCCTTTACCTTCTACCCCTTGGACCCCCAGTGGAGAGGGTCGAGGCTGCCCCACTATCCAGGAGGGTCACCGCATATGCGGTTGTCCCATCCAACATGAGGGTACAAGGAACCACCACCTGTTTCTATGTGACGCCAACGAGAGTGGAGACCCTGACCTGAATGGGAGCTCCACTCTCTTGGGCCGGATAAAGAGGACAGAACTGCAGGGCACAATCTGGGTCACCACAGTAGCTGCTGCTGGCGACACTACTTTCATCCCGAATGGGGGAGAGGGGCATGTCCCAGCTCCATGGGCTCTGGTTCGGTTGCAGAGTCTGACAGGGTGCTTGGAAGGATGGATGATACCTTGTGCCAGAGCCTCGGTAACATAGGGGCAGACTCTGTCCAGGCATGTGATTTGGATGATGTTGTCCGGCACAATGGAAAGTCCACGTCTCTCCACGGCTCACAATCTCCACCTGCAACTCTGGATTCAGAGCATGTTGGTACAGAACTTGCAGACAGGATGTCAACCACCCCAAACCACAGGATAGGGACTAAAAATCTGGTTGCAGAGAGAATCCCTGCCTCCCCGACCTACCATGGGATGGTCAAAGACTTTTCCAGGATGGTCAAAGACTTCTCCAAAAGCCCTCGGAAGGTGACAGAGGAATCCAGAGTGGGGCTCTTCTCTGTCCTCAGGGCAGTCGCCCACTCTCAGGCTTGACCAGTCAGTAGTGAAATCGCAAACCGCACCTAGGAGGGCACTGGTTAGGATCTCCATTCTACTTTTACGGAACGGTGATCGAGATACGATGTGACTGGTCAAGGAGGAGAAGCATGAAGAGGAGCCGCTGCCCAGTGTCCTTCCACGAGCTGATTTCCCACCGATTCCAGCTGAGATATCTTCGCTTGGTAGTCTTGAAGCTGGAGGTGGGTCTCAGCCAAATCCATTGTTCAACGAGTTATTCTGTCGCGCCTGGTAGGGACAGAAGCTCGGGAGACCAGAGAGTGGAGAAAGCAACCAGAAATAAAGCTGACAGGCTGGGATCTTTGTTGAGGTCACGGTTCCTGGAGGGTCTAAAACAGGGAAGATCAACCCTACACAAGCACGATGACTAGGGCGGAAACACACAGGATAAGCAGGAAGGCAATGGAGATTAAGGAGGGTAGGGGAGGTGAAGGCAAGCAGGGAACTGGAGAGACAGAAAGCAGTAGTTAATTGCTCAGTAAGCACCATGGAAGGAAGCAATACCTTATACTTAGTGTGAGGGCAGGCTGGGATACAGAGGCAAGGAACAGGTGCAAGTATCAATCGGGGCAATCCGGGGAGCCCGCTCAATGGGGCATGATATAAAACATCATTTAATGACGGCACTGGGAGGCAGTGTGTTGAAGATCACTGGTTTGAGCTCTGGCCTTAGCAGAAAAGCCACAGGTCCATGGGCCCTTGAGCAAGGCCCTTAACACCCGGCTCCATGGGCACCTTAGGTGACTGTCCTTTGCCTGCCCCAAGCTCGCACTCATCTTTGTGTGTCTTATGGGGGTGCAGAACAAGTTAGGCGAAAAGAGAATTCCCCTATAAAGTTTCATTCTGCGGTATCCTGTCCTCTGGTCTAGGGTTTTCCTGTACAGGTAAAACAGTCCCCGCTTAATGCAAAGTACTCAACCCCACTAACTTCATGAGAATATTGGGAAACAATGCCAAGGACAGAATAATGAATCCGATTATTAGTGTGTCCAGACTTATGCATGTTTTGTAAACAACAAAAGATTATATACCAATGTTTCATAAGAAAACAGACAGGTGGACATGACATACCCCACCTCAATTGCCCTCCCCCAGTTCAGATGTGTTCTATGGTCCATGTTTGAAATGGTCAGTCATGTCCAACTCATTTCCATCCTCTGTTCACCTTAGAAACAGACATATTCACACATATGTAGCAGCTCAACTGACACTGTGTCTATTAAAGGCTTTTTTTCACCAAGTTACCTGACAAGGTTATTACCAGAAAACAAAAACTCAAAATCAGCAAGATAAAGGACTTTCCTGGGAATCCATAAGCGTAAAACACAACCCACACCAAGGAAACCTCAGCTTCGCACCTATCGATAAATAGCACTGCGCCAGGCGTGGAACGCCCTTATCGTGACAGCGACTTGAGCAGTGTGACAGATCAGAAGCACAACCCTTGAAACAAATGGTCTCTTCACCAAAGCTGCACCTTCTATGCGGGATATTTGTGATGATTTTCAGCTGGGCGAGTTCAACTGACTATATATCACATAACATGAGGGATGATGTCAGAAAAATGAAGGAATACTTTGTAAGTATAGTCGCTGTATACGATGATACTGGTCCGATATGTGTTTGGCTGGGATCATGGATACAGAATAACTTTTTGCCTCTGAGTCCAACCATCCAGTCATCTATCGTCAATGGTTTTTGGAGAAATTTAAGGTGCTGCTTGAGCCAGTCGTCATGACTGAGTATATAGTTTAGTGGGTATATAGTTTGTGGTTTGCTCAAATGAAACTGAGCCATGCTTTATCATTTCAGAAGTGTTAAACTATACAGAGAACGTTGTCGCTTCCAGTCTCAGCTAGGAGTCTGAAGACACCAAGATGTGCCACACATTTCCCTTCTGTTCTTCTTTGCAGAAAACCAACGACAAGTCTTTGTTCCACAACCCCATTTTCCTGAGAAGCCTGAACAACCTGGACAACTTTAAAGTAAATATTAATTCACGTTACTAACTGACCTTTACTGCATTTTGCAGCGAAGCAGTCATGTAATCTCCTACTGCTTCCAGCGGTTTGACTGTGTGTATGCCGGCGTGTGTGTTACTCGATGATGGACAGCTCCCTGATTTGTGTTTGGCTTTGACAGGATGGGGAACAGGGGGTGATCATTGGAGAGGTCCTGGAGGTGTACATAAACATTCTGTCACGCATGATGAACAACACCACAGATCCAGATATGAAGGTCAGCATCAGCCATACCAGGAGTAGGTTGGAAACCTTAAAGAAGAACCATTTCCCAAACACTGGAACCCTGAAGGCCCATCTTCAGGACCTCTGGGCAATTGCGGTAAGTGGACCCGATACCACAGGAAGCCTCTTGAGTTGGTCTCAAAAGAAAACCACTGACAGGGATCCCATGATTGAGCAGTTTTTGTTAAAAACACTACCTGGTGTTGGTGGCTGATTTCTGGATGTTGTGATGACTGGGTTATCTGAAATGTACAAAATGGGATGTGCAGAATTTTTATCCCAGATCAGACATGCTTGAAAAATCTCTAACAGTCACTAGCTGTAGACATAGAACCAAAGATCTAGTTGCCAAGATTGGCCTATTTTGGACTCGTGACTTCATATGAGAATTAACGCATTATACTGAATATATAACTCTACTTTTTCATATGTGATGGTCAAGGATTATAAAGATGACTTCCTTTGACAATTTGATCACTCGATCTTCCCATTGACATGCAGTCATGAAATAGATTACGTTTTCCTTTAACTCGCAAAAAAAATGTGTTTTTCTGGGATGCCTAAACCTCAGAGATTAAAAGTGCATGTTAAATTTCTTAAATCATTGCTTTCGAACGTAAAAATATGACATTGAGGAGAACCATTCTACACATTGATAGAGTACCTGTCGTGATAAATCCTAAGGGCTTTTGTTGCTTCCATTTAGCCTGATGACCTGCTGGTCCAGAGAAGGGCAATACAAGAACTGTTGACAGTATTCAACAGAGCATCACTCCTGGGCAGCAAACTGCAAGCGTGCAAGGAACTTTCTCGCAGGAAACGGCAAGCCCGCACAAGCCGGATATAGCAGTTTCACCAGGCCTCCATTTAACTTTAATTAACTTAATTAACTTTACCTAATTTAACTTTTTTATTTAATTTATTAATTTTATACCTAAAATGTATGTATAATTTTGGGAAGGTTTGTTTTTAAATTAATTTATTTGTGCTTGTATACAAAAGGAATTTATACATTTATTTATTCATTTTCTATCTACAGTGTTTGTAAAATGACAAAAGAACTCCATACCATTGTGCTCAGTGGTGATGGTCACAGTTTTTGCAATTTTATGCAAATATAATCTAAACTCACTGTAAGTTTGCAGAATCATTTGAAGTATGGTCTATGACTATATTGACTATCTCTGACTATGATTAAAACAAAGAAAGATGCATCTCATTGTGTTGCATGTCTTACAGTTTAGTATTGAATCCCATTGTCTTTTCTTGGTGAAAAACAGTGAATGATCTGAGTGATGAAAGACTGCCCTATTCCAGCAACACAGAACTGGAACGAAAGGACCTCATACAGTATCAGCGCTCACAGAAAGTCTTGGGACGCTTGCTTAATTCCGTAAAAATATTCCAAATTTATTGATTTCATAATAAAAAATATTATTTTTTACAAAAAGTATAAATCACAGTAGAAACGTGTAATGTTTATGTAAAACATTAATTTCAAGTAGTCATAAATTAAAACCCAACTAACAGTAAGTTGAGCTGTTCACTGACATGCAGTCTCACTGGGTACTTTTTAATTAGTAACACCTTTGCAGTGGCATATTACTCCTAAAGTTTGTGTTTCGTATCCCTTTGGGAACAATGACCACAACTGGAATTAATAGCAAAATGGTAAGAACAGAACTGAACGAGTCAGTCAAAAAATAATGACACTTAATAAAATGTAAATGTCTCGGCGGAAGATATATGCAAGTACGTTAAATATTACTTGTCATTGGACTTTTGTTATAGAACCAATAAATTTGCAACATTATTACAGAATTAGGAATTAACACTTTCTGCATGCACTGTATTTATCTCATCACACAATCCTTTTAATGACAGTGTAAGAAACCGGATACGTAAGGTTTAATGTCAACACATCCTCAGAGGACAGGGCCCGTAACTGCAAGGCAATGTGTCTATCGCTCATGCAGAGACACTGCCACACACACACACACACACAAACACACACACACACACACACACAAACACACACACACACACACACACACACAAGCACTCAGAAACACACACTCACGCCTCTTGCAGTAACCAAACAGACAGACTGCACGGAAATATCACACCTTGCATGAAAATGAGAAACATTGTTACTCATCTGCTCAGGTCTCACATATGTTCCTTCCCACGCTTGGCAGAGTGCTTTCCAACGGTTGTCTTTAAATGTGACTCTACTCAGGCCGAATGCACCCCCATCTCAGCCCATGTGACCATGTGAGGCTGCATCATGAAGAGAGACACAAGCCCTCAGTAGGGTTTTGGCTACAAGGCTTGTAAGGAAGAGATTCACACTTTCACTCTCCCATCTTCAACTTCATAGCTTTTCTGAGTTTCTGTAAAAAAAAAACAAAACTATGCTTATATCTACATTCAACAAACAAAACTCTGTATGAATATCATTTACAAAAGTACATTCTGAACACATCATTCATCTGTCAGAGATTTGCAAGAAGAGGTATTCCTTGTCATGAAACAGCCCCAGCGTGAATGTGGGGGCGATGAGGCTATAATAAGTGACTCTTAAACTCCCCCCCCCCCGGGGGTGTCTTCTACAAGGCTAAGAAACCAAGAATTTCTTCATGTTAAAAATACGCACAGAGTAAGAGGCACGTGAAACCACAATCAGCATTTACCGGGATCATCGAAACCACAGCGTTGCACGAAACCACGAGATCCAAGACTAATTTGCTGTCAACACAGATCAACGGGGAGATAAATGATAAGCACCTACAAAAGTAGCTTCACATGCATACTCAGCTTCAGGCTCATGGACAAACCTCCATCAGCTTCAGCATTCTTCACTAACTAATAGCGTGTTGCCTACTGATATAGCTCCGCTGCATCCCTCAAGCTGGGGGAGTAATTGGTCAAATGTCCTTCAGAATCTTTGAATATCTAATTGTTTTTACTATGGGGAAGATACTTTTCGGATGACGTTTCATCTTTCTGTATCTACAGGAGCTTATTATTTTGACAGCTGAGCCTCAATAACTAGGCTGTTGATTGTGCTTCTTCCAGTAACCAAACAGCTGCCGTCCGTAGTCCTTACACTCTCACGACTAAAATCTCCAGCTCTGGGCCCCCTCGTCTGCCGCGAGCTGAGCTGTCATGTGACGGTCCACAGGAACCCACTGGATGTGGAGAAAATATGCAGAACTGCTTACGGTAAGCAGTGCATATAAACCCCCACGGACTGTGACAGTTGACACCACAAACCTCAGCTGCATCACAGAGCACATCCACGTCCTGAGCGCAACAGCATCTCTATCTCCGGCTCTACATGCAATAGGCCTCTAGACCCAGCCCCTATCTCCAGCCAGAAGGTCGGACTCTTTTCTCATGGTTTCTCTAGTAGAGGCTTCCACTGGGCAAATTTCTGGATATTTTTAAAATGCATAATATGACTATGAGGCACAGTGAACCTCTCCTTCCATCTGTGTTGTTTTTATTCCTGTTCTGGTGTGAAGACGCAAGGCCGCCCAGTGCAGGAGAAAGTATCGTCTTCAGCAGTTTCATTCTTAGCCACTGGAGCTCGCTTTTCGCTTGTCTGTTCTGTTCCAGCTAAATCTCCCACCACAGGGAGGCGGCTGTCGCACATAAACACCAAAGCCTCCCACTGAGCAGGCACTCTGCTAGTCCCTGACTTTATCTCTTTTCATAGCATTGGAAAGTGCAGTGTTGGGGCCATTCCGGAATGCATTCGTCGATTCCAATCCAAATCCAAGGAAATGGAACTGGAATTGAAATTTAAATCGCCCTGAAATTCGAATTCAATTCCAATTCTGTTCCCCAGAGTTGTTCTCCCAATCCCAACTCCAGTTCCGTTTCCTGATTTGCACTGGAATTGACAAGTGCATCTCAGAGTGGCCCCAACCCTTTTCGGCAGAGCCTTAGAAACCCCTACTGGTATCACCAGACAGAGATCCTGATTATGTTTTAACATGACTTGATTGTGATGGTGCTACAGGTGTACCGAGAAATTATGAGCCGCCTGACAAGATGTCTGGGCCCCCACCCAATCAAGTATAATTTTACATATTCAAGGGCCCCTGTCAAGTGCAGTGCTCCCTGAATCTTCCATGCACCCCCCCAACGCCCACAGATGGTACTCTTCAATCATACACCGTGTGGAAGGAAATGTGGACAGATTTTGTCTAAACTTCTGCCATGGAAACAAATTCTCTTAATTTCTGAAATGCTTAATTACCACCAAAAGCAGTTGCTATGTGCCCAGTTTGTGGTGCTTGAGTCCAGTTGCGTGTTTGTGACTCGGACTTAGACATGCATGATTTAGACCTGCACTTGGACTTGATGGTTTTATGACTTGTTTTTTACACTGTGATTTGTAATCTCAAAGAAACCAAAAAAAAACAGGGCCTTCGAGCTCTCCAGCACTAGCCGTAACCAACTCACAGCCACAACTAGCATAGTGTTTATTTTTCACCCATGTCAGGAAATGTATTCATTCATTTCACTGAGCATTCTGAGCTGAAAAACTGCTCTTCAGCAAAAACTATTAAAAAACAGTGATACATATTGAATTGGCAAACAAATGTCAATATAGTACTGAATCGGGATGTGTCTGCCAATTCCCACTCTTAATGCTCATGCAGATTGTGGCAGACTTCACATCCACGCTTCACAGCCTCCCCTGAAAGTTATAGAACTTGTTGTGGTAGCATAGTATTAAATACCATGTTGTACTGTTACAAACAGTTCTTTGCTAGTTATCGCATTTCTGATGCGGTAACGAACATCTAAATTTATTGTACAAAACATTTCAATAAAACCAGTGTATTTATATTTTGTACGTTACATTTATCTCTGTGTTTGTACATTTTACCTGGTGAATTGTGACTTGGATTTAGAAGCATGCTCTCATGACGTGGGCTTGGGCCCCCAGTCAGGGGTGTTTCTAGCTTGTATGGTGCCCTGGGCAACCCCCCTCCCCCCTTAACCCCCCTCCTCCACCAACAAAAATTATGTCTATTATTATCTAAAAAATTATGTCTAAAAATGATCTCCTACCCATCCTTGTCAAAAATAAAAAAACCACAGCACCAAAACAAACATTCTGCTGTTTCACACTTAAGCATCGACACATTACCCCCCCCCCCCCAACACCTTCAGCCAAGAGTCAAAACTAAACAAATTCACCTTGGTGGCATGCAGACTGGCTTTATATCATTCTTAAAAATTTGCACAAACCAGACAAAAATACAATATGTCAGTGAAACTATCACAGTGTTATGAATGAATTGTGGTTTATTTGGTAGTATTTCATATTGTGAATGATTTTACTAATTGCATTAGTACTGTAAAAAGTTAGTGATGCCTATTTGATAGATTACCCTGCTCCCCCTACCTCGGGCTTCCAGTGGGGCAACCTGGGGCTTACTAACTTCTCTTTGGGCTCATGGGTAGGGGGGGGGGGGCTAAGTAGACCAATTGGAGATACTTTTGAAGACAAAAGAGAAACAAGAGGGAATTAAAAAGATGGAACATTAATAATATGCTAATGAAGTGTGAGATGCCAGCAATATAACTTACCAATGAGGGTATATAATTTACTGATAAGGGTGTATAACTTACCGATGAGGGTATATAACTTACCAATGAGGGTATATAAGTTACTGATAAGGGTGTATAACTTACCGATAAGGGTATATAACTTACCGATGAGGGTATATAACTTACTGATAAGGGTATATAACTTACCGATGAGGGTATATAAGTTACTGATAAGGGTGTATAACTTACCGATGAGGGTGGGGGTGGGAGTGCTGTCGGTAAAATCTGCTGATTGGAGGGAGGGGGGGTACTGCACCAGCAAGAAGTTCCATGGCCTCTTTTTCTAAGATTAGTCTGGGATTTTTGTGACGCTTGTTTAATCGTGTTCTCTGTGCATCTGTTGTCTATCACTCCGGAGGGACAAAGACAAGGCATATGTAATGCTACCCTTTGATCTTTGCTGTTTTCTTCTTCTGTTAGGCGACTTGGTGCCAGTTTGCTTGGCAGTGACCAACCGGTAGACTCCAGTGTTAAAAGAAAGATGAGTAGTATAAAGGGTTAGGGTTATGGTTAGGGTTAGGGTTAGGAGAATAATCAAAGTAGGTCACAGTAGAATAATCAATTACAGGCGGGATGGCCTTTCCAGAAAACTGTTGCTACAAATACAAATAACATACATGTTGCTCTTTTTATGTTATATGCTTAAACTTAACTTCTGGAAATTTCTTATTTTTCGAAAGGGCTCAGGCGGCTGCCTATCCATTCCTTACGGTAAGTCCGTCCCTGGGGGTGGCCTGAGGTCACCCCAGCATCTTGTACTTCTGCGTGTGCAAGCTATCTTATAAACTAGAATCCGGATGCCCACTCCAGCAAGGTGATATGATATTACCAACATGACATACTGTACAAATGAGTGATAGAAAACCAATCACAGAAATGTCATCATTTGTAATTTTATTTT
>JAODJU010000062.1:22264130-22282960 GCA_026776725.1 Gnathonemus echidnorhynchus | reverse complement strand
TAATCGGTTAACCGGTTTCAACCGGCTAATGAGGCTCGGTGGTCGGTCAAGAAATTTTTTAGTTTTCGCCATCCCTAGCTAGAATAGTTCGCTGTTTGTTACACCTGCCAGTGCCACGCCAAATGTTAGCCAGTCGACATTTTCTGTTTAAATTTCCTCTCAGGTGTTTTCATATCCAGAGAAGCGACAGTCTTTTAGGCCCCAGAATTTATTCTGAAGACTGTCTGGCCTTCGCCGTCCCCTCGCCTTCATCTCCATATGCAAGCTGTCACTTCCCCCGTGCCGTCGGGCCGCAATGTGTCACATCCTCCAGATCCGACCTGCAGCTGAGTGGTTGCGCTATGATGTAACAACTGCGTGGGCTTGAAGGAGATTACAGTCACAAGTAACGCTCCCGCATAATGCGGACATAAAGCATATGCTTCGGTGTGTGCGTTGAAACGTCTAAACACGTGGCCTCCCATTGGTGTCGTCCATCCAGGAAGGTTTAAATATGAAAAACACAAGGATGGAAAGGAGTGGTTAGCGGCCAATCAGGGGTTCCGTGTTTCCAGCGAGCTGACCAATCATGGCCCATGAAAAGCCGCCAACAGTTTCTGTGAGCAATAGGAAACATTGATGCTCCAGTGAGTCAGCACTATGGGGGAGACTACATTGTTTAGATGTGGCTAAGCGAGTCCCAGATGAGCCCCGTTCAGACCAGGTAGCAAAGAGAAAGAAACCGTTCAACAGACAGCAGTTTATTAAGACGCATCTTTTGGCAGGCACTGATTGACAGGTGTGGTGATGTCGGGCTGCATTGGTTCCTGGCAAATTCCACGAAGTTGTAGGTTTGTGAGTCACAGACAAGCCTTCCCGACAATAAGTGTAAAGAATTCAGTACAACTACAAGGTGATCATGACCATCGGCATTCCTAAACTGAGAATCACTTCTCCTTCTGCAGTTGTGTATATGTTGCATTTTTTGAAGCTCTTGTAGATGCCAAGAGCAGTGACAGCTGCCTCAGCCAACACATACTTCTACAGACCTTGTGATGATAGGCGTCTCAGCGAAGCAACCAAATTACCACTAGGTCTCTCTCTCGCCAGAGATAATGCGGATGGTCCTTTTGATCACAGCCCCTCTTTGACGAGCGATGAGTAAGCTTGGGGCTTGGTCTTATTCAGTGTTTTCCACGCAAGATGGGATTGTCTATCCTCTGTAAATTCACCTTTAGTCTCCTGGTCAGGTTTCAGGCTCCTGCTTCCTGTTGGAGTTAGTTAGTTAGTTCTTTCCTAGTGTATACTTTGCCAGAGTTCTGCCCGATGGCCAGTTCCCATGTACTGGTTCATACCCTCTGGTTCTCCTTTTTACTCAACAATCCACCACACCTGAGGATCTCCTTCACTGATCTTGTTTTGGAGCTGTCTGGTCTGTCAGAGGTCTTAAGTCCATGTGATCAGGAGGATGGCTTGACAGCTGGGTGGCATAATGATGCCTGTTTTGTTAGGATATTTGAGCAACTCTTAGGGGAGGAGATTACGCTGTGAACCATCATCTTCACCCTTCAGAATCTTGGTGCAGATTGTCACCTTTGTGATCTTTCCCTGCATGTTCTGTAATAAATTAGTCTATATCTTTGTCATTTCACCAGCAACGCAGCTTTGAACAAGACTCAAATTCCAACAATGCTGCCAGCAGAGGAATCAAACCCACAACCAGCAAACACTCTAGGAACAGGCAATAGAGAAATCCTGACCTCTAGTGATAAATTTAAAACATTACAATAGAAAATATTTCCCCCCTCAAGTGCTGCAGGAAGGCGAGCAGACTTTCTGAAGCATTAACAAGCACCAGCTATTTAGAGTAACAGCTCAGCACAGTTGTGTCTACCCTGACCAGGATAAGCAATTGGAAGATAAACCGTATACTGCATGTTCCATATGCTGTATGTTCTATATTTAGCAACCTCAGAAGTGTGAGACCCCAAATGGAAATGTAATTCTTTGCAAATGTGAATATGATAATTTTTCAAGATTTTAATGCTTTCCTTTTAATCTTGTACAGCCTGGATTGTAGTATCCATTACAGTGCAACAATTGGGATTAAGCAAAAAAGGACACAATGAATTGACAGGGAAGACTGTCAAACACTTTATTAATTACAAAACATCCTGTATTTAAAAAAAAAAACAAAAACATTTTAAATGCACATTATGCAAATTAAGCGTGCGTGTTTGCCACTGCACCGCACTGCACTCCATTCAGAAGACTAGATATGGGAGCTGCGGTGTAATTGAAACCAAAACCCCCAAAACGCTTGTAGCTCCTTCACTGAGGTGGGGCTGGGCCAGTCCAAGACAGGGCCTGAGATTCTTCTCTGTCCCTTCAGGAGAGAGTCCCAAACTTAGAAAAAAGACCTGATGTAAAACTCACATTTGTCCAGCTTCACCTAGAACATTGTTCTGTATAAGTCAGTCAAGCCTTTGATGGATGTGTTTTATATGTTGGTTTTCAACTGGGGAATAAATCAGAATGTTATCAAGATATAAAGTGTAGATGTTAATCATATACTGAAGAACATTATTGACAGGGGGGCATTCATTAGGCCAAAGAGCATTACCTCATACTCATAGTGTCCAAAGTAGGTGCAGGATAATACTTTCCACTCAACACGTACTCAAATGTAGATAAAGTTGTAGGCAGCCTGCAGATTGAGCTTTGTGGGGGTCTTAGCAGACCCAAGTCATTCAGTGGTGAAGGGAAATGACTTACAAATAATGGCTTTTAGTCATTATCGCATTCAGGCTGCAATAGTCAATATGATGAACAAGCCAGGTTTTGAGGGGGATGTTCATGGTCTTGCATGAATTACTGAAGTTACTGCCCCCGATACTGATGCAATGGAAAAGAAAAATGTAATCACTTATATGACTATGCAGCAAGGGAGGACGCGACTGCCTGCTTTTCTGTAAGACCTGTCATACTGAAATCATGTATAGGACAGGGTGTGACTAGCTGCAGTTTCGCATTGTAACTTGTGCTTAATTTGCATAATGTGCATTTTAAATGTTTTTTTTATTTTTTTTTGAACAGCCTACATTGATACACTTGCATCGTAGTAAACGTTAAAAACTGATTGGCCGGTGTTTCTACTGGACAATGCACCTCGAAGAGGCAGCAGCCTGCATTCTGCAAGGACTGCCGAAAATGATACCAGATGCTTCCGCGGCTGTCCACAAATGAATCATAGCAATGTTTTCAGGCAGCATGTGTCAAAAGTGGAAGCTTGGGTGTCTGCTTGCATGTCTTTTATGTTAAATATTCTATTAAATATGAAGGAAATACAACAGAATGTTAAATAAGCAGCACAGATGGAGTAGATGTCCAATACTCCAGTGAGAATTAATGAACTGACCATGAAACTTTGCTGCATTTGGGCCTGCGGCTTTACTTTTCTGGTGATGGCAGTGAAATATCTGGGCCAGAGCCAGCATGTGGGACTCATCGGGCCTCCTACTGGCGGGAGTTCGGAATCACAGTATGACACAGTGAAAACACTGACACAAAACTGCACCCGGGTCGGCGCCTGGAGGCGGCCTTGCTTGGTTTGGAACACTCTGGGGTTTCATGTTTGCATTTCAGTTCCGTGCGTTTATGGCAAGACCAATCTTTGGTTGTCTCAGCACCAACTGCAGCACCACGCAGTGGGGAATAAGCAAAGGCAGAGCATTTAATGTGACAAAAGAAAGGGGAGTCCCCAAGAAATGCCCAGCTCACCCACTTGTGTTCATTTCAGTGGCGAGGGCACTGCAAGGCTTCAGGACAACACTGCCATGCAGAGGCAAAACACTGTAACTGCATATTTTATCGAAATTGAGTTATGAATGAAATAGGGTCACTTCGGTCTCATGATGAAATATATAAGTTCAACTATGCTTGGTTTTGCAGAAAACACTATTATTTATCCACTGACTGGGTGAACAGTCAAAAAACCTTTGAAGCCTTTCTTCTCAGTTTCAGTGTTAGTTACTGTATCTTGCCTTTGTGAAGCGAAACAGCACTTGAACAAGATCCCTGTATTAATCCTCTGTATTACCCATTTCCCTTTGTAGGTCTTTTTTGGTTCTGTTAATAGTGTTTTACCCCATTGTAGTTCTGACCCCATGTGGTTTTATTGTTTTGTAGTTTACCCCATTGTGTTCTGTTTCTTTAAAAAACCTCCCCCCCCTTTTTCTCTTGGAGTCACTAGGGGATCATCACCTTTTTTCCCACCTGCTCCATGCAGCGCTGTAACAGTAACACCTACCTGGACGATGTGGTGGCAGCCGTTCTGCGCCAGTACACTCACCAGTTAGGTGGTAAAGGGGCAGGAGCGAATTCACCAGTTAGATACAGGGGACGATTAGGAATACAGAAGATATGAAAGGGCCACAGGGGGCAATTTTAGCCAGGACATCCGGGTAAAAAAAGGAGTAGGCATCCCTACTCTTTCAAAAGAACTGCAAGGATCTTTAATGACATCAGAGAATCAGGACCTCAGTTTGACATCTCATCCGAAGGATGGCACCATTTGTGCAGCACGGTGTCCCCGTCACTGCACTGGGGCACTGGGATCCACACTGACCACAGGATGGGCTCCCCCTGTTGGCCACAACAAGATCTTTTTGAGCAGCAGCCCAGCTTTCCTAGCTGGTCTCCCATCCAAGTACTGGCCAGGCCCAAAGCTGCTTAGTGTCAGATGGATTACCTGGTCAGAAGTGCTGGTACCAGTTGTATGGCTGCTGTCTTCATTTCGGACCGTGACCCACAGCCAGAGAGCAGTCCATTCCTGCGCCTCACCACAGTGCTTAGTCTCTGCTTTGGTCATTTGAGCTTATAGTTTTAAGGCAGCACACACAGCGAGTGGCTGTCACACATGCAGAGCGAGACCTTGCATAGCCTCAGGCTTAAAGCCCTCATTAACATAAATACATACGTGCCCCGAAGCTTCTGGCTTAAGAACAATACTGTGGTACGACATACATACTAATGTAACGGCTTGAATCACTACGCTGCCTGCTGACACTCGAGGTATTAAATGTGGGGGAAATCGAGACAGCTTAAACTGTGTGCCACTTCGTGTCAGTCTGACGACCTACTGCTGTTCTTGAGCCCAAGCCACCCCCCCGCCAAGAGACTCCCCTATCAGTCTGGACTGGAGGCCCCCACCCCATGTCCTCCCACCCTCTGATCTCCCCAAAGATGAGCAAATTAAATCCGCGATGAGGCTCCTCGACAAAAACAACAAGTTCTCGCCGAACCCCGTTACTGATGGCTTCACACCCCGCCAGCATCGCCATGGCAACTTTGCACTATAGACTGGCGGCCATGACACAGCACACTCTAAAGAGGACAGGCCATAAAAACTGGGTAATATTTATATAAACATTCAAAGTATCTTATGCTTCTGGACTGTACAAAAACTATAAATGGTTAAACGCACAATGTGACAGTAGTTTTCTTCCTTTATAAATATATATTTTTTCCCTTTTGCAGTTTGGAATGGCTAATTACCCTGTTGTAAGTCTTCCCCTGCTTATGTGACACCCACAACAAAGGGGAAGTCGGAGGGGGACTTTTACATTTGTGGTGCTTTTCCACTGCCACCCAAAACTGAGCCATACCCGAGTCGTAACATGACTTGGCGGTTTTCCATTGTAACACACGCGAGCCATACCCAAGCCGTAACCACGCTGACACGGCCCTGCTTATCAGCAGTGCTGGAAGTGCAATCAAACCCAGCTGGTTGCATCACCACCACCTGTTTAGTCGAAATGCACAGAGATACCGGTATTCTGTGCATGGATTATCTGAAGGAAAAAGGGCATATTCTATATATTATTCAGTATTAGTATTATCGAACATTGCGATGTATTGATCCATTCCCGTTAACTTGGAACATTCAACCTCCTACTTAAAGGAGTACGATAGAACAGCTGAATGGAATGGATTCGTAATGCAATTTTACGCAAGCAAAAGATAATTCTATTAGCGTTTGATACTTGCAAAACATGGCGATTCTCAAAGATGTGCTAGCAGAAATTAGCATTGGCTAATGATAAATGTAGCGGGGAAATTTCACCCCGCCTTGGTAGGGGGGAAACCGGCTGTTATTCTACCCAGGAAGACTAAGTAATGAGAGGACCTGAGTCCCAGTATTTGCATGTGCAAATATGTTTTACCCGACCTACTGCAGTAGGGTGTTGGAAGGCAGGTTCAGGGGACGAAATGGACACGGTGGCACCCTGAAGTATATGTACGCTTTCAGCCACGTATCGATATACCCTGCCAACAGCCCTGCACTCCCAAGACCCACCACATCAGGTGGGATGCCCCTACCCCCAGATAGTTACACGACGTTCGAATGCATAAATCACCCTAAACACAAAATAAACACATAAATGAGTGATTTATTGTAAACGGAAAGGTTGCTTGTCTTTCTGTTGTCCACCAACCTTAAACAGTAGGCTATAAAGCACAAGGCATAAAAGAAAATACAGACACTCCTCTACTTACGAATGAGTTACGTTCCGAACAGCTGTTCGTAACTTGAAATGTTCGTAAGTCGTTATTCAACATCATTTTAAGGGTATGCACAAGTACTGTACAATAAACTAGAATGTTGGCAGTATGCACGCTACGCTGTTGCGCGGTGGGAGTAGCGGCCAGAAGTCGTACTAGGTAGAATTGGCACGCAGAAAAAAAAAAATTATGTTGCGTACAGGAAACGGGAGCCTAAGGAATACAATTTGGACATGCAGTCCTCTTTGTTCATATGTCTGGAAGTTTGTAAGTTGAAAGTTCGCACTTTCCCCTGAATTAGGCCACAATAACTCAAAAATTAAATAACTCGAACATACCCTTTTAGCAATTCACCAGAATTTGTCTCGTCACCAACAATAACAGAAAGCCCAGGTTTAACTCAAAAAGCAAAACATGTCAGGGTTACAATACTTCAGCAAAACATAGCACAATACCAATCGTCGCTTATTCAAAGTCCAGTACATAAATGACATTAAACAAACACTTTAAATTACCGTTCGACTGCACTTAACAACTACGTCCAACACACACATTATCCATTTAATTGTCCAAACTGGCAACCTTACCGAGTCCTTTACCCGGGCGAAAGGGTAAGCAGAATGAGCGGGTTCACCAGTCGACGAAGGAATGGGTCGAGATGAGTTGCAGAAGGAGGCCTCTGTATGGCAGGGTCATTCCTTCACACAGCATCCGAGGTCGAACTCGCCCGAGCTCCGGGGCCCTGGATCTCAAAAATGGCGCACACGGCCTCCACTTCAGCACCGCTGACTCGAATGCCCTCCTCCACGATATTCCTCAGCTCCTTCACTTCCACTCGATGCCAGGATACGACTCGAACTCCCGAAAATACCACTCGTCACCCCCCGCCATTGCCGACCACACCCAAACAACAGCCCCACTGCGCCGCTGTCCTCCGCTGCAGATCAAAATGGCGCCCAGCACATGTACGCCGGACTTCTCGCCACGCTCTCTGCCTGAGACGGCTCAGCCTCAATAATTCTAATAAAAAAAACGCAGACTTTTGTCCTGCCAAAAACAAAACCGGGTCGCTCGGGTTCAAAGTATAACTACCGTGATTCCTTTTGGAAACTTCACGCGACTCTGTTCCCACTGCACCCGTCTGCCATTACCCAACCCCGCGCTCTCGTTCGCCTCACGTCTCACCGCGTCAGACCCGCCCACCAACGCTACTCATTGGATAAGCATGACCTCATGAATCACCAGGGCCCAGAGACTAATAGAAAAACTTTAAAATAAAAGACTATGGATCTTGATATCTGCTACATAAAGTTGGCCCCTCTGTATAATTATGGCCCCTCCTGTGCTCCCCACCTTAAAAGATCCTAGAGTTGGCCCTACTTCTGAAGTCCAACCTGTTGTTGATGGGAAGGCTGTATGACAAAAGGGTGTCCAGGCCATCAGCCGCACATGACAGAACATAAGTCATGGTCCTCCTCCCTGGTTAAGTGATTTGTATCACAGCCTATTGTTGGTTTTTCGCCAAAGGAGTGTGGAATATGACATGAATAATTCAGGTATTCCTCTAAACCGGAGCGGAAACCAATCCTCGCAGAACGAGAGCCGTCTACGCCATCTGACTTTAATCTCAACCCAGAAATGAGCTGCCTCTAATCTCCTCTTTGTGTTAGAACAAATTTTCATCAATGTGCAGTGAAATTGGCATTCAGCCAAGGCTTTTCACATAAAGCACATATTGCATATATAGGACAAAAGCCTTGGAGTGCAGCTTCTATTTGCTTAGTTCAATTTGCTCAAATACCCTGTTGACCATTTTACAGCCCATAATAAAATGAGTACAGTCAGCCTCATGCAATATGACTTCATTACGCTTTTAGGAGAAGCTCCCTTCTGCCTCTTTGGAGCTTCTACAATCACATAGGAGTTTTACGTACGCAAAAAAAAAATTCTGAGCGTAGAATGAAAAATGACTAAGTCAGAGAGATAACCAATCGAATTATAGAGGAGGTGGGTCCATGTAACTAGAAGAGGTGGGATCAACCAATCAGATGTTTTGGCCCCACCTCCTCTACAATCTGATTGGTTAACTCCCTGAACCAATCATGTTTCGTTCTGCCTGTGTATGTGAACATCTGGCCAAAGTGTAGACTTGGGTGTCAATACTGAGCAAGGCTGTAGGTTTAAATTCAAGCTGGGAAACTGTTGATGTGTATTTGTACAGGCTAGTTAACCTAGACAGTGCCAATAAATAAGCAGCAGTAATGCATTGATGGGCTACAAATGATTTGGATGGTTTATGGTGTTCCTGTGAAGTGACAGATTCCCAGCGTCCACTTACTCCAAAGACAAACCCCCCCCCCCCCCCATCTTCCATTCATGCTGGAGGTGCTCAGTTACCAGATGTTGTATGTTAGGTCCGACAAGGAAACGGGGAATCATTCTTATTCCCTTTTCTGTCATAGATGAAGCCTTTTCTGTCATATAACTCGCTAATAACACACTATAATTACATTATAAACTTTTAAAGCATGAGTTCTCTCAATATGAATTTCAAATGAAATATAAGCAAATAAAAGTGTAGATGCTTTAATAATTATAGGTCATAAAAATATGTAGTAATTAACCAGATAACACAATGGATACTTCAGATAAATGTCGCTTCTTCTGTTTAGATTAATCCCATATGTGCTCATTCTGTTCTATATTGGCAGCAATACGCCCCTGGTGATGGAAATAATTTACTGCAGCCTTATTTCCTCTGGTCACTAGGTGGTGCTAGGTGGGTCTGCATGCCCGACCGTGCATTAAAAGAGAGACTAAACAAAAGTAGGGAATGTACATGTTAACGAATATAAGCGAAAGGTTTTGCTTAATCCTGGATTTTTTTAATTTTAAAAGGATTCCGATCGTTTGGCTGTATACCCAAAAATACGAGCATTAACCGGAGGCGGAAGATGCTTCTTCCCAGGCTGTAACACTGTGACGGTGTTGTGCCAGTGACACAGTTACAGTGAGCACAGTTTGCAGACGTTTGTCCCTGGAATCTGGACTGTCTTTCCTTCAGAAAACAAATAACAAACAACCAGAGTCAGCCTGTAGAGGTCCTTATTACTCAATGACAAGCTGATGAGGTCAGAACCGATAGGGGGCGGAGACTCCTTCTCATTGTTAATCCCATCCTATTGCCCCTCTGGATTACACCCACAACCGTAAATTACATAGACTGGCCTCACAAATCAGACATATTTCAATATATACTTTTATTATATATTTATTGCCTGTATGTTTCATAGACATCATATTTATCAAAAATCAAATTGATCCTCTTCATGTAACTGTCCTACCATCCCATATATACAGGTTGGTTCAGACCAGGTGTGTGGTCAGGTTATTTGTGTGTATTTTTAGACAGTAGGTCTCAGTATTACAATCACCTGGTGGTTGAGGATTGGCGCCATCTTTGACCGGTGACGTGCTTTCAGCAAGTCTACCCACATTCCTCGAACCGGCAGCGGCGGTTCCGTAACGGGGAGGAATCTGTCAGGGCGTCGCCGTCCGGGACATCTCCCAGGCTCCGCGGGCCCTCCCGCCCTCCATTGACAGCAACTGCATCATTACCGGCCGATTCCTCCATAAGAAGGCGGCTGAAATTCTCCCCGGAGCATCAATCCACTGGGCTATGTGGTTGCCAGGCAACGGTCCCACAAAAAAAAAAAAAACATGATGTGCCAGCATCCTTATTCCGTCACTGTCCTGCTAAAGCGTGACACGCTCTCAGGCTCACCTCGCCTTCGTATGAAGAAAAAGGCTATTTCTGCCCCTCCAAACATATGACACCTGTTTTTGTGGGTGACAGGAACAAGCAAAGACTCTGGAATGTAGTGTGGGTGGGACATTTTTGTCTCACTGTTTCGATTCTAAGTTTAGCCATATTAGTTATGATCAGCTTCTGCAATCATTTGTTAAGTAAGCTGTACAGCTGGTACAAACTGAGGGATCCCGTATTGGCTTATCTGGTTATGTCCTTACAAGAGATGCCTTAGAAGGTATATTTTGCGACATTCTGCAAATGCATTTGAAGCTCATTGCACTCTGAATAGTGTTCTAACTGTATTATTGACATCTATCATGTCATTAACTTAATCCATATTGCAAGTGACTTTCAGCATTTTTGTCTGTTAATGACTGTGGCAACCCCGCCCTACAAAAATGCAAGTCAAAGACAATGAAGACACGCGGCACTGAGGCAGGGCAGGGTGCGGTTATTAGGTTTCTAGGGCACTGAGCTTCATGACTCTTCTTTAAAGTGCAAATTCATCCAAGGACATCCAAGGTCCTTAGGTGGGATATTCGTCACCATCAGACCTAGCCTGTGACTCCCCCTTGAACCCAAGGATTCCCAGCCAGGTCACTTCAGTTCAGTGGCTGTCCATAAGGCAGTTCAACAGGCTACTAAAGGTCATATAGTCTTTCCATAGTTACAGTATTGTTTTAATCTAGATCTCCATCAAGTAAACATACGGCAAAAAAAAATCCCCTGTCAGACTTGCTGTACAGGAAATGAAATGCGCTTTTGAATGTGTTTGAATGCTTTAGGCTATGAGTGGAGGACTGAAAATTGGTAGAATTAAAGCACCTGTCAGAACACAAAGATGACTAAATACTTTATGTAAAGGCTATTCAAAATTAAAAGAAAACAAGTGTCATGGTAAAGCTAAGCAAATTTTCAGATGTTGATAAAACAGGTGGGGCAACTGGGAAATGCTTCAGGGCAGAGATTCGCAGAACTTTTCTGCCTCTTAACCAAGCAGCTAAATCAATGTTTCCCAATCTGGTCCTCAGGGAAACTGCAGCCGGTCCACGTTTTTGCTCCCTCCCTGTCAGACAGTCCACATTTTTGCTCCCTCTGGGCTCCCTGTCAGACAGTCCACATTTTCGGAGCTGGGAGGAAGTGAAAACATGGGGCTGTCTGTGGGTCCCCAAGAACTGGACTGGGAGACACTGATTTAGCTGCTTGGTTAAGGGGCAGAAAACCTTACTGGACCACCTTAGAAGGCCAGGAGCACAGGTAGACATTTCAGGTCCACAAAGTAAAAATCCGGACTAAGATTTAGTATCAACCAATGAGTTCAGTACTCTGAGACTGTGACTCTTTATGCTCAACTCATCGGTTGAAACAAAATCTTTGTCTGGATTTTTACTTCATGGACCCGAAATGTCCACCTCTGGCCAGAAGATCACCAGGGTTTTCTGGGAATTGGTAGTACTGCTTGCTCCATGATGGAGTAGATGATTTGACAGGGGTGTGTGGGGGACAGATAAATGCGTCCACCACCCTACCTACTGCAGACCCAGGCGTGAGGAACATGGCAAGGCCTTTTATGAGAACAGAAATAACTTTTCCTCTAATTGAGAGAGCCGACCTCGCTCTGTTTGTTCTTACACAGGGCTACATGAAGTTCCGTCTACTGTTTCCACCCCAAGGCCTGCCTGCAAAAACCTGCCATCTGTAGGAGCTGTTCTGGAACCATCCTGCTCAGTGTGCTGTACTGGATAGAAGCCTTTTTGGGCTGTACCCTGCTATACAGGGCTTGAGGTAACTCAAGCGGAAGGCCAAAATATCAGCAGCAACTAGATAGAGTACAAGAAGCACCACATTCTCTGAATGAAACTCTGAATGAAAATGGTTTTGGGTTCATTGACAACTGACAAGCTCACCGAAGTGTGGATTTTTCTAGTAACACTATGAGAGTCTGACGGATGTGATCTCAAAGACAACGAAACATTCTCCTTCGAACCGGCAGGCCTCAACAAGGGACTCACTGTAATCAGCTCCACTTTTGTATACACAAAGTAACTATGGATGAAAGCTGTAAGACGCCTTGTATGTCCTACCATCAGCTAATAAAATTCAAGCAAATATCATAGTGGACTAGCTACAGGCAAACAGGGCAGCCGGGAAGGTCGTGTGAAATGAGAGACACTCTGAGGGACAGATGGTGGTTCACTGGAGAACTAAACACACCACACTGACTCACTGCATGTCAGACATCGCTCTGATGTCACAGAATAAAACACATTGTGTGGGAGCCTAACAAAGTCATGGAAATCCCTGTACCAGGAAAGATTTTGTATACATGAATTTATAATGGATCACCACACACTCCTGTGCTTTGGGTAAACTGTGTTGTGAAAGGCAGAATATGAAAATTAATTGAATTCAATTGAATTGAATAAAGCCAAATTATAAGTCGCCCACATAATGTGAAGAAGGCCTTAACTAAAGTATGCAGAGGACTATGTAGATGAAATCCTGTGGGACAACAATATATGCACATGTAATCAGGTCGAACTCCAGCCAAGAGGAAATCTGAAAAAGCAAAAATCCCTGTCAAACCAGAGGTGAGACTCAAGAGCAAGCAGTGAGATGCCAGACGTCGTGTGTCAGGCACCTGCCACCTGTCGCTGGACCTGCTCCTGGGTCCCATTACATTACAGCTGCGCAATATGGCTCACAGCTGCGCAGATGGTGCCGCAGCCGCTCAGAGAGGCAGGCAGACGGCAGGATTCTGGCTACGCGTCAGGCCATTCCAAATATAAGAGGCCTCAGCTTTCCGGGGATTTAAGGAGAAATCCCTGTACAGGAACCTGACGCCACGTAACGGCCTGGCAGGACGAGGGTGTGATTGTAGAAGGCCCCGCTGCCAGCTTTCTTCTGTTGTTTGATTCTCAGGCAAAAGCAAACAACAAAACAGCTCTATGAGCCTGTCAGAGATGGAAATCTAGATGCCAAACCGGAACTTACCAGGGCACCAGTCAAGCTGAACGCCAAACATTTGGTCCGATTGACTGTTGACACAAAAGATAAAAATCAGTTTCTTTTGCTTCTGTCACCTTCCTCCTGTGAGTTCTGTAACGGGAAAGCATCAGGAAACACACTTTTGGGAAATACAGAACAACAATTCACATAATTGACCCTTTAATATAATCGCTGATTTAATCTAGTCTTTAGTTTGTTTAAGGCTTATTAAAATTATTAAACAATTATTCAATTATTAAAACTGAATAATTGTAGAACATATTAGCAAATGTTACCAATTATATTTGCTAATATTTAGATTTGAATGGGAGCATATACTGCAATGGGTTGGTGCCCAGTCTTGGTTTATTTCCTGCTTTGTGCCCCTAGGTTCTGGGATAGGTTCCGGGATAGGTTCCAGGATAGGTTCCGGACTCCTACAAACCTCTGCATAGGTCAAGTGGATATAGAAGGTGGGTGGATGGATGGATGGATGGATGGATGGATGGATGGATGGATGGATGGGAGTCTTTAATTGCAAGCTTTCAACTGATTGGCCTTTGAAATTCATATAATGACAACTAAGGAATCCAATGCTTTACAGTCCTCTTTAAATATTCTGTATGGGAGCCATGTGAGATTACAGAGTGGGTTGATGAATCATTCGTTACCGGCGATTACATATCTAAGTGTCACACGTTTCCGAGCGCCTATATTTGGTGCACACCCCACAGCGGTGAGGTTTCGCTGAGCTCAGACCGTTTTCATGTCAGCGCATCTATAAGCTGCCTTGGATCAATGCGGAGCCACTTCTCGTTGTAACATGGTCCTGCCCAAGCATGCTGAGTGCTCTCCATTACTAACCCAAGGCGGCCATTTTCAAAATCAATCGAAGCACGTCGTGCAGAAGCAGACAGTGACGTTACAGAGAGGCTGGGTGACGGCACCCAGGGCTAACGGCCTTGAAGTGTAACCACTTAAGGATGCTAAGAGGAGGGGCTAATTGCTGCCTGCATTCAGCCAATCTAAATGCTGCTCCATCTTAGCTTTCTGCTCCAGCATCTGTAGTCATCTTCCAAACAGAGGCATCCAAACACGTCGCCGAAGGCTTCTAGACATATAGAAATACCCTGAGTCCAGTTAGCATCACTGAAAAGCAGAGGTGACTCTTCAGACGTGCCTGTCAGAAAAGGGATTACACTCTATGAAAGCGATTCTGAAGCATTCCGTCTTAATTCCAAGTGTTTATTTGTGCACTAATCTCAGGGCAGCGTTTTATTTTGGTAGAGCCAGAAAAAGAACAGACATATGGCCATGGAAAATAAAGGCAGAACGACAGCGGAAGAGGAGAACATGTAATATTGTTCACACCACACACAGAGGAAGCACGCAGCCCCACAACCATGCCAAAAACATTCAGTAAGGTTGTTTTTTATCCAACCCAATCAAGTCTGCAGGAAACAGTTACACTTAATGAGTGATCCGTGATATATTCACAGTCATTTTGATTCCCTCTGCCGTTTGCCTCTCAGAGACACTCAGCTGTCTAACGATCTGCTCTTAGGTACACATGATCCTGCTTCTCGGCACCAGAGATTAACGCAAACGTGACCTGCTGAACAGGGGATTTTTACGTTTTTGCCAATTAGACGGCGCTTCTTTCTTGAGCGAACATGAGGATTCTAACCAGAAAAACAGGTTTTGGTTCAACCATCCAAAAGTAATAGAAAGGGTGTTAAAAATAGATTTTATGATTCATTGCCTTGGAGGCTGAAGTGGCAAAGCAACAGAGGGAAACTACAGAGACCTTCCTGGTAGGAAAAAAACAGGACAGGCAGCAAAACGAGCCACGCAAAGTGTCATTTCTGGCTTCGCTACTGCGGCTTCTGCTGCATTGCACGCATGGGCATTTCTGTCTGCTTCACCAAACTTAACATCAAAGAGAAAATCCGTGATTAGTATTTTCTTGCCGGTGGCAATTTGGCAGATCTGATGCATGTAAAACAGGAGAGGAATAGACACAATTCACATCAGTGGCATACGCTTTAATCCCGAGATCCTGAATAGAAACCAGGGACAAAACACAGGCAGGGTAATGAGAATTGGGTAGGGAATTTCTTTTAAGGCTCCAGCCAATGATCTTACAATACAAGACCCCATGACATCTGGCAACAAATGTGGCAAATAATAGGTCAACGAGGCCTTTTGAAACAGCCACCCTTATTGGCTGTTTTCATCATGCTTTGAGGTGCTCCAAAAGTTTACCCAATGAGATAAAATCCACTACCTTGCAGTCTGCTACCAGCCTTCAAAATATGGAAGAAAAGTTCTTCAGGTTAGAGCACGGTTAGGCTACCATTGTGTGGTAACTGTTTTTATTTATGCTTTGTTTGCAAAGATCAGCAGGTTCCATCTCGATCCCTTGGCTTATGTACCATGTTAAATTAATCATGCAACAAATTCATAAAATATGTACCATGTGCAGATGAAAAGAGGACAGAAACCATTGTAAGCATTAAAGATGACTGTCTGAGGGTAACTCAGGGTGCATCTGTATAAATTTAATATGTCTGTCTTTTACAAGTGTGATGCAGCTGTTTCCATCCAGTATCTCAACATCTTTATCACTAGAGGCTCTGCTCTCCAGTAACTCACCATGCAGCTAAATGGCTTCATTATTTTGGTTCTTGAAAAGTGTGTTTAAAAGGGCACTACATTACACTTATCAGCAGATGATTTTATGCAAAGCAACACACAATTAGGAAAGTATAGTCGGACAGTTGATGGAGCAATTGGGGTGTTAAAGGCGTCACTAAGAGGCCCAACACTGACATCACACTGTTGACCCAGGGAGTTGAACCAGCCACCTTCTGGTTACCAGCACAGCGCCCCCATCCTGCTGAGCCACAAATTGCACTAGCAGCAGATAAGGTTCTCATGAATCAGACAGCATGATGACCCATGGCACAGACAAGCTGTCTCCTCCATCTCCAGCTATCAGAGAGTGTTCACCTCTGGAGCTGTCATCAGTAGGCCTCGTGCAGCTGTCTTTCGGTCATCGGAACACGGTTGTGCTCTTGACAGCTGTCAGGCCACCGGGCCCTTCTTTCCACACTGCATTTTTGCGGGAGACGGGGGGGTGATAAGTGGCAGCTGCCCCAACCGCCTGCCCTGGTGGAGAGGCGGAGATTTATGGAGCCGCAGACTCTGCCAATGACCTAAATAGGAGGAAGCTTGCAGGAGAACCCGTGGCAGATATCACATGCAGATATATCACTCAGCTGAGCTGCCCGTGAAAATGCTGAGGCGCGCAGTCGCGCTTAACACGTATTTCCATGCCGTTAATTAACGACACCTTGATTGCGCAGAAATGTACGGATGCCTTCCCAAAAGGCCGTTCACCACTCCCGCAGATGATTGGCTGTATCATTCCTCATGAAGGGCACAGCTTGCTGGGGTGGTGCGTGGCTCCGCAGATTAGGTCATTGTGCCTGTAATCGGAAGGTTGTTGGTTCTAGTCCCAGGGTCAGTAGACTGGTTTCACCACTGAACCCCTGAGCAAGGCCCTTAACCCCCAATTGCTCCATGGATTGTCTGACTCTGCTTTCAATTGCATGTCACTTTAGATAAAAGTATTTGCTAAACAAAGGAAATTGGGAGCAGAGTGAATTCCCTCACTGCACATTATTATGAACTTTTTTTCCCTCAGATGTGACACAATCCGCAATGAGAATACGAATATTATCAGGCAACTGGCTTGATCACATTAGATAGCTCTGTGATTTCTGCCGGCCGAATTCCACGTGAAGATATTATTTTTATATAAAAATTAATGTTAAATTTAAGAATGTAATGAGTGAGATGCAGTTTCCCTTTCAATTGGATGGTTTTTTGATTCTTTGGACGTTTCTTAGCCTGCTTAGTCATCCTAAACTACCTCAGTAAATATCCAGCTTTTGAAAAAAGTGGTGTCGCTGTGAGCTGCTGCACAGCTCACAGATCATGCACAGAAATGTGTGGATGCAGTACAAAGGCTCAGGAGCAGGAGAGAGTCAGAGTTTTGGGGCCTTGCAGTGATCAATGTGGTCAATGTTAACACTTAGCATGCCCGCTTAGCCTGTCATGAGGGGTTCTGTCCAGAAGATACATGCCCTCCATCAAGTGGATACATTAGCGTTGATTAGCCTCCCAGTTGATGACCTAGGCCTTAGCATTTGTACTAATTAATCACCATTGCTAATGAGCAAGCAGCTGATTGGCGGGTTGAAGAGTGGGGGAGGGTATGATGGAGGTAGGAGTTATTTTTGTGCTGGCAGGAGTGTCACAGTGCTTTGATTAGCCCCAGCCATTGGGCCATCTGTGCGATCAGTGGGACAACTGACACACAGCTGATGCCCCCCCCCAAGCTCAGCCAACACTGATATATGGCCTAACCATGCTGCTGTCTTTGTTCCATTATAGGTAGAACAAGAGGAAGATAGACAATGAAAGGGAGGATGCATGAAAGAGAAAGACCCCCCCCACTGAAAACAACACAGAGGCTCAGTACGCAATGGCATTATTATAGCATTGCCCCCCCCGCCACCACCAGCAACACAAGCAGCCCCTTTAAAGGACTTCCTCTTATGGTCAAAGCATGCCTGCAACGTTGCACCCATGATGTTCCCTGAACATTAAGATGGCGCATTTATGTTCCATCGTTAGCCATCTTTGCGACAGCTATGATGGGTGACAGCTGACTCGGAGGGAGCAAAGTACATTAGAGAGAAGATATTCCTGCACGCCCAGCACAGTCTGATTATGCAGTTCCTCATTGATGCGGTTGTTGTCTGAATGCTGAGTCAGAGGTGTTCTAGGTGAGCTACCAAATGACCCAAAGCGACTGTTTGCAAAAGCAATAATAGACTGGAGCAGTGTTTCCCAATCCGGTCCTCGGGACTCACAGACAGCCCAGCTCCCTACTCTAGTCCAGTGTTTCCCAGTCTGGTCCCTGCTGGGAACTGGGAGGGAGCAAAAATGTGGACCATCTGGCAGGGACCTGGGAGGGAGCAAAAATGTGGGCTGTCTGTGAGTCCGAAGGACCGGATTGGGAAACACTGCTCTAGTCTTTTATTGCTTTTGCAAACACTCGCTTTGGGTCATTTGGTAGCTCACCTAGAACACCTCTGACTCCCTCCCTCCCAGCTCCCTACTATAGTCCAGTGTTTCCCAGTCTGGTCCCTGCTGGGAGCTGGGAAGGAACAAAAACATGGATTATCTGCAGGTCCCCGAGGACCAGATTGGGACACACTGCCCTAGGGTGTTCTTGCATCTCATCGATTTTGTGTCCTCTATATTACAAGTGTGTATTTGTTTGCTGGGTATCCAGTATGTTTTCATCTGTAGATATTTATAAATATTACTATCTAATGCAGGGGTCTCCAACTCCGGTCCTGGAGAGCTACCGTCCAGTAGGTTTTCTATCATACCTGGCTTCTGATGAGCCACA
>JAODJU010000062.1:22243433-22262908 GCA_026776725.1 Gnathonemus echidnorhynchus | reverse complement strand
CCACCGCCACAAAGGAATGGGGACAACTTGTCACAGGCCCACGCAATCCTAAAATAGCCCCATCACTCCCCAGTAGTGCATGAGAGGCCCAGCACCAGAACTCAGCTCGTCTCCCAGCCTGTCACCAACCTTCAGGTCACTGTAAACCTCAGTCATCAGTAATCAAGCCACCCAGGATGGCGAGACGTGCAGGAACAACATGGCGCTGATCGTTTAATGTTCTTCACTGCAGATTTAGCTCGTAGGATATAGCATCCAGTTCCATTACGGCATGCTTTCTGCTTCCCTCTTGGGCATGCTAGCATCCGTTAGCGTGCCGTCCGCTAATGTAAGAGCTCTCAGCCCCGTTACAGATTGTGCACCTTCAGCGTCACTTTGAAACTTTCCTTGTCGGTCTTACGTTTAGGAAAGACGGGGGAGACGGTTGCACAGAATCTCAGATTTGCTGAGCATTCTGATTGCACTGTCAGTGACAGCCTGGTGCTCTGACAATTGTCTACTCATGCCTGGGACCACAAACGAGACCAGGAAAGGCCCAAGAAAAGGAACCTTCCTGTACACATCTGACACCTGAATGCAAGGCCGCACACGGACTAATCTGGGTTGTAGCCCAGGGCCCCGAGCTGTAGAGAACCCCAAAAAATTTCTTCTGGTTGTCAGCTGCAATTTATGCCCTAGATGAGGCCCTGGCAATGACTTTAGTCCGGGGTCCCCCACCCCCCCCATAAATTTGGCCCTGCCCAAATGGAATATCAAAAAGAAATTCAAAGCCATCATCTCTAATGACTGCTCAATAGATGTTCTCAGAATTATAGTGTGTTATCACCATCACCCACAACTCAACAGACATAAACCTACAAGAGTGGTACACACCAATCCCGGGGAAGATGAGGCCAGGGCAGTACACCTGGCACCCTGTAGGGGGCGCTGCTCCTGTCCATAGTCTAAGGCCATAAGCAGCCAGAACACACGGAAATGGATCAAACACTACAAGGCAACTCAGAAACACCCTGCTTGCTTTTAATAGCCTCTGTCTGTCTGTCTGTTAACAGATGATGTAATATGCCTTCAGCAGAACCAAGCCCTGCTGGAAGTACATAAATTTAAATTGATGGGGGAGGGTAAGTCTTATGAGATATCAGGCAGAAACTTTATCAGGCTCTTTCATCACAGCACTTCATGTCCGGCGCTAGATGGATGCTAGGCGATTTCACCCAAGTGTAGGAAGTTTGCAATCATCAAGTTCATTTCGCAGACAGAATTAGCTCTGACTATTAAGTCACTACAGATGTCCGGGGGCAGCCTTCGATGGAGGAGAGTGTTATGAAACAAGAATTAAGATTTATGAATTATTTCCAGCTTTGTGGAGAGCAATAAGCCACAATTAGTTTTTTTGTTTTCTCAGTTCAGTCACAGAGCATCACCTGGCCTGCAGCTGAGCTCCTGTTCTTTGTGAACTTTGACCTCCTGTAAAGGTCACATGACAGCACAGCAGCAAGCAGAGTGGGAGATATAGCAGAGCCCCCGTGTTTGTGCTGAATCTCATCATTAGGAGGAGAAGCCTGTTCGCCAGCTGGGAAGTCTTGCTGTTTGCCTGACATCCTCGCAGGTCATGTGATCTTAAGTCTGCAGAGCTGACATCCAGGCCGTTGTATTTATTTAGTTTCAAATATAGAACAGATTTTTAAATTGACTGTTTTCATGGGATACATATTGTATGGGTGACAAAAAAAAACAATTAGTTCTCTCTAAGGATGGTGCCTCTGGTAAACATGAACCAGCAGTGATTTGGTAAACAAGCCACTGAACCTTCAATGTCACAGCATGCTTTAGTCCCAATGGGAACCAGTACAGTTTGGTCCCATAGACTTACTGTTTCAATTATTAGTTAATTTATTTACACCTATATTGTAACTGGGTAAAATGTGAATACCGTGGGCTTGGGGTTGAATTGCTGAATGGTTAACCCACTAAAACCAGGTTAAACTGGACAGTGAATGACACACAAGTGTGGTAATCATACCTAACACAGGTTTCAAGGTCTCAGTTATTAAAAACACCAGTGAAGCCCAACCAATCAAAAGCTGTTGCAGGAATGGATCTTCTCACTTTTTATTTACACTGGGCTGGCTTTACGTGCTGAGAGGAAAAAGAAAGGCAGAAGACTATTAGAGAGGTGGAAGAACATCTGATGGTCCATCAGCAGGTCTTCAGGTGCTGCTGTGGGCTGCACTGGCCGGGATCATAAGCGGAGTTTGATGTTTGCTCTTGGTGGGGGGGGGGGGAATCCCGCACCCTGCTTACCTTGTGTGTTAATGCACGTATCTGATGCACACATTGCCTACTGTTTTGCCTACTTATAGAGCATCAAAAAGCTCTTATGCAAAGATGCAAAGTGCCAGCGCAGACCATGTGCAATACTGGTCTTGCTAATTAATTGCAATTTCAACTCTGGCGACTGCCCCCCCCCAACACCACCTGTGGTCGGGATCTTTTGTGAAACAGTGCAATTCTTGTGCAATATGACACACGCATGCACACTCGTGCCTTCCCCCTCCCTCCCCCCCTGACACCAGCTCCTTTCAAACAGCCTTTCCTGGGACTGAGCCAAACGCCCTGGGGACCAGTGAGAGTGCAGCCACGTGGGGGCTGGGACTGACATCCGAAAGGTTCCCCGGGGTCCAACATGCACGCAGCTCCTGACAGCATAGCTGAACATTTTCCCAGCCTGTCTTTACACGAGGGTGTGTTTGTGTGTGTGTGTGTGTGTGTGTGTGTGTGGGGGGGGGGTAACAGGCTCAGGTTTCCTCCCTCTGAGCCCTTAACAAATCCACTTGTGTAAAAACAACAGAATGAGTTTCTTACCGCATTTAACCTATCACTTAATGCACAGAACCCCCAGACTTCTGTGAGCTTTTCACAGAAACATTACTTCTTTCTTTCAGACTTTCCGTTCAGCTTTTTGTCTTCCTTGTGACTGTTACGCCATGATCCCATAGGTGGTTGGACTGTTGGGTGTTCCAGTTAAAGCCTACAGAGTCTGTGACACGAGCCTAATTCTCGGTGCCCGCATGACTTCTGTGGTCATGTGATTGGCTCCTGAAACACCCTGCTTCTTTTAAATACGCCCTGTCTGTGTTAGTAACAGGATAATGTGATAAGCGGTGCTGACGGGATGCCACCGGATTTCATGCTGCTTTTGAAAGCCCCTGCGGAGAACCATTAAACTGTACTCCCTTACTGTGCCAGGAGGCCCTGACTCAGTGCGACACTGGTCGTCAGTTGCCAATACCATGCGATTGCACAGTCCACAAACAAAGAATTCCCCACCCGCAACTATGAAAACCGAGAGAAGCGATTATCACCCCAGTACACACATCATATCAATTTTCTCTATTTATTAGAAGACAGACTCAAATATATACAGCTTCATTGTCTAAGCCAGTGTGTCCCAATCTGGTCCTCAGGGACCCATAGACAGTTCAGGTTTTTGCTCCCTCCCAGGCAGCAAAAATGTGGACTGTCTGGCAGGGAGCTGGGAGGGAGCAAAAATGTGGACTGTCTGGGGGTCCTCGAGGACTGGATTGGGAAATACCGGCCTAAATTGTTATTGTAGTTAATAAGTTTTATTATGTTGTCATTTATTTATGAAAAAAACAAAAGTATTTAATCAAATCCAGGACAAGAGTGATGGAGATGAGAAAAAAAAGACAAAACTAATAAAAAAATTAAGCAGAAACTTGTAGAAATTGATTATTGTGGGTTTCATGCAATGCAGTTGAAAGATTTAAAAACATTTTGTCTAGGTTTGTGTTTGTGTTTAATCTTAAAACTGTCATGGTAATGAGAGTTTTGGCTACCATTTTGGGTGAAAATGGTTAAGAAAAATCACTAAATCACAGCAACAATGATATACTGTCAATGTATTTTAACATTCCTAAAAAGCTGTGGTGATGTCAGTGGCACTGTATGAAAAGCACTGTATTGCATTGTAACATGTTTTTCTATGACCTAGGAGTTAATGTTTGTACCCCACAGTGTCAAAAGAACACAGCTGACCTTTGCACTGGTGTTTGTGTAACACTTTGCAAGAGGGAGAGCTATGATTCATTCTTTTTACCTCCCATCTGACATAGAGGCAAAGGAGAGTTCTAGATGACTGCCGAAAAGGTCATTTACAGCCCTCGCAAAACCTCACAAAGAGGCTAAAACACAAAGGCATTTGATTAAACCATGCCAAATAAACTGGACAAATTACACTCTACTGTAGCGCTTCCAAATCCACAGGATTTCGGATCTGACATTATTTTAATAGCACAGCCGCACACGGTACACAGACAACGCCGTCGTGTCAGAATGTCACGAATTACCACAAACATCGGATGATGGTTTAAAAGGCACCGTCGCCAGGCGCCATCCCATCCGCCTGCCTGCTCAGCCGCGAGGTCACGTGACCCAGCACTGGGTTTGCTCGCAGTGCCAGACGCTTCCGTTTTTACAGCGGCGACAGGCCCTACGTGCCGTGCCTGCCAAGCGAACGAATCTTGCTCGCTCGAGCGAAACCACATGATTCATTCAGACTGGCAGTATCTCTGTCCAATACACACTTATGCAACCCCCTGGAAATGACCACTCAGTCGCCTGACTGGTAAAACAATGGAAGGATATGTTTGTATGTGTGTGTGTGTATATATATATATATATACACACACACACACACACACACACACGGGTATTTCCTTGGTTTAGCACAGAATGTTCTGGAGTATATTGATCCATATAGGTAATACACAGGTCAGTTTGTCCAGTACTATGTGGTTCAGTCATAGGTTGTGTCCAAATTCAGGGGCTGCATCCTTTGAAGGAGGCGGTCTACGAAGGTGTTGCCTTTGTAGGTTGTGGTTTTTGAAGGTTCTGAAAGCGCTGTCAAATAGGAGGGTCTGGCCTACGGATAATTTCCTACCAGCTGTTCCCGCCCTCACCCGTGAGTCAGAAAGCGCCGCTCCTATTGTCTAGCCGAGACACGCCCACTTTACCTCTGTGCAATGAATCGTGGGATATGTTGGGCTGTGAAGCATCCATTGGGTGCATCCTTCATGCCTTTGCTAAATGTGCCAATTCCGGGTGCCATCCCAGCACTAACATTAACCCTCAGCTGGCCCATCAATTGATCGCAGGTGGGAAGTCCCGGCGCCGAAAGCTGACGGGGATCCGACTCAGTTTGGGAAAGGTGAAGCAGAGAGCCAGCTTTCCGCTCGGAACTGGAGAGACCAGGACCCCAGAACCGGATGCTTTCTCTGCGTTAATCTGAAATGCTTCAGTTTGGAGACAATCAGGCAGTCGCTACCTGGCTGAACATGCATCTTTAGTTTAGTTTGTCAGCAAATCAGAAATTCTTTCAATAAATGTTTTTTGTTTGCTGTGTAGCATCTGCCACATGTGCTTTTTACCTCTGAATAATAGTGAGAGTTTTAAACTATTTATAAAGATTAAAAATCAATCTATGCACCTGGCTTAAGTTCACCGGACTTTGCCCTGGTCTCTGACATCATATTTATTGTGCACACGTGTTTGAAACTCCCTGATGGAATTGAGTCTCATTTTCTGGTACAGACCACATGAGAACGACTCAAGCATTAATCGGCTAAACTGCGCGTCGGCAAGCATACAATGGCATGCTGCACATGCTGACATCAGTACGGAAATTCACTGAAAAACGCATCAAAACTGAAGATAGGCTTCATCGACAAACTTGTCTCAGTTTAGCTCCATAGGCAACAATAAATGGGAAGAATTTGATGCCTTCATTCTCCATCACAAACCCAGTTCATAAGCAAGCAGCCTGTACTGTATATTTTCATAAGACACACAGCAGCTCCCTGAATGAACTGCAGCAGAGATGCACGTCGTGTTAATGGCTGTTTGGTCAGAGGGAAGGTCAGGTTCTGGCTACAGCACAGCTACAGGACACGTTCCTCACACTTGTGTCATGTTTTATTCCTGGCAAACGTCAAATGAGGTCTTTGTGTAAATAAGGCAAAATGTAAGCATGAAAGTTATTTAGAAAGGCTGCTTGCATACCCAAGAGATTTTCCTCCCTGTGCCTGCCCCAAAACAGATGAGAAAACGCTGCAAATACTGTCACCGAGTTTGAACTTCTAAATCAACTTATACCAGCAAGGTGCATTGTGGGTAATCTACAACGCTAGTAAATGAACGCATTACAGAACTTACTTTTCAATGTGGCAGGGAGCAGGAATAATAAAAAATAATCGATGCAAGAAAGAGTCACTATGCACAGCATTCGTAAAGATGGATATTTTTATTATTCTGATCACAACGATAAAATTTAACAAATGATCACTAAAAAAAATGTTTACTTCATCGGCTGTACAATACATACAGTCATAAAACTGGCCCCCGAGATGAAAACCCACCACGACACTGTGTGTTTTCAGCAGCAATTATCCAGAGGCAAAAAAAAACGATACACATCCAGAATGAACTCTGCAAATTCCACATATGTACATTTAATGTCACAGAGGCATAACACAAACAAGTAATCAGTCTGTTATTCATTCGAGGTCTCCTACAGTAGCCAAGTTCTGGTTTCAACATTAGTACAGATAGGATGTGGCAGGAAATGCGCCTCAGAAAGTCCTCACCGGCTACCCGACTGTAGCACGAGCCTGACCCCAGGTCACACAATGGGTCACATCCTGACTCACCGTGGATATGCCGTCACATGGCGTCCGCTTCCACAGGAATACATCCAACCAGGCTCAACAAAAGAGCTCTGAAGTTATGCTACATTGTTTCGACTACGCCAGATGACTGCAGGTTTTTGGAGCAGCCCTGCTCGTAAGCTCTGCCCCGGAAGAAGATTCTCACATCCTGCAGCTAGCTATTCTAGAACAGGGGTTCCCCTCCCCCAGTCTACAGCCAGTATTCCACCAGGCGGGGAATTTGAGGGGGTTTTCCTGAGGGGCTGGTTAACTCCCCTCCACTGTTTTACCAGTTCGTGAAAAGTCCTGTAAGCTGTAAGACAGTCCGCGGACATCAAATGATTGAGGACCCTTATTCCAGAGTATGGCAGGATGGACGCGGTGAGTGGGAAGGCCTTCAATCGGGATCAGTAAGTAGCTACCTTCTGACGTAGCCACGGAAACCACAGGGAGGAATGCCCTTTCACCAAATGCCCTGGGTTCGAATCTGAAACATGGTGCATCGACAGACTGAGGTAAAATCCAGACATACACCCCCACCCCCCCCCACCTTCAGCTGATGTTACCAACATTGATGTTAAGACAGAAGATATTACAGTAACAAAGTCGCCATTCACCCTGTGAGAAAGCCGTGCGGTAAATTTAATACTGGATTATTTTACAGGTGCTTGCAGAAATTAGCGTTTATTAGAAGAAATGGTACCCGTGTAATCAAACCGTACTGACTGCTCCAGCACGGGTACTACCTATGGACAGATATGGTAGGCTGCTGGTCAAATACGTATAGCCAATTAAACATCTTGAGGAGTCGTGTGGGATTACAGCAAAGGAAATGGGTGGACAGACACTAAAACCAAAGGCACATTGTGTAAAACCAAGGGCACGACTCTTCCTGCTGCTGTAAATACTCACAAAAGTGTGGCACTAGGACTGTCGGGCTACTGTGTTTAGCAGCTTGTGGGACTGCCCGGGGAAAGGGCCCCTATGCCACCCCAGAGAGCTGCTATTTTCTGCTTAATGATAGATGAGGCCCTATGGGTGTAGCACTAGCTGTGGAGGTTAGCGTAGTACACAAGGTAGTACACAAAGGTTAGAGGACGTTCCGTGGTTACCATGCCGACGGAGCACGTTCAGGTTCCGCATTTACAGCACCTGTATTTCAGTTTGCTTCAGTGCTTACTGTACTCTCGCCAACTCCATATGATAATTTTAGGAAATACGTGTGTACAAACCCTTACAAATGTGCTAAAACTGCTATAAAAAAATTGATCTCTTCTACTGCCCGAAACACAAAAATTTAGTAGGTTTTGAGAGTGTACAAAGTTGTTTCTTTAGAATTCAGAGTCTGACTTAAAAATTGAGATTTTGGGGTGTTTAAAACCTGTCGTTTCAAACACCGCCAAAAACGCTGCTGGAATTATGAGGGACCTTGTTTGAAGAATTACGGCTTTTTGCAAATACGTGGGCACAAACATTCCTCACCCCAAATATTGCTCTGTCGAGGGATTCACAATACTACTGCAAAACTCCGACCCCAAGTGCCCTCTGCAGAATGCTTTCCCTACAGTCATGAATTCAATCTTTAAAAACGGACAGCCGTACAAAGACCTGTGCTCTAATTTGCCCGGAACACCTATAGCAATCATGCCAGTTCAATGTAATTTGTCACACGCACAGGTTTCCTTTAAATGATCCGCGTCACGCAATTCCTTGCTAGTGGCAACACAGAAAATATTTTCCAACCCACTACATAAGTCAATTAACATGGTTTTATTACATTTAAAAAAGTACCTTAATAAAAAGGTAGAGCACCAGAATATGTCATTTTAAATACCCAACTGTAAAACATCGTAGTTTGCTGTTGCTCAGAGAATGAGCAGGACCAGAAAGAGACCTGAGCCACAAGGTAAGGATCATGCGGATATAAATCCACCCAATCTTCATTACCTTCACTTAAACCATGTGGTGTCATGGCAGAGACATGACCTTGAACTGTGATTTGCACAGATGCATCTACTCCACAATTCCCATCTTTTAGCCAATAAGGAATGTCGAGACAATTTTAGGCACATACCAAAAGCAAAATGTGAACACATTTTAACATTAAAACAAAGAATTCTGCATGTTTTTTTGCACGTTTTTCATTATTTTTTTTTTTACTTCATTGCCCACCTCCATGTCACTTACATATTCTTGCTTACTTAAAACTTGCATTTCAATCCCGGGAACTGTTTGAAAGAATCGCCGTCGAGCAGAAGAGGTCTGTTTTTGTAACCTTAGCATCAAGGAGGCACAAATATATTTAAAACCAGCAACAACGAGTATGCAACTGTTGACACGGGTATAAGGAGGATGCCATGGTAGATGCCACCTCCTTCATCCATGCACTGGCAGTGATAACGGCGGCCAAGCCACAGTGTGGAGCTCTCAGCCCTGCACTGTAAACGCTCGGCACGGCCAGCCAGTTAAATGACTTGGGCATCAGTAATATATTGGGTCAGTTTGCATGAATGTTGGCAACATGGAACATCACGTACAGTCCTGAGATAAGAACCTAAAAGCATGGCTCCATTTTAGTTAAAAAAAAACTTTAAAAACCAAGGTGCAAAACAAAGCCAACCATTACAAAAAAGCCTAAAACTTTTGCACAGACTTCACACAGAAATAGCCAGTGACATAGCCTCCTTCTTCGCACCCCACCCTGACATCAGACACAGGCTACTTCCTTGTTAAAAAAGAATAAATTACTAGACAGATCTGGTCCCGGCTCAGCTCACTAATTTCGGTAACACAGTCCTCTGTTGGATATTCCCATTGGCGTCAGTCATCTGAGCCAGGTTAGTCCTCAGCTTGGTGGCTGAGCTTGAGGGGGGAGGTAATTTCGAGACAGACGTTATGGTCCCAGAACCTTCTGGGATACACTTCATAGGGACCTTTTCCCCAGCTGGGGGCTTTGGCAAGCGTCTCCTGAGCCAGGGGTGTCGCAAGGCCTGGCTGGGGGTCATGCGTAAAGATGGGTCCCACTCCAGGCACTGCTTGAGGAAGTCCAAGAACGAGGGATCATCACAGCCTTTGAGAGCTGTTGACCAATCCTTGCTCCCAGGGGGGCCCCGGACTTTGCCCCGACGTGAGCGCCCCCCATTCAACGTCACGGAACCATCTGGCAAGGTGGTTACCACACAGTAACGTGGGTAACCCTTAGAACTCACAAAATTTTTGGCTCTTTTTGATGCATCCAGAAGCTTCTGGGCTGGCATACCCAGAAGCTCAATGACGCAAGCCAACTGGTCCCCTTCATCTTCCCCAGGCAGAAGAGGATACCCCGTCAGTAATTCCGCCAAGATACAACCCAAGCTCCACATGTCAATCGGCATCCCATAGCGTGACCCTAGGATGACCTCTGGTGCACGGTAGAAGCGGGATTGGATGTAGGTGTACACCCGCTGGTGCTCGTAGCAGCTGGAACCAAAATCAATTACTTTTATACCACTGCGACCCTGCTGCTTGAGCAGGATGTTCTCAGGCTTGAGGTCACAGTGGATGATCCGGTTCTTGTGCAAGGAGTCCAGGCACTGGAGAATAGAGTGCGCAAACTTGCGTACTAGAGGCAGGCTGAAGCCCTGAAACTTGTTCTTCTTGATGAGTTCATAGAGGTTCATACTGAGCAGTTCAAAGGTCATACAGATGTGGCTCCGGAATGTGAAGTGCTCCAACATGTGGACAACATTCATGGTGGCATCTTTGTCCTGCTTGCGTAGGTGCTCGAGGATGCGGATCTCCTCTGCCGCCTGCCTGTGGAAGCGCTTCTCATTCCGTACCATCTTGAGTGCCACCTGCTGGTGCGTTCTGTGATCATAAGCCTTCACCACTTGACCAAAGCTTCCCTTGCCAATGACTTTGAGCACCTCATAGCGATAGGCGACGTGGTCATGAGGCACGTGGATGTAGGAGCCCTGGTCATCGTCGTAGCCGTTGTTGTTGGGGCTTCCAACCACACCAGGCCTCTTCCTGGCATTCGGGCCGACAAAGTAGATCTCTGAGTAGTTGAATATCTCGTGATGCTCAAAGGCTGTCAACTTGGACACGTTCTGCTTCATGGCCTGCTCCGGGGACATGGGAGCTGGTCTGGCTTTGCTGTCAGAGGATTTGAGAGAGTTTGAGCTGCCCTGCCGACAGAGGACACCCTCTTGCACCCTCTCCTGCGCTGGGAGGCCACTCCGACCCACGGGGGCCAGACCATTCGGTTGCGCTGTCAACACTGCCCGCTTGTTAATGTTCTCCTCGAACAGCTGTTGGGCCTGGGTCTGCTGGTGGTTCCCAACATGCAAGTGGTCATTCATTGTGTGCCTGGAGTTTCCAACCTGGGTGCCAAAAAGAGAGAGAGAGAACAAAAAAGAGAGAGAGACATTAGGACAAAAATAAAAAAATTCAGATATACACAACAGAAATAATATACTTAAGTCCATGAGCATATAATGACTTCATAAATTTAAAAACAGCAACAAAAACAAGAGCAACGAGAATGTCTGCCAGCTCCTTCCTCCAAGAAATGCAGGTGTCTGAGGCATACCATACTGTGAGTCTGTAATTCAGCTGTGTTACGCAACTAGTCCTTCGCAATTTAAAATATTCCCTTCATCAAGGCGGCCTTTACAAGACTCAGGGTTGGGGCCATTCCGGAATGCATTCATCAATTCCAATCCAAATCTAAAAATGGAATTGCAGTTAAGATTGGGGAAAAAAACTCTGGGGAATAGAATTGGAATTGAATTCAAATTTCAGGGAGATTTAAATTCCAACTCCAGTTCCCTTATTGTACTTTAGTTCTTCCATCTGTGAGCATTCCCCAAAGTTTAACAAAGCCCACTGCGACTCATAACACACACTTTCCAGAAAATGCCCCAGTTCCTTATTGACAAAAGCTTCCACAAACAATCTATTACCTCGATATCTTGATAGAAACACATATCCCTTAGTCTCTGTCATTAGGTAACCTTTTCCTCAACAGAGCTAGAAAAGACACTCAGAGCGCCTCAACGACCACAATATCAGCAGAGGATTTTCACACCGTCTGAGCCACTTCAGACAGTTTAATTCAGATTAAAATTTAAATCTTCTCCTGGCTGCAGTTGCTCTCTATAGGTCAGGCCGTCTCTTATGCACTGCCAAGTAGCAGAACCCGTTGTCCTGGAAGTAAATCGAGAGCACTATAAAACTCCGACTTAACATATCAGAGTACATCAAAATGTAATCCATCCACTCCCTCTGCCTTTAGCAAAAAGACGGAACAGTATCACTGAATCACCTGCCTGCAACATTGTAACACCAACTACTATGGTAAAAAAAAGCCTCAAAGGCAGAGGTGGGTGATCTTATCCGCAAAGGGCCGCTGTGTATGCAGGTTTTCTGCAGCTCCCTAATTAGGTCACTAATTAGAGGACTGATTGGCTGAAGAGTCCTCACACCTGGGTTTGAACAGCTGGCCTAAAGGTTACCCCAAAACCTGCATATACACCGGCCCTATGCGGATAAGATTGCCCGCCCCTGCTCTAACGTCTTTCAAATTTGGCCTCCGTTCTTTGGCTAAATCGCTACTCCCAGAGGTGGTTAAGGAAGAGAGTCCATTTTGACGGCCACTGTAGAATGTTTCAAATGCAAGCCCTGTCCATTACACTAAGCATGCCATTTCCCAATCAGTGCGCCACCCAAGCTTAGGTGACATCTATGTGCTGCTACTCGTAACCGAAGCCCTGATGAGCGAACAAGAGGTTCTGTCAGCTGACACAGTACCACATGCATTCTGCACGGACAGGTGGAGGGCAGATGGCGACACGAAAGACACATGCTGCATATTAAAAGCTCTCAACGGCTGCATTCGGAGAATCGAGCTGCACCCACGTCCAAGACGATGCCTTATGAACATCATGCCACAGAGCCTGTTCTCCCCATAGCGGGAGTGTGAGAAATGGGGTAACTGCGGACCCCAGCAGAGCAATGGCCACTGGCCTCATGAACGTCTGACCGCAAAACACACTACAGCTCTGATAATACCCTCCAGCCTCACATGACTCCCATTCATATCATGGCAAACATTTTCAGCATCTTAAAATATTAAAAATAGACTGCTTCACAGCCTTCTGGATGCTAGCTAAGAACAAGGCCTTAGGCAGTAGGGGTGAAGTAAGGGCGAGAAGCTTCAGATGACTGCAGCCCTAGAAAACTTTTTAATATATAATTTATGTTATATATATGCTCAAAGCACAATGGGAACATAGACAGGAGCCCAGACATCAGCAGTGCTCCTCTTACAGCCACAGTTAACTGACGTCTGTATTTTTAGCTTTTTAGCGCTCAGGACTATCGATAGCCAAACGGGGTCAATCACTTGAACATTTATCTGTGGAATTTCAGCTCACAGGTGAGTATTTGTCAACATGGCCATCAGCCTCACACAGCCCAAGCGCGTGGAGCCAAAGTCTAATAAGAGCAGCTTTAAACAGTCTACTGTTAAATAAATCAAAATCTCCCAACAGAACTACTCATTTGACTATGAAAAGCTCAGTTTCCTGCCAGGTCATCAGGTTTATAGATCCCGAACGCAGAATTATTAATGTACCATGAAGCAGATGAACTCAATCCTGAAGAGCACTTCTTTTTAGCAATATAAATGATGTTTAAGGGCCATGGATGACTGGGTGGAACACGGTTACTGAGAAAACAGTGAACTGATATGACACGTTAAAAATGAAAGCAGGAACACGAGCGCTCTTAACATGGACGCTGGCCATTAGTATTTTGTATTTTGTCAAACTCCAGTCCTGAAGGGCAGGAGCCCCGCACATTTGTATTGGGCCCTCAACCCAGACCAATCTGATTATGTTCCAAAATTTTTAGTGCTCCTGTCGCTCAGGGGCCATTGGAATCGTCCTAACCGCCCTCCCCCTTTACGGAGTCCCATGGAAACGATTTTATCCAGACTAGATGATATTGAAAAGTCTGCCGCGACTTTAAGTCCATTACCTTAAGTTTACCGGCGGCACTCAATGGGACACACCGTATTAAGAGCGACTATCTCTCTCTCTCACACACACACACACACACGTACACGTTCCCATAAAACCTCGTGGAGGTGAACTGACCGAATACGAACAGCGGTGCTCCATCCAATCACGGTCCAACACAAAAGACCAACAGAAGATTAAACGGAGCGGATCCCGGCGTTGACAGCTCGTTACTCTGTAACTTAATCTGGCGGAAATTTAAGGCGGCATCCTGAGACATTGTTGCCTCGCATACCGAAACCGAAATTAAACACGTATTCTGGGCGACGGCCGTGACGTCAGCGTGCTTTTAGACGCGGAGTTTCGGTGATCATCATATTGATGAACGATCTTGGGCCGGTAAAAAAAAAAAAAAAACAGGAGCCCCCCCCCCCCTTAACGGCGAAAACATGCGTGCAGTTGCCGGATGCTCGCTAATCCATCATACCGAGATCGAGTTGGGGTTTTTGAGCGGTGGCAGCGTGACGGGAGACGGTGTGTCGGATTCGTCTCCGGCCCGGTGACCCCCAGCGCCGATTCCGGGGGAAGACTGTGTCTGGCAACCAGCCTCACCGCCCTTACCTACAACACGGAGAGAGAGAGAATTAAAAAACGGGAACACTGTCATTCATGCCTAACGCTCATAATTAATCTCCCACGTCAGAGCAACGTATACAAATTGCGATCTATCGTTTGTAATGGGTTTGCCATAAACATGTCCTTGAAAGTACTGATGTCGTTTAACAGGGGAATCCCACTGAAACAGAAATAATCCATCCTGAATTATCTGAACTGCACAATGCATTTATCTTAATTTGCACTGCACAGTCAATTTGTGCGCAAAAATAAAAGTTATTACATGCCTTTATGGTCGATATTAAATCCACACGTAAGACTGATACAAAGATATTGCAAGGCACTTATTCGTTTTTAATCCTATTGTGCATGTATAATAATTGGCACTGGTTATTACTGTACGGAAAACACCAAAAAGCCACCCCCTTTTTTCGACACACAGCTTTGCTTTTGGGGAAGAAAAACAACGCCCCGGACATTTAGCTAGAATACAAAACCTAAAATCGTACGTTAGTTAAGGGACGCTCAGTTAAATGACAGACCCCTGTGTGCATCGCATCAACACCGGTCAGAGCAAACCGATCAGAGAATATAAAACACTCTCAGCTGACACACGAAAAAAAAAATAAATTAAACATGTTTTCTTTCCCCATTCAGTTCTTGGCTTGCGGCTCCTTACCAGAAGGATAGATGGCAGCGCACGGTTTCTTGGTTAACATGGCCGCCTGAGAGTCACACATAAAAACCCACTTCAGATTCTCCCCTCCTCCTCCACTCGTTGATCACCAACTCTTTTACTCCAATCAGCTACATCCAGACTCGAATTCTCAATCCCAGCCGTAAGTGTAGCCTCCGCGAAGGTTGCCCGGCACAATACCACCATCGCTTTAAGGGTTTAAATGTTGGTTTAGAAGAAATCGGCCAGAGCAGAAGTTGCCCGGACTTTCAGCAGCCGCGACAATAGTGCGCTTAGCTGGCCGCTGTCGCTCGCACACACCCCACACTCGCTGTCAGACGTGACGTTTGTTAGCCCTGTTTATGAACGCAGCCGGAACCTCTCCATCCTCCCTGTGATGTGAAGGGAGCGCAGATCACTGACAGAACCGGCGATACACGGGGAGTTCCGAGGGTGCTGGTAACGCTTCAAGTGGTAAATTAAATCGCGAACATCCAATAACTCATCGTGTCTGTTTCCCGGAACCTTTGGATCGTGCTTATTATTATTATTATTATTATTATTATTATTATTATTATTATTATTATAAATCTATTCAGATTTCACTTACTTCTCATATACAATGTGATACAATACTATCATCATCATCGTTATTAATATTAATACTATGGCTATGACGTAGTTAGTCAGCTAGTATCCTTGCTAGGTATTTGTTAATATTCGGCCCGGTGTATCGTGTTATACGGATACTGACAAGTGCTCTGCCTGTTCCTTGCTGGTGTTTATAGCTTATTAAGACAGTCGCTGTAATGGTAAAACAGGAAGGCCTTGTTGTGCGTGTACACTGTTCCCACTAGAGGGCGCCGCACTGCACCATCTGTCATTTGCATGCGGCAGACTAGAGCCCCCAGCACTGATGCCGAATACCGATTCTCCTGCATGCCTTTCAGATCTCCCAGACTGTATGCTAGGAAATGAGATTCCTCTGTTTTGGGTTACATGAGACACACTCTATTGCTATTTAGAATGATATGGGTTAACGTCATGACGTGCTTTGAAGACCACCCCGAATCAGCTCTTGGCCGTCCAGTTTGCCAGGAACAGCATCAATCACCCACTAAAAATGACCTCTTATCTTGTAATCATAGTACATAAATTGTGAGTCTCCAACAGTGTTCCAGTGTATGGAACCCCAGCACTGTTTCCATGCACATCAAAACACCCTTCAATATAACGTGAACTATGAACGGCCCACACCATTATTTTTATTTACATTTTATCTGAAGCAACATACAATTGTCAAAACAGGGTCAGACAGGTGTCTCTGGAATAATTGCAGTTAATGGCCTTTGCTCAAGGGTCCAACAGTGGTATAACTGTTAGCCAGGGGATTTGAATCAACAACCATCTGATCACAGACACAGATACATACAGACACAGATACGTAACCCAGAAGCTACAATAATTATACATATTGTAAATCACTGTTTCCCAATCTGGTCCTCAGGGAACCCACAGACAGTCCACATTTTTGCTCCCTCCTAGCTCGGGAGCAAAAATGTGGACTGTCTGGCAAGGAGCTGGGATGGAGCAAAATCATGGACCGGCGGGGATCCCCGAGGACCTGGCTGGAAAACACTGCTGTAAATAGATATTCTGACTATTTAGATGCTATCACCATGTGTTCTATAATGACACTTGTTTTCTGCTTGTCATGATAGATAGAAATTGAACTGAGCTCAAATTAGCATTCATTTAACTTCTCAGCCAGGGTTCCTCAGTGCCTGCAGCTCCTAACCTGGAGGAAATCAGGTACCAAATAGCAGATCGTGACTTCCTGTCGTGAGACCACAGTTTTCCACAGCACTGGTGAGTAGAATATTGCATAACACAATAGTATTGGCAGTTGTGTGGTTCTGTAAATGGAATGCAGCCAGACTCTATATACACAGATAATGCATTCAGAGGCAGGTTTGCGAGACTTTGCGCAGCTGCAAGTCCTCTCTCTCTCTCTCCCAGAGAGCTATATATACCTCGGAGGAGAAGTTTGATCACCCACGCGACAGGTCATTTGATAAAACCGCATTACAGAACCACAACACTCTAAAATGTTTGTTTGATGCTGAAATGGTGCTTGCTGCAATCTTTATGGTAATCAGTCAGTCGCATCCAACTATACAACTAGAAAATCTTCGAGGTTTATCGTACCTTTTCCCCAGCACATTTAATTTGGTTGTTTTCTGCTTAAAATTGTGATCTTTCCCCCCCCCCCCCCCACAAAGTTCTGCAATATCTTTCCACACCACAGCTGATGGGGGGAAGGAGATCATAACAGGACCATTTTAGCAGCACCTTCTGGAAGGTCTCTGAAGCCTCCATATGACGAACTACGTCTGCGACATGGATGTTTTGATGGGATGAGTAAGAGGTGAAGCCATGACTCATGGCTCATTTTAATGCCGTCTGATTACAGGGTATCAAGCATAAATGACATCCAGTTCTTAATCAGGAATGTGTCAAAAAATATGACTGTTGCTTCGTTTGAAGATCTATACAGGCCAGTTAGGTAGTGATAGTGACATCAGCACTGGTGTTAAATACAAACACCTACCACACTCACATTGAGGGCAGGGTGTTTGTGACCTCACAGAAGAGGATAAATCAGTCAGCACTGGGCTCTTAGTCTCACATGTTGCCCTCAGCAGACTGCTCACCAAACCCACACATGCTTCAGACGAGCTCCCGGTCCCATCTGAGCTCTGCCCTACACGTCTCCCCCTGAGCGACAAGACCTCCTCGGGATGGCAGGTTCTACCGCCGCCCACAGCCACGGTCTACAATCCCACGGCGCCACACAGGGTAGGCATGACGGAGAGAAATGCCCAGAGGCACAGAAAGAAGCAACATTCGCAGGTGCAGCAGGTAGGAAGGTGGTCGTCTATCATATAACGCTAAATTGGGTCATACCTACGAAGCGGACAGATACCAAAACCGCAGGACAGAAACATAGCCAAGTCAAACCACAGAACACAGAAGAACTACTAATACTAGTCAGAGCTGGGCTGAGATTAATTGGCCTTGACTTTTGCCTAGACAGGCCTACGACATGTACAATCATACGTGTCATTCATCTGACCTAAACACAGGAGGAGATTGACCAGAGAGTGAAATAAAAGCAGCCAATGACTGCTCAGCATTTATGTGGGACCTCCTTCAGGGCAGCTGGAAAAGCATCTCAGGAGGCCACTGGTGTAGAGGGGACAGCGGGGTCAGCCAGTCCATGGGGCAATTGGGGTTAAGGGCCTTGCTCCAGGGCTTGATAGTGAAGTCACTCTGCTGACCCAGGGATTTGAACCGGCAACCTTCTGAATCCCAACCCACAGAGCTGCCCACCCCAAACAATTTTTCTTTTGTTTAATATTTTTTTGGTCAGTGCATAATTCCATGTATGTTATTTTATAGTTTCAGTGTCTCTAGAGCTAATCTAAAATGTAGAGAATTGTACAAATAAACCTTTCATAGGCAAGTCAATTTGATTCCGTTACTTGAATGCGTGCAAAGGAATAATGATATGATTAATTGTCATGGTAACATACATAAGAGATTAGCCAGACCCAGACCTGTGCTGATACACTAGGTCCTGCTGGCTTCCAAGCACTGAGGCAGCCCTGCCCTTTTCATCATAGATTAACTCCAACATCTTTTAATCCTTACAGCATGCTGCTATACCACTGAGTGCTTTACAAAACATTTTAATAAATATCCAAAATGCATAATGGTAATTTGCAACTGTTTTCCAGCCGTGGGTATTTACACCCTCCTATGCACCCTTGGGTGTCTAAAGATCTAAGTGATCTCAAGCTGCTCCTTGTTGAGAGATTATGCTCATGCACAGGTGGGCCCAGAATCAGCTGTGATACTGAAAATACACAATCTCTCTGAGAGTCAGAAGGAAAGACAATCGCTTCACAGCTACCCTCTTATTCCCTGCCTTTGTTTCAAATGTGGACAGTATTCCTCCTGTTAGAGGAATGAGTCAACACACTCAAGTCACACTCAAAGCAAGATTAGAGTGTTTAGTTCCTAATTAAATCTGAGTAGCTTGTAATTTGGTATCACTGCAAGGTGGTTTAATGATCATAAGCATGATTAGCACCGGCTGCAGGGGTGGGACAGAGCACTTGGCTGGGTTTGTTTGTATTCTGCTCCAGAAATACCCTCTAGTGTTCCCAAAGGTATGGGAAGCAGGGAGATGTCCTTGTCTCACTGGATGGCTGGCTCTCATATATAGTGAATTAGCATTCTATGTAGAATGGCAATGGAACAAATGTCTCATCCCTAGATCAGACCATATTCTCTGAAGGTACATGAACCTCTCAACAATATACACTCACCTAAAGGATTATTAGGAACACCTGTTCAATTTCTCATTAATGCAATTATCTAATCAACCAATCA
>JAODJU010000062.1:22221992-22236831 GCA_026776725.1 Gnathonemus echidnorhynchus | reverse complement strand
CATCCAGGATAAGCAGAAGATAGATGGATGGTTACAGAAATACCTTCACAGAAATACCTTCAACAGAATTAAGTTCACATTATCCTGTGAACTGTAAATATCGGAGCAGCAATTCTGCAGACCCAAAAGATGGATATCCACAGCCTGGGGCACTCCTGAAACATTCATTAACCTAACTGTCTGCGGCAATGACAGCAGAATACTTTATATGTCATCTATAAACAGTTTCAAGTTAAAATATAATCCATAACCACCTTATGTAGGGTGTTTACTGAAATAGCAAGGGCCTGTTTAGGGAGGGCACAGAGGTGCAATTACAAGGTCCTAATGTTCGACCATCGCCGTCCCAAGAATGTGAGGAATGCAGTCTCACAGTAGGGGACCAAGAGCCATTGACTGGCTGAACCACCGGAGCAGAACACCTGCCCTCAGGTCCTGTTATTGGGTTTTGTTGAGGAGAAAGCCAGCAAAACACAATCTGGAACCCGCAAAAGCCCATTCCCCTCAAACAATCTGCCTGAAACCCGCCCTAGGAATCATCTGCCACAATGTAAGCTGTGTCTGCTTCCAGTTAATGTTGGTCACATGACCTAGTGCAAGACTTCTTCATCACTGTGTAGCGTTACCCCCAAAGCTTTTCACAAGATGCAGTAATGACCAGAGATGCATGGAGCAGTGAATAAATGTAGCTCTTTAATGACACACGGTATGCAAAAAAGAATTCATTAGGCAGGTTAATGAACCTCTGTCATCGCTGAAATGTAAACATTGGAAAGTGTCAGTTTTTGTGAGAATGAACATTCTCACACGTCAGTTAATATTATATTGTGTATAAACGTCAGGCATTTTTCATAGCTTGATTAAGATAATTTAACAAAATATCCAGAGTGCCGCAAAAGTATGCAGTTGTCTATGAAAGTATAATGAGTCTGATCTGAAACATTAATCATGGAGCCTTAGTGAAAACTTTAGTTCTGGGTAGATCTCAGCCAGGGGATTTATGAGTGAGGTTTAGCAGTTGGGATTTAGAAATGTTTAAGAGTTAGGTTTAATAAATATTGTAATGGACTGGAGAATAGGGCTGGGGATTAAAGGAGAGATTTGGAGGTACAGGCCTGCAAAGAGATAAAGAATAATTCAGAAGAGGTTCAAGGAAGTACTTTAGTGGTGGAGTTTAGGGGAGAATTTTAGGGGTGGGGCAGGTCATGGTGATTTTGGGCAGCAACCCCCCATTGGAGCTGGCCAGCTCCACAGTGCGGGTTGCCAAGCAGCGAGCAGGCATCGGAGGGAACGACGAACCAGGCAGCTGAAGGAGGTGAGAGGTGGCAGGGCTGTTACAACGACAGGGTGGTCTCCACACGTAGGGCCCGTGCCCAGGGTTTGGGGTCAGGCTGCTGTCCTGTGGCTCCCCCCCGCCACGCGGCTGCAGCCTGGAGGGAAAGCTCATACGTTCCTTCTGGGGCACCATTACTTGCCAGAGCTCCTTCCAGCCTTGGGGCTTCCGGGGGAGAAGGTCTCTAACACCACCAGGGCCTCTGGGGACCCCCAGCCCCAAGGATACTTCACCCGTCGCCGGGGTGCGGCCCTCCATCCTGCCCTGCTCTTTAGCCGGGACACAGGTGGAGGCGGGTGGATGGATGTGGAGGTTCTCTGTAGTCATGTGACTGGGGTCAGCATCTCTGCTACAGTCCTCCACCTCACAAAGCCTCCCCATCCCTCTGTAGGACACAACAACCAAGAGCAAAAGCTCATCACAGAAGGCAAGATCACAGCAGTCATCAGTTTTATTTCAAGTAGTAATAAAATGAAACCCAAATAGTTCTAAAGTTAAAAGGTTCATTGACAAGCAGCCTCATTGGGTGGTTTTTAATAGGTAACACCTTTGTAATGACATAAAACACCTAACATTTGTGTTTAGTATCCCTTTGGGGGCCAACTGCAGAACTGAATGAGTCAGTCAAAAGATTATGACACTTAATAAAAAGAAAATGTGTGCAGAAGATATGTGTAGATATGATAAACACTGCTTGTCAATGGACTTTTGTTATGAATAAATACTAATAAATCTGCAACACTGTTACACAATTAAACATATCAGCCTGACTAAAAGGAGTGTACAGATACTGTTTTGCATTTGTCGTAAAATGAGTGTGGTTTTGAAATACTCTGTAGGTGGCACTGACATTTTTGCCAGAAGCGTAAAATAAGACCAGAGACCAGAGTAAAATGATAACTATTGAATTCGGCTCCTGAGTCGATCAGATTACTGAACGTGTGACTCCCGCAAATACAATGAATATATAAATGTTATGGTTATCAGGACATGACAGACTTGATTTGGAATGAAAACTAATCAACCTAACCAATAATCTTCTTGTAATCCAATCAATATAGAAAAAACTGTGACATTTACAGGCTGTACTTACTGCAGTAAATCTGGCCCATGAAGGTCCAGGTACTGCTGTTAGCACTACGTTGCATGGCTAGTTAGCGCTGTACTGCTCTGTGTGTTTCAGTGAGACTAACTGGCCTTTAAATCAGTAACGAGTGCTGAAGGAGGCCGCTTGCGTCTGACCTGGGATATCGGCACTTATTTCCTGGCATTAAATGGACCACCTCCTCAGCGTTAACTGAGATGAGAAGGAGGCCGCTGCCTTCCTGTGAGAGGCAGGCCGCTGCCTTCCTGTGAGAGGCAGGCCGCTGCCTTCTTGTGAGAGGCAGGCCGCTGCCGTACCTCTTCCCAGCCCGAGACGGCGGTCTCTCCAGGCCTCGGGTCCGAACGGTCCTGGGCTGGCATATGGGAGGGAATGCACACCCACGGGGGTAGCTGGATCCCCGTACCATCAGACTGCACCTGAAAGACACGGGATGCAAAATGCAGCTGGAGGGACCCCAGAAAAACAAGAGAGACAGTAGAGCTGACACTTTAATCCAAACCGACTTAAATACACTAGAATGAAGGGTTACGATTTATTTGTGCTCTCTGTGATTTGAACCCACAATTCTCGCCTTGTTAGCACACAGTTGGGATACAGAAGATCCCTGCATTGTTAGCGCTACTTGTCGAGCTACAGGAACATAAAATAAGTACAGGCTGGCACAGAAATGTTTACGGGACTGGCTGTACTGCCTGGCAAGCAGAGGTGGACGATTTCAGGTCCATAAAGTAAAAATCCAGACTAAGATTTTATTCCAACCAAACAGCTGAGTACTCTGTGACGGTAACTCATTATATTCAACCACTGAATATACAAACAAAACCATGGTCTAGATTTGTATTTTGTGCACTAGAAATGTCCACCTCTGCTGGGAATTGAACGCTGCTCCTTTGCTTAGTTGGCAGCTATGCTAACCACTGCACCACCAACACGTGATACATTATTACAGAGTAGCCATCACTGTACGAGCAGATGAATAAAACAGCAGACATAACACATAAAACACCAGTTCTGATGACTTACCGGACTTTAGTGCCATCGACGGAGACCGGCGGTAGTTTAAGGTCCGTGGCTTTGGCAAATCCCCGTGGCCGCTTGACCCTTCTCCCGCACTGCACGCTCTTCACACTCTGCGTCTCATCCTCATCCTCCCAGACGCCACACCCACGTAGCCATGGCAACTCACCAGTCACGCCCTGGGCAGCACATGGGCAGAGTTAAGGTCACAGCCGCGAGACAAACCGGAAGTGAAGGACAAAAACGGCACCTATTCCACATTCTTTTGTTAAGTAACAGTCATGTTCCATATCTTAAAGCTCTACTTGCAAGGAATCTCAAAAGACTCATAGTGTTTGTTAATTGCTGACCAACCCACAGAAATATTAACATTTTTTGTTGAAAATTGCTCCCATATGAAGCCTGGGTTATCATACATGGTTTTAAAATCAGGGAAAAATCAGTTAAAAAAGACACAGTTTATACAGCATATCCTGGTAACCTTTTGCTGCTTAAAACATCCCTGTCAAATAAATTGAGACTCAGATTAAAGTCCTATTAATTATTACAGCATAACCATCACTGTACAAGGAGAAGCTGCAGTCATGGGTCACGGTCCATATCTTAAAGTGATTCTTCTTCAGTACCTTCCGCTGCCTCAGGGAGACGGGTTCTGAGTAGGAAGAGGGCACTGGGGAGATGTCTCTCTGGGCAGAGTGGACCCTCTGCTTTCTCCTGTGCTGGTCCAGAACATGTTGGGCTTTGGGCTGGTGCCTAAGACCAAGCAGCTTCATCCTAGAGTGGTTGTTTGGCAGTCAAGGTGCATCAACCATGCATGATGAACGCTGATTTTGCACCAAGAACTTTAAAGCATGATTGCAGGTTTCACATGGAATATGAGGGGCCCTGGTTCATCTCTCCCTCTGACATAGAGGACAACCTCCAATCATCTCAACACTCTGATGGACCCCATAAATCCACATCTCACCTGGTTAGCTCTCACCTACGAGTCCCCCACTACGCTCCCTCTCCATGTGTACTATTTTGGTAGATATTCTCCTCTCCAACAAGCCAGCCAATTAAATTTCCATGTTAAACCCCATCATGCAAATATGATTGATATATCATCATTAATAAATAAATCATCATTGTCACTACATCATCATTAATATCATGGATGCTTTGCAAATGTATGGATATTTTGCCTCTGGATACAAATGATTAATCTTTCATTTTACTGCAAAGCCCACCTGAAATTATTCAATTTCACGATATCAATAAAATATTAAACTGCGCAAGGAACTCTAAAAGTTTCTCTCCACCATACCATTGCCAAAAACAAAGAGGCCCTACCTGATGAAAAGAGCCGGGGCTGGAACGAATAGGTTTACCGAAGCAGTGTATACTTATACTGTGACGTCACATAGAGTCTGTACGCGGTTGGTTGGGAAGCTTTAACTAGGTTGTATTACGAAAGGGTGCTGCGTTCAGGAAGAAATAACTGCATTCCTTACTGTTCATTTAAACAACAGACCTTTTACACTTTAAAACGCATTTTGAAATATATTAGCAATTAAAACTGCGATTACGATTAAATGATGTTGACCTGGACGTTTTGGTTTGTTTTTACTCGGCAAGAAACCAATTCATCTGATAACTATATTTAGAATAAAATGTAATCACTATACAATTAATGACCTTTTAAAAAAAAAAATCACAATATACAGCATAAAATAACTGATATTTTGATTGAAAATAAAAAGCATTTATTTTACATACTCCTTACATAAGAACATAAATTTACACAAACGAGAGGGGGCCATTCGGCCCATCAAGCTCAATATGCTTACTTTTAAACAAATGTTGCAGCTACATCTAGAACAATTAATTTAATACAGATTCTAAAGTATATAATTAACTACATCATATTTGAAACAGCACAAGTAATAACACTTAACTCAAAACTGAAAATGGAGTTGGTGGAAACTTCGGATCATAGATCGCCCTGTAATATCCATGGAGTCTAAACGAGCCTCTGAAAGATTCATATTTAATATATGAGGCGATTTTGTTTTGCATAAAAGAAGACATTGGTCACCTTACCAATAACGGGAATAATAAGTCAAATGTTATTTCTAACTTAAGGCGGGAAATCTATACCAATTTCATATGTTAACAAATAAAATTTTACTTTGATGCAGAAAGCTTGACAGTTTTTTAAACTATTCCCTTTTATCCCAGGGTATCCAAGTTCTTGGTCATCAGTCTAACCAGAGCTCAGCGTGAGTGCAGTGCTACCTCCTGCTGAGTGAGCTAGAGGAAACGTTCAAAAGCATTCTTGCAGGAGCAATGATTAGCTCGCAACAGTTATTACTTCACCTAGCTAGACCACACTCGGTTCATTTAATGCTGTGCTGGGATAGTTGTATTATTCTAACAGGAACCCTCTTAGTACCTCTTTATACAAACATATTGTATCATCATGGTGTCTCCTCGATTGTAGATTTCTCAAAAGGGCATTGCATATTAAATAATAAAATGTGTGTTCACTGTGGCAATAAAGAATATTGCCAGTGTACCTAGCCCGCCTATTAAGATGAACAAACCCATTCCTAAAAAGTAGAACCTTGGTTGGTGGGAGCGGTTTCTTAGGGGAATGTAATTGTGATCGGACCAAAATTAGGAGACCCGGAAAGCAGCAGGAACGTGTGAAGGCCGGTCAGTATAAAAAGAGGGATCATAGTTTCCATACACATAAAACATGTCTCAAAGTAGCAGTTTTCGTGTGGTCAGCGGGAACATAAAAAAATACTTTTTCGGAGATTAAAAAGAACCTCCGGATACCGGAAGTGCGTCACGTTAGTGACTACCATAAATATCATTGGGCTTCTTAGCGTGCGTAAATTCCGCCGCCATCTTGTGACGGGGTCCCGACCAGTACCACAAATGGAAGATGCCGGACTTTTGTGCTGCTTATGGATGCTCTAATCAAAGAAATGATAAAACTAAACAACAGGGAATAACATTTCACAGGTGAGAAGTGGTTTTTACAATATTGGATTTCTGATCGATGGCTAAGTAACTGAATTAACCTATATTAAGCTAAAGTAAGCTAACTTTTGTGAAGTAAAGGAAACAAAGGATGAATATGTTTATTAAAGTAATATATCTGTAAGATGCGTAAGTTATATTTGTCAAATCGTTATATCGCTGTACGTTACTGTGTTAAGCATAGACGTACTGTTTCGTGTGTAGATTCCCAAATGACAAAGTGAGGCGACAGGCATGGACAGCAGCACTGAGGAGAAAGGGGTTCGAGCCGCAATCCCGTACAGTCATCTGTAGCTGTCATTTTAAACCTGAAGATTTCGACAGGACTGGACAGACGACCCGTTTAAAGGAAGGAGCGATCCCATCCGTTTTTAAATTTCCCGACCGTCTTTCCAAAGTTAGTGTCATGAGAGTTTCTCTTTTAATCCCGTTTAATTTTCACTGGTCATGTGTAATGCCCGCTAAATACGGCAATAAAACTACATTTTTGCTCCTATTGACTTAAACTCCTTATATTTTCTCTAGCTGCCCAGTACGTCCAGGTCATGCAGGACATACAAAAAGGCAGCTGCCGAATGTACACGTCCACAGTCACATCCGCCTGCCAGAGGACATGGAGGACTCCACCTCAGCAAGGAGTCAGCAGCTGCAGAATGTCCACAGTCACATCCGCCTGCCAGAGGACATGGAGGACTCCACCTCAGCAAGGAGTCAGCAGCTTCAGAATGTCCACAGTCATGTCCGCCTGCCAGAGGACATGGAGGACTCCACCTCAGCAAGGAGTCAATCTCAGTGAGTGAAATGATTTTGTTTTAAACACCATTGCTGGATGCTGGGCTTCTACAGCAGTGACATTTATAAAAAATGAGGAGACTCGATTTAAATTACTCTTAAATGTATATTTTTCAGGATCACCGTTACGCCTTTGACCCTGCTAAAGCGAAACATAACATAGCTGAGGCCCAGGAGCAGTTGGAGAAATTACAACGAGAATTAAGAAATGCCAAAGACCGGGAAAAAAGACATCATAAAAGAGTGAAAACCCTGTTACAGGATTTAAAAGACAAAGAGATCCTAACAGAAGAACTGCAGCAGAAGCTGGATTACTACTCTGGTTGGTTGACCTGGCCAGCTCCTTCCCTATAACAGATGCATGTGTAGCGTTTATTGTTTTGTAGTGGTCACACACATTTTGACCTGCTACTATTACCTGTTATAGTTGTGAAAATGGTAACAAAATCAGTATATACTTACCTGAAATACTTTCCTAACAGAGCTGTTGAAGTGGCTGCCTTGCTCCAAGATGGCGGCTGGATTGACGCATCGCTCCAGTGAACATCAGTGACCAGTCAGTGACCAAGGCGGCATCTATGTGTATGATGTCTATGAGTAACTGCATGCCCAGTGAGCGCTGGCTCAGAATACTGACAGGACTGAATGACAGAAAGCTTTTTGTGACCTCTGTTAAGTGCTTATATATTTATGTTATTTATTTGAATTTAACTATAAATTATGGACATTAATTAAAGATTATGTATTATGTAGGACCATTTCCATTACACTGAGGGTAGACTTCTTGCATTTTTACAATTCGTTCCAACGACCTACATCAACTCCAGTGGTTTTTTATGTTCTGTAAAATTCCCAAGATTTGTAGGTAGAATTGCCTTGAAGTCCAAACCAGATTTGCCCATGGCCTGAGGGGGGGGCACCCAGTTCATTTGCTTTAGTAATTGGGTTTATACAATGTTTTTTTTTTCTCTGATTTATACATCCAGCTTGTAAGGGTTTGTTTTTTTTTCAGTGGTCGATGATCAACTTTTCTGTAGCCATTGGTGCCTCATTTATCAATGTAATCATGGCTTCTAAAACTGAGAAAGTTTTGTATCAAAGTTTGAATTAAAAGATTCATATGGTAAAATGTTTTGTTTGAGAGAAGGCCTCGGTGACACAATTAACTGGAACAACGACAGGGGTGGACCCTACAGGCATGAGCAGGGTATACCAGTTCTTCCCAAACCAGTCCTCAGGGCACACTGGACAGATCCACAGTTTTTGTTTTATCTCAGCACACCTGTAAAGCATTTAGAGCTCCTGACTGCTTGGGTCAGGTGTTCTGGGGACTCGAATAAAACGTGGACTGGTTTGGGAAACACTGGATTAGACTGCTCTGCTCCCCATGTACTACCAGTCTGTTCCTGCCTGTATCCCGTTCTTCACTGCTGTTTACTGAAAGAGTAACACCAAGAGGAAAGAGGCTGAAGACACTCCGCTCCAGGCTGGACACAAGGCAGAGAAGGGTAGTGTCTCTTCTGAAGAATGAAGGCCATCTTCTTGATGGAGGACTCACGGAGCATGTTCAGCTGTAGGGTCTTCTCCCCAGGGTGGAAATTCTGAGTGCTTCAGACACTCCTATGTACCCAGTGTCATTTACTTATTCAGTACCTCTTTTGACTCCAGTCAATGGGAGGAACTTCACAAACCCACCATCTGTATTATGCTGCCTTTATCTGCAGTGATTCTGTTCCTAGTGATTTCATTCCAACCCACACTGCTTTCAACCTGCTACAATCTTTATTAGCCTATTAACGACCATATGAGTCTGATTTAGATAGGGTTGGAATGAAAATATTCTGGCGGGGGGGTAGTAGGAACAGGATTGAGAACCACTGCTTTAATGTTTCTTCCTGGCATCGTCTTGCCAGTGTACACTGCTTTAATGTTTCCTCCTGGCATCGTCTTGCCAGTGTACACTGCTTTAATGATTCCTCCTGGCATCGTCTTGCCAGTGTACACTCCTTTAATGCTTCCTCCTGACATCATTTTGCCAGTGTACACTGCTTTCTCTCCCTCCCATTGTGTTTTTCTAACTTGCTATGTTTGCTGGTATTTTTATATCATTTTGAGAGTTACTACTGGGGTCTAAGGACCCTTAAAAATAATTACCGTTGAAATTAGCGGGATCTGTGTTTTCGCTTTATAAATTTTCAGCTTACTCAGGTTTTTCATAAACATGTTGCATTTGTAAATCAAGGGGATTGCTGTATATGGAAGCGAGGTCTGAAATTGCGAATGACCTCTTAGAATGCTGATGTAGGTTTTCTTTGAGCTTGTGCCTTTTTTAACTGCACCCTGTGAGTGTGCATGGGAAATCCATCCATCCATTTAACTTCTAACCATTTATCCAGCACAGGCTCACAGGAGGGGCTTGGAGCCTATTCCAACCGGCGTGGGAAGAAAATTAATGTAGTTGCACAACTGTGTGACCTCAGACATTCAAGGCTTGTTTTTTGAGTTCTAATTTAATTTTTTACTTCTCTGTTGAAACCTGTTTTTGTTATTGTGTGATTTTATCAAGGTATGTTAGGGAGCTAGACCACTGAGCTAGCTCAGTGTTTCCAAACCCGGTACCCGGGGACCCTCATACAGTCCACATTTTTGCACCCTCCCAAACCCCAGGCAGTACACAATTTTGCTCCCTCCCAGCTCCCACTACAGAAATGTGGACTGTTTTGGGGGCCCCCGAGGGTCGGGTTGGGAAACACTGAGCTAGATTATGTCACGTGTTCTTTTAACTACCATGAGGCTTAGTCATGATCTGTCCAATTCGGCATCAATATCCTCCATGTTTCACCTCTTATCCATAAAAGCTGGAGTTTGTAAGGCATGACTCCAATAGGCTACTGCTGAACATCCAAGAAAAAAGATTGGGGGGAGATTGTCTGAATTAAGATAAGAGAACTGAACTCGGTTTCGGAGATTGCAATGAATAATCTTGCTCATCTTAATTGCCCCCGCGCCTGCTTTATCAAAGGCATCAGTAATTAGTCGACTGAGGAGTTGTGAACCAGCGAGCTTGTTGCTTCGTTCCTCCATCACATCAGTGCTGCAGACCTTCTGTGGCAAACCTGAAGTAACAGCAAAGAAGCTTTTGAAGGGCTTGGATATCAGATGATAAATACTTATCCGCCCTTATACAGAGGAAACTCCATTAATCACTTTTTCACGTATGAGACTGGAATGGATGCTAAAAAAAGATACTTGCAGACATGCTAATTAAATTCATGTGGCATCTAAGAGAAAAATTCAGTTGGGAGAAAGATGGAATTTGCCGAGGAGTGAACAATGGTCATTTTGTTCCTGATTTTGTGGCATACACTTTTATATCATGATGTAGATTAAAATCTGAAGATCAAATATTGATTTATAGAACCTACATTTTCTGGGCGATTGCCAGATGTCTGTGGATTTGTAACATTTATGTTTTGTTGACATCGATTTTAAGTTTCTTTACCCATCCATGTTTAACTCAGTAATTTCATACATCATTTTCATAATTGAACATGTAATTCAGGTGAATTCAATAATTTAATAATATCTGATTAATGATGCACGACCATCACATTTGATTTAGGGACAGAGAATTCTCAGGAACATCTATAAACGTGTGGGCTGTCTTGCTTATCTAACCTGGCACCTTTCTTCAAGTTATCCTCTTAATCTTTTATTGATACTACTTTGGCTGATTGCTGTAATCTTGGTTAGTTCCACTGTAACATACATTGCATTGCATCAGACCTTAAAGTCTCCCTCTTCCCCATGCAGAAAATAGTGCCAGTGCCGTTGACTTTCAGCATAGCGATCCCTCAACAGCAGATACAAACACTCTGGGACATGGTGTGTCTGGGGAGACGAGTCAGTGGTCAGCCAAGCATGCAACAGAAAGGGCTGAATTCTGCCAATTTAATGGCATAATACTTTTGAGCCCAGAACACTGACTGGTATAATCAGATGATGGATGGATGGATGGATGGATGGATGGATGGATGGATGGATGTACCTGGGCATTCATTGGAAGCTCCGCCTAGCTGCACTTATGCCTAGTTGACTCCTTCACCTGTGTTTGTAAGGTATTACTTGCCACACTTTCACATCATTTTTGTCCAAAGCATAATGCTAAATATGTAAATGTAAACCTGGGAGCAAGCTTGGCCTTGCTGTGTGTTCATAATGTTATGGGCTCCTGATTGGCTCTCGTTTATTTCAATGGCTGAGTCTGGGTGACTTTGAGATCAAATACAGCTCTGCTGGATGCAATGGATTCTACTGTGTGACACAGGCCAGCAGGGTTGCCTATGGAGTATTAAATGCAGTTTATATGCCTAAAATAACAGAACAGTGAGAAGCAGGTCATTTTATGTCAGTCTGCTCATAAAAACATTGCAGTCATATTCTAATTAATGGATAATTGTTATTAACATTTTGGGTAGGATCTAGTTTGATGTTAAAATGAAACTCACCTTTCCATGTGGCTGACTGTTCACTCTTGAAAAGCTTCATTGTAGAAGAGAACGGTTTGACATTCGTGCGTTACCACTATCTACCAGCAGATGTCAGTGAAGAGAACCTCGTGGCATCTTTGTTCTCCAGTTAGGCAGAAAGAGTGATGAAAATCACGTAAAATATTTAAGAAATGTAATTATTTTATCTTTTTTTAGGCAGTCGCACACATGGTGTTCGCAGCCTTGATGATGGAGGGATGTATTCGCTGGAAGATGGTCTATATTTGCACATAATACTGCTGTGATGTACCCAGCAGATATGGAAAATACCTCTGATACGTATGAAGTGCTTCCCTTAGTGTATCTGAATACATTGTGTCCTTTTTCCAGAAGGGTGGTTGACGTCCTTTTTAGGCACTGGATTACGTGAAAGGGGGAAAGCTACACCCCATTCATCATCACTTAATCTGTCCTTTTCTGACTGGGAGGTACTGCAGCCTTTTAGTTTTTCATGACCTTCATTTGCATGATAAAATGGAGGACAGTCCATTAAGCTTGTGGCTCTGGCTTGACACCCACAGCCCTCAGGGCCAGAGACAACTTTCAGCCAGGCAGTGTTCATATTGTATTACATGTTTAAACTTTGTGTTGTTACACAGAGTCTCATAGATTTTGTTGTCCATCCATCCATCCATCCATACTCTAACAAGTTATCCTAGTCAGGATTGCAGGGAGATTTTGTTGTACGGTTTCTAATTTCTTATCAAAACAACATGTTATGCTAATTATTGTAAAAGCAACTATTTACACAAACCTGATAATTTCTGTTTCAATACAAGCCCTTTGGGACCTGACACAAATTATCTTGCTTAGTTTTTTTGGTAACATTTTACTTGAGGGGACACAAATAATGTAGCAGCGCACACTTACTTAATGTATTAATTAACCAGAAACTCCCACGTTCATTCATCATTAATAAATCATATGGTTCATGTATGTTATGCGGTGACAGTATTTGTTCATGATTTGTACTTGAGTAGTAACTCAGTTACTAAATTACTTGTGCTCCTCAAGTAATGACATCATTTTTGAAAAAGGCAGCATGTATTTGCTCCAGTTGATCACAACAGCAATGAATACATCACACTATATGTATATAGATATAATGTGTGTGTGTATATAATGTTATTCTGAGTGTGTGTGTGGGTATACCTATCCTTATGGGGACACAATGTCCCCATAACGTGATATCTGTTTTTTTTTACCTTATAGGAACTGGTTTCCTGGCCCCCATAAGGGAAAACTCTTTTTTATAAAAATCGGTGACTGCTATGAAAAAACTAAAAATGCAAAAACTCTTGTATTTTGTTTGGTTACATATGGTTACGGTTAGGGCTGGGTGGGGGTTAAAGTTGTCAAAGTTAGCGTTAGCATTCTTCCCATAGAAATGAATGAGCGGTCCCCATAAGGATAGGTATACCCACACACACATGCGTGTGTGTGTATGTGTGTAAGGGCATAACTTTGGTGGGTTGAGCATTGAGGAGGTTGAGGTCTCCGCCCATTTAAGAGCGACCAGGAGGTTATATTGGCTGGTTATACATTAAGCCCATGTTTGTGTGACTTAACTGCAGAGGCACAGTGTCCCCGGTGCTTTTTCTGCTGTATCTTCACGTCTTTACCTGCCAGTAGTGGTGTGTGAGGAGCACAGCGAGAGTCAGAAGAATTCACCATCTGCACCGATGTAGCAGGAGCACCATTCCATTTGAACGGGTCCTTCGCTAGATCCGGAGAGCTTATCAGCCGGTGATCGATGGATTGGCTTCATTCTGATGTCTAATAGCCACTATTTGTGTTTGAATTAGGATCAGGGAAATGACCGCAGGTTTTACTGCCTTGAGACGGTTATATATCTCAGGTTGCCAATAACGACCCAGAACAAGTCCTTAATTGGCGATTAAATTCTTTCTGGGAACTGCCCACTACGTTGTCACTAACAGGGTCTAATGCTGTGCTTTGTCACATGTGTACGGGGACGCGCTGTAACCCTGTGCCACGTACTCGGTCACCCCCCCTCGATGAAGCGTTTTTTGGCCGCTTTCCACAGATGCCTCGCCGCTGTCCCACTTACTTTATTTTTGGAATGCGTTTAATTAAGCGACATTAGTTAATTCACAGTTAATTAAGTGGCAGTGGCTATGCTCTGACTCACCGCAGACTGCCGCGTCTTTCGCCGTGGTGCCGATACTGTAAGCGATTTCAGCGAGCATGAAATGCAGCGAAGGCCTGCATCCTCAGCCAGATTTGCATTTTAATGCCTTTCTCACAACGTGACTGGGGACCGGCTGCAATTAGATAAGACACAGGTCACTGCAAGCATAGTGGAAAGTAAAACTTTTTCAAATTCTTAGAAACTAATTACTGGCATAACAAACAAGAATAATTAACAGGAAATAGTACATTTGGAACGATATATAAAATGCATATTTCTTACATGTATTTTTAATTTTGACTCACAGAACATTTGGCTCAGCAGGCTAAGCCTCTGTCCCCGTGATGGGAAGGTTGCTGATTCCAGCCCAGTTCCAGCAAGGTGGTTACATCTGTGGGCCCTTGGGCACGGCCCTCGGCCTCCAGCTCTATGGCTGCCCTTTGCTGCCAAGCTTGCTCTCACCTATATTTGTCTCATACAGAGCAAGATGGGATATTGCGAAAAGGGAATTTCCCCATGCTGATCAATGAAGTGTCAATATATTCATAGTGTTTGCATATATGTTTACATATACATACTGTGTGTTATATATAGTGATTAGTTGTCATTGTTGACACACAGGGCACAACAACAATATGTGTCCTTTGCATTTGACTCATATGTGACATAGCAGGGGGTGGCTAATGCAACACCTGGTGGGGGGGGGCAGTATATTGCTCAGGGTTCTACAGCGGGATTTACTGGTCAGGGATTCAAGCCAGCAATCGTTTGATTAACCCACAACCCTGAGATAGATAAATCGTCTCGTGCTCTAATGAACTGAGCTAGCTGGGCAGTGTGTGTGTGTGTGTGTGTGTGTG
>JAODJU010000062.1:22185879-22209085 GCA_026776725.1 Gnathonemus echidnorhynchus | reverse complement strand
GGGAGATGTCACTCATTCTGCCTGTGCTAATGCTGCACTCGTCACTGGGAAAGGTCACTCATTCTGCCTGTGCTAATGCTGCACTTGTCACTGGGAAAGGTCACTCATTCTGCCTGTGCTAATGCTGTACTCGTCACTGGGAGATGTCACTCATTCTGCCTGTGCTAATGCTACACTCGTCTCTGGGAGATGTCACTCATTCTGCCCGTGCTAATACTACACTTGTCACTGGGAAATGTCACTCATTCTGCCTGTGCTTATGCTACCGTCATTATTGGGAGAGGTCACACAGTCTATTCATGCCAAAGCTATACTCCTCACACTGTTGTGCTAATGCTATGCTTGTCATTTGGAAAGGTCCCTCATTCTGCCTGTGCTAATACTACACTCGTCACGACAAGAGCTGTTTCATTCTTGTCATCGCTGTCTTTTGCATTTCCATCGCATTCCAAGAGGCTTAACAGTTGGATTTGACACCTCCTGTCTAGTCTGCACCTGGCTACCATAGAGCAGACCCAAGGTGTCAGGTGTCGTGGTGTATTGAGCAGTCGTAGAACTGATTTGTATCCAAAAGTAGCTTTTCTGCACTGGGTCTATTAAAGTCTTCTGCTGAACTGCACGTAAACATCAGCCAATAATGGGAAAGCAGCCCAGTCGGTAAATCTTTTATACTTGCAAAAGCCAGGTGTCACTCTTTCTTTCCAAATGATTGCTATAATGAATCCATTGAGTGTTGGGACTAGATTGACACCCCCTGGATTCCCTCCTCCCCGCTCCTCATGACCCATCTATCAGATTGTAAGCCACATTGTCTTATTGGGGTCAGCCAAAAGCAATGCATCATTCCTTATTACACTTTCATGTTTCCCCTCAAGGAAAGGATGTCTAGTCTGAAGTTACGACGCACGGAATTTAGCCCCTGGTGACCATTAAACCACGCTAAAGCTAAGCTAAAGTAGGACTAGCATTGTTTCTGGTTGTATGGGTTCTGTAGTGCAGTGTCAGAGCCTCAACCATAACCTCTTTAGGAGGGTAGGTGTGTGACTGTGTGTGGGCAGGGACCCGTGCGTGAGCATACATCTGCCTTCATGCCATGTTTGTTTGTTGTCTTTCTTGTCATCCTTCCCACCACCAGAGGCTGCTTGCGGAAGCTGGCTGAACAGCAAAGAATGAACGTTTGTCTTGTCGTAAGTGCTCTCGAGTGGATGAACACAAAACAAAGTCCAATCCAGTGACAGTGTACTCGCTGTGCTTTGTAAGGTTTATGATTCAAAGGCAATGCTTTTCAAAGGTATTTCTTCAACTCTCCTCCAATGATCCTGGTCTTCTGCCTACTACTGGCTCAAGGGGCTTTCTGTTACTTTAATGGTTGTGCCGTCGCTGAAGCATCATCTGCATGAAAATTCAATTTTTTTTATTTTTAAAGCCTAATGCTACCATCCTCTCTGTTTGCTGAATTACTGACTTTCTTCAAAGCAGTTTGCTTTTGATCACTGGTGGAACCTGCTTCTCATTTGTGTGTTGAGGGCTCTTTGCGAGGCGGTAAGGGGAGCGTTTAGGCCCAGAGCAGCCACGGGGAGGTTACTGAATGCCGGAGTCAGAGGGAAAAGGTCAAAACCTGCTCCTTGTGTCACTGCGTAACCAGGATAGGATGACATGGTGCATGGTGACATATGGTCACTTTACATTGCAGGACTAGGTGCTGCCGTAATATTGTAGTGTGGCACGTGTCATGAAGTTAATATAGATGGTGCTCAGATCCAGCTTTAGCTGCTGTCTGTTTCTTGGCATCATAGGTCTAATGTGGTGGAAATGGAAGTAAAATTACTTTTGCCTGAAATGTTAATGTCATTTGTCTGGCTGCCGTTTCTAGTTACTTGCACGTTCTTCCATGCTGTTTGGGTGCTCAAAGAGAAATTCTGAATGATCCTGATGGATGGACACAGTCGCCGTGCCTGACACTGTCATCTTCGCGATATCCTCTGTGCTCGTCTGAGTTTTAACTGTCGAATAGCACATAGCATTTCGTGATAATGCTTCTGACATGGAACTGTTATGCTTTGCTACCATTTTTATTAGTTTAAACTCTCAGCCAAAAATAAACGCTGAAAACTTCTTTTTAATACCTTTAAGAGCTGCACACTTGAAACACTACTGCATATAAATAGGAACTTGGAGATTATCCAAGAATAAATTGATTTTTTTTTTTGTATATGTCTGTGCGCCTGGGTGTGCTTTGATGTTTAAATTGCATACCTTTTAATACGAAAAGCATTTCATTTTCAATTGATATTTACTGTATATATTTTTGAGGCTATAGGGTTGAGATAAATTAATAAACCTAATGAAGTGTCTTTTTCTGTGTCTTTTGATTGTAATGAATAAAAATAAGGCATTTTAGATTTAGCAATTTTTTTTGAGGATGCTGGCAGGTAGGGTGGTTGGTCTCACGCTGATACTGCTGACTGTTTCCAAGCGTCAAAAGGTGCCTAAAAAATCGAGTGAGGTTTGTTAGGGATGTCCTTGGTAACATTTCTGGTTTCTTTGCTGTAAAGCGGGGTTCCCCAGTAGGCACACCCTGAGCCAAATACAGCCTGTGAGAGTCAAAGCTGAGGCACGCTGCCAGCGATTAAGGATGTACACCTTGGCTAAGCATATCTAGATAATGGCAAAATCAGTGTAGAGGAGGTAGCCTACTGTTAATTCACCGTGGTAACGGGGTCAGTTGAAAGCAAACCAACAGAGCGAATGTAAATCTTCCTTGCATGAAAGCCTTAGCCAGTGCTAAAATGCGTAAAATCAATAAGGAGAATAGACAATTTAATTCTGACTGAATGGACCGTTTTTGTGTTTTTTTTTTTTACCGAACCACATCAGTGTTAAACCAAGTTGTTTGCTATGAGCTTAGACTGTAGCTGGATAGCAGCTGATATGAAGCAGCCACAGTTACACTGCAAAGTCAGAGAGCTGCAAAGTAAAGGTTGTGAACCTGATCACTGCGTACAATCGTTATCCTGTTATCACCCGTAAGACAAGGGGCGTGTTCCACGAAGCAGAGAGAGCCGGGTTAACTTAAGCCAGAAGTCAGTTACAGTCCAGTTACAGTTTAGGTAAGGAGCATTCTTATTGGACAATCTCCGGCAACTGAGAAATCCTGCTTTGTGAAACACCCGCGAGGACTGCAAGAAAGAACATGAAGAGAAACGGTGACAGATGCAGAGTTGTTGGAAATGTGTAAAAGTGACATAGTGGAAGTTTTAACTCACAATGAAAAAAAACAGAAAAGGTTGTGGAGCTGCTGCAGCCAGCACAGTCATCGCACGCGACAGCCATGAGAAGAGCAGAAGTTTCGGCGAACCTCAGGACTGATGTAGAACCGCTATCTCCGCGTGTGAGAGTTTTTAATGGAAAACTAGCTACCATGTTCACTTTCCGTAAACCAGCACATGGCTGGCAAAACTATCTCTAACAACCTGAGCCAGCTCTTTGAAAACGTGGGGAAAAACTGTGTCACTAATGGACCTCAGTACATGGTTGGGCAACATAAATCAATAATAATAACAATTATAAATATTGTTTTTATGCTGGTACATAAAAACTGCTAATTATAAGACCACATGAGGATGACGCCTTGGCCCTCTGCTTTGTGCTGGATTAGCTCCTGAGAAAGGGATTCCTGCTTAACGTCTCATGCTGAACAGTTAATACATTATCATGGTCTTTGCATGTTTGATGATTTTGATGCACACATTGTTTTTGGGTTTGTCACCGTTTTCCCCCCTAATGTAATCCCCCTTTCCTGTAAGGTGTCTTGCATTCAAGTTGCTAATGTGTCTTTTCCCATCTGCTAAATAAGATTTTGTTTTGAATGTTGTATGATTCTGCTGTAACTAGTGTCATGTTTTTTTCACTACGGTTCACTGGGGAGGTAACATCAAGGCGAAGGAGTCAGGCGGCGTAACAGGTTGAACAACATTTTGAGGAAAGTTAATGTCGTCATGGGACAGCACCAGTACTTCTTGGAAAGGGTGGTGGGAACAGCTCCCTGCTGAATGAGGCCTATCCTCTCTGCTGGTTCATGGGAACAGCTCCCTGCTGAATGAGGCCTATCCTCTCTGCTGGTTCATGAGAATAGCTCCCTGCTGAATGAGGCCTATCCTCTCTGCAGGTTCATGGGAACAGCTCCCTGCTGAATGAGGCCTATCCTCTCTGCTGGCTCATGGGAACAGCTCCCTGCTGAATGAGGCCTATCCTCTCTGCTGGTTCAGCTCTGGAACACCGTCATCCACTGTCCTGTCTTTCGGAAATGCATGACTGAGCCGTTCAGAGGCTCCTTTGTTTCAGCTGACATTTATTTGCGCATCGCTTCTGGTCTCTCTGTTCCTTGCTCCACCCAATCTGAAGGACACCAACCCCATGGTCTATTGTTCCATCTCCACTAAATTATGCATATTCCATGTTTCCGGCTCACTTGTACCCTGCACTTTCTTTTGATTTCTTTGAGGTGGGTGCAGAGTATGGTGCAGGGAGTTGTTTACTCTTGTAATGCTACTGGGCAACAGAAATTCCCCCTGGAGGCAGATGAGTAAAATTTTATCTCATCTCAGCCACTCGAGTTTGTTGTCCAGTTAGTACTCTGTAATGTTTTTCTGCGCATTTTAAGCTAAATATCTTTTGAAGTACCAGTACCAGTAAGAACTTCAAGTGTGCTGAGCAGAGTTTCTGCATCTGTGCCGAACCAAGTTTAATTTCTATCAATTCACTGCTGTATTGCTGCTGCTTAGATTTTTTTTCCAGCTTCAAGCACCATGAAGAAGGCTTATTCTTATGAGCCAAAGACTTCCGCCTCCTGTGGTATGAAAGGCAGTAATCGTTAGCATTTGCATTTGAAGAGGCACTGATATGCTAATGGTTGCGTATGCTTAGATCACATGGTCTGTCACGTGACTTTCTTTCAAGCCCATGATCCATATGTCATTCTCTTACTACAATCATGACCACAGTATTTTGTTTTTCACTTAAACTTCAACTCTGATGCATAAAATCTTCTTCATACCTGTAAATATGCAGTATGTACATATTCACCAAGAACATTAGACAAAGGATGCTGTAAACTTAAGTGTAAAAATCTTTGACTAGGAAATTACGTGGTCTCCTTTCTTCTCTGCCTGACACAGTTTTGACAGGTTTTCCTTCCCTTGCAACCGCAGTGCTGCGTTCGTCATCCCCTACTCCGTGCAGAGTGACGTGCCGCTCGCTCTGATGGGTCCCCTCTCCTCCTCTTTTCGTTCCTTCCTCCTGCTCTTTGACAACATCCTTCAGAGCTTCATAGTGCTTTCCCGCATCCCCCTAATCTCGAGAAATATCTCGCGGGTTGTTTTTGTTGGTTTATGCGTCAGTCTGATTTTCCTGTTGCGTACATAGTGGTGTCAGCACTATCCAGCTTGGTGTGTGTGGGGGGGGGGTTGCCGCCCTTGACCTTTAAGTGTCCCCCACTTTGCCTGCTGGAAGGACAGGCTGACCATTTTTACCTGCCTCCAGAGACCAACGTTTGGACTTGCTGCTGGATGCCCATCCATTGACACATTTACTGTGTCTGCCTTATCAATCTGTGTGTGTTACTATCTGATCCCCTTCTTCACTTTAAGCTTTGGTACGACTCTGATTGGGTGTGGCCTGTATGCTTACGCTGCTGCTTTTTGCATAAAGCTACTTTCGAGACGGCTGAATATTTTTAACAGATCTTAGTGCCCGGTTTGTTACATCAGCCCTGCTTGCCTGCTGAATTCTGGGAAAACGTGTCATTTTCTGCCATCTTAAGCAGCAGGTAAGGATGTCACTTGTATGTCTTAAATGACTTTAAAGCACTGTGTGAGTCGCTGTTGTGGAATTTTAAATGAATTCAAATGGAGGATACGTCTTGGGTTTTGTTAGATGGGTAAATTTAACCCAGCAAAGCAACTTCGTCCCCTTTTCTTTTCAAATAGCTTCAAAGATCACATTTTGAGACCGCATTTCCTTCAAGAAAGAAAACCCTTTCAGCATTCCCCAGTGTTCTTCTATATCCATGTAAATCTGGGTTTCTTAACCTGAGGTTCATGAACTTGGATGGAGGAGAAAAAACATTATTTTCACTAACCTCTAACTGAAAATTAGGGGTGAGACACTTTACAGGCATCACCAGACTTGGGCCAAAGACAGTAAAATGGGTAAGATACACTAATATAAATGTACAGTTTTCAAGTAAAAAATTCCAAGCAAAATGTTAATTAATTTCCTTCCTGTGCCTGACTGTGTACTTTTGGTTGGTTCATTTAGATTGCGTGCTCATTCCGATGCACCGCAGTCATCCTTGACAGACTTCAAACCTACAGAGGCATCTTCCCATGACTTCGGTTCGAGACGAAGGCCTTTCTCATAAATCGGCACCGCCGTTAAACTCCGGCTCAGGTGTAAAACCTTCTTTGAGATTTGGCTGTGGCCGATTATACACGATCTGGAGTGTTCTGCCATGCTATGTTATTGTCACCTTGCGGTGAGATTCTGCATTGAACCGGGAGTGACTGGCTGGCCGGGGTGAATCGATATGGTTAAAAATGCGAAATCTCCAGATAGGGGGGTAGTCAGCTTTGTGGTCAAATGAATATCTCACCAGGGCTGCTACTCATCTCCTGCTTTCAGGAGTATAAATCATTTGTGTGTGTGTGTGTGTGTGTGTCTGTGTGTGTGTGTGTGTCTGTGTGTGTGTGTGTGTGTGTGCCTGCCTGCCTACAGAGGCCGGAATTAATGTGTTTCATGATGCTGATCCACTGATTTTTAATGTGACGGTTCTCGTGGACGGATCCACAAACGGACCGAGCCTGGGGATCCGGCCCGCAGCAGCCACGGCGGCATTTATCTTTAGAAACGTGATTGCTTCTGGACTCGTTCTTGAGTCCTTCATCGTGATGGTGATGAAAGGCACAGCTATGCTAATGATACCACAAAGTGCAAACAGTGTCAGGTGGCACATCTGGAGTGAGGTCCCACGTGACTAATTGCCTCATCGTGACTCAGTGCCTTAAAGACACTAATTTTTTTTTGAAAACCATCTCTTCATTCTTTGCTTGGGTGATGACGGAAATCATTAAAAATGGAAGCTTATGTTGCTGTTGAGCACAATGGCTGCTAATTTCCATTGAGATTAATTAGTGGCTCCTTCTAATTGGAGTTTGGAGTGAGTGCAGCTGGGTGGAGGGTAGGTGGCACTTGTTACATCGAGCATGACTGGCAGAAGGTGGAGTTGGAACAGCTGTCAGTTCAATGTCTCTTCTGATGAGTACTAGATCTGCTACCACAGAAATGGACCTGGATAGTTTGTGGGGAGGAAATTTAATGACTATTGTGTATATTCCTGTTAATTCCCATGGAAAGTTTCCAGCTTTCCCAGCTTAACTTCCCATGAAATGGAATGTTTCTGGAAATTTACCACCCCTTTGCAACCCTACTAATGCAATAATGTGTCTCTTGCTAAGCTTAGTCTTTTATGTCTATCAGGTGTTATTCTGGTGAATTGTATTTTTTGGGTTTATATTGTAAGTCTTGGTCATATAGCCTTGGTCTTGTTGACTTGTTGGAAGTGATGCCGGCATTCCGTTCAAAAAGAAGGCTTCAAAATCAACTTCCTTTTCCTCAAAGCATATCCTGAATGACTGGGGGTGTCGAGCGGCGATTAGACCTAAGCCCTCTTAAGGAGCAAACAGGAAACCGCGATATCCTTCACGGTCTTGCAGAAGTCCTCCCCTCTGCTTAGGGATCGATGCGTCTCTGGGAGTTAAAGGCGTTTAACTATGGATCGCGGGTGAGAATTTAAGGTTTTTTGTACGGTTGCCAAGTCGTCTAAAAGCTTGCGCCTGATATGTCTGAAAACCTTGCATAAAACCCGACACTAAATGCCTAAATGTTTCTTTCAGAGCTACAGGAAGTACTTAATGTCTTTTGATGGTTACAGGAACGATTGATTTTTTTAATTTTTTTTTTTTTTTGGAAATGTCAGGTATTAAGAGACTTGAGAGGATTGTGAATAGGTAAATAAACCTTCCAGGAAAAAACAAAGAGTTATGAAGGGCTCCAGTACCACACCGACGCAGCCTAGCGCTGCTTCACCTGCAAACGACGTGAAAAATGCTCGGTTTCCTGATTAGTCACAGCCTGAGTGGCAGATTAGCAGTGTCATAGAATTCTGGAAATATGCAAATGAGCACATCTACATCTTCTGCCCCTGCTGCGAGGCGTCGGTTACGGGCGGAGCAGGGGTTGACGGGTAAAATCCTTCCGCAGGGCGGGAATTGGCTTGGCGTGACATTTCGGCTGTGATTATAGCACGAGAGACATGAGGGCCTGCATTGGTGCTTGGGAGGGAGAGAAGATGCATGAACCTAACATGCAAGTGCCATTCAGTGTCTCTTGGTTTTGCCACGTCAGACTTTTCAGCACCTCAACGCCGATCCTCTCGGCGATGCTCGTTCCCCAAGCTGCTTATTTGATGGCCGATGCTTTCCTCTTCTTATTTAAACTGCTTGGCCCCATTTTCTTTTCAAGCATCAGTGTTAATTGGATTTATTTCATGCACTTTTAGCACCAATTTGGAGTTCTCTTCCTGGTTAGCTACGCTCTTCGTGCAGGGGAGTGGGTGTCGTTGCTCGTCCTCCTTCCCCTGGGTCCCATGTGGATGACAGTCTCTGCGTGTTACAGATCTCGGTTGAGCTTGTGGCCACACGGCACAGGATGGCGTCCCTAAATCACACGCAGGCTCTGCAAATCCTGAACATGAGAGTCTAAACCGTGGGTGTAACCAGTGCCCGACGGCGAGCCTTCTCCCAGCATGCCGAGTGCTTCCATGGAGACATTAATTTGGGTTCACCTCGTGGCCTTGCTGAAGGGTGGGCTGTAGGTCGTTTCTCAGCCTGCAGCTCATCCAGTGGTGCCACGTTTATCATCTGTCTCCGTCATCTTTATCACCCGATGTGTTCCCCTTAAAAAAACAATCCTCGGAGTATCAGGGGTCCCATTTGACGTTAGCAGAGTGAGCTGGCAGTCCAATAGGCTGAATAAATGGATGTGTTTCAAGCAACTTCTCCCCAGGGTAGTGCGGAGAGGTGGGAGTCAAAGGAACAGGCCTCTTGAATTTTATACTGTACGTCTTAATAGCATGTGACATTCCTTGGATATGAATGCTGCTTTTGCTTGAGCATTGCCTATAGAATTTTTTTCGTTGTAGATTTTCTTTCCTTAAATCCAAATCTCAGAGAAAAAAATGCCCTTCTCTAAAAACACTAAATTACCAATGTATGCATGCTTTATGACAGTTTCACCAACCTATTTCACTTATTCAGTCAGGTTTTCATACCCGGATCGAATCTTATAAGCAGAAAAATGGTTTAAGGTTTCAGATTTTTGACCTGAATCTCTTCTGTTATCCAGTCTTCTTCCCATCCCTCAGGGGGAAAAACCTGAAGCCTCTCAGGTTGTCATGGTGAGGTAGTGCTATCTGTGGCCGTTTTGAGGGAGATCGGTGGGGGGGAATTCTCCTTGAGGACATAACAGCCCTTTCCCAATCCCCGTAAGAGGCTGTATCGTATTGTATCCCTCCCCTTCCCCATCGGGGATCAGCCCGTGTACAAAAATGGGAGTGTCACTGGGATTTAGTCTCTATGTAGGAATGAATGCTGAAGTAGCCTAGCAATGCTAATTTTGCGAAGATCCATGAGAGAGCGCAGATTTAGCTTAGCATGTCAGTCATGCTCACTGCAACAAGCCCAGATTTAGCTTAGCATGTCGGTGATTCTCACAGTTCAATGTCAGTTGGGTAATGCCTGCAGCCGAGAGACAGCCCCATTTAACTTAGCATGTCGGTGATGCTCAGGGTGGGAGAGACCCCCGATTTTAGCTTAGCGTGTCGGTGATGTTTAGAGCAAAGAAAAAAGATTTAGCATAGCATGTGCGTGATACTCACAGCTATGAGCACCAAGTAGCGTTTCTGTGATGCTCAAGGTAGGGAGAAAGCTCCCATTTACCTTAGCGTGTCGGTGACGCTCAGGCTGAGAGAGAGCCCCCATTTAGCTAGCATGTCGGTCACATTTTAGCTGGGAGAAAGCCCCCATTTAGCTTAGCCAGAAGAAAGCCCTCATGTAGCTTAGCGTGTCGGTGACAGACAGGGAGAGAGCCCCATTTAGCTTAGCATGTCGGTGACGCTCGGCCTGGGAGAGAGTCGCCCTTTAGTTTAGCATGTTAGTGACGCTCAGATAGGGAGAGAGTCGCCCTTTAGCTTAGCATGTCAGTGACGCTCAGACAGGGAGAGAGTCGCCCTTTAGCTTAGCATGTCAGTGACGCTCAGACAGGGAGAGAGTCGCCATTTAGTTTAGCATGTCAGTGACGTTGTAGCAGGGAGAGAGCCCCTATTTAGCTTAGGGTATCAGTGACGCTCAGGCTGGATGAAAGCCCCCATTTAGCTTAGCGTGTCTGTGATGGTCGGGTAGGGAGGGAGCCCCCATTTAGCTTGGCATGTCTGTGACGCTCAGGCCTGGGGAGACCCCTCATTTAGCTTAGCATATCGGTGATGCTTAGGCTGGGAGAGAGCCCCCATTTAGCTTAGCATGTGAGTTAGTTGCCAGAGGCTCTTGGTGCTCCATAATTAGGTGACTGAACCATAGGTCTCAATGATGAGCCTGTTCCTCACTTTGATGTACAGCTGAGCTTTTCCTGATGATTTCTCTGTTCCTGCAGTGTATTTTTTTATTTCTATAAATGCCTGGAGCACTGTAGACACAGTGTGTTGAAGTACTGCTGTTGAATATGTAGTTGATTTTCCATTGTAGATGTATCTGATTTCTTTGAAAAGACATCACTGTAAGGTCTTCCATATCAATTCACCAAACTGATCGGTGTAGAACCAGTCACATGGTCTGCATGACACAGTTTGTCAGTAATTGGTTCATTATATCAATAGATGTCTGAGTTATGGGTCTTGTGTTTTGTCAGTAGTTTGCTAAATGAATTTGAGTTAAGCTTGCAGATGGGTGTCTTGCCTTCTAAGTGAAATAATGGGTACCTGTCATTCAAAAATGAGTTCAGCTGAGACTCATACCATCTAGCTTTGGTTGTGTTGTGTCAAGCCATTCATCAGTTGGAGTGAACAGCAATTACCTTTTTCCACTCCTGAACCCTTATTTGTGGTAGTATGTATATTAATTAGCTGTCTTAAAGTAGTAACTTGACAACAGCAAATGAACCAGTTCTATTGCCATTTCTGCCACATTTTTGTTACAACTCAAACTAATTTGAAGCCCTTGAAGTTGTGAAGTAAAAGACTACCCTAAAAATCCTAGAAGTCATACATTAAGTCAGGGGTGGCCAATCTGAGGAATTAGTGAGGAATTAGTTTGAGTTGTAACAAAAATGTGGCAGAAATGGCAATAGAACTGGTTCATTTGCTGTTGTCAAGTTACTACTTTAAGACAGCTAATTAATATACATACTACCACAAATCCCGCAAAGGGTCGGTGTGTATGCGGGTTTTCGCTGCAACTCCCTAATTATATTACTAATTAGAGGGCTGATTGCCTGAAGGGTCCTCACACCTGGGTTTGAACAGCTGACCTACAGGTTTTCCCAAAAACCTGCATATACACCAGCCCTTTGTGGATAAGATTGGCCACCCCTGCATTAAGCTGAAAACTCTCCTCAAAAATATGTGGTTTAGAGTGTGTGATCTTAAAGTGCAGCTGAAATGCTCAGCTCAAATCCCTGAAACCTACCCCACTGACATTTTCGTCAGAACTATAAGATATTTTGTCCTCTAGGAATTGACTCTGATGACATGTTTTGTGTGTGTTCATGTCTGTCAGTCCTCATTGAGTCGAGTATTAAAAGCTTAACATTCGTTATTTGGCTACTTATGGTTTTATTTCTGTAATGTGTGTATGCTTTCTGTTTTCTTAGGACAGGGGTCACCAGAGCAAACAGTGAGTGCTATATTCACTGTCCCTTTGTGTCTGGCAGTCAAAACAATGTGTCACAAATGTGTTAACGTAGAATAAAGTGGAGAGATTGGAAGGAGAGACGGGTGTTGAACTACCTACAGAACTTCTCAGGCTCCTTGAGGAGAGAGATTACAGATCTGCGAGGCGATATGGAATGAAATGCATGCTGAGGGATTTCTTTTCACGAAAAGATTCTTTTGATAGTAAACCTATTCACCTGGTGTTTCACTTATTAAAATCTTTTCTAAAGCTGAAACAAAACCTGTTTGTCACTTCTGTACCAACTTGCAAGGAGATCTCAGAGATTCTCATTCTAATTTGAGTGATGGCTGTCTCTCCCTTTAAGAGTCAGTGTAAGTCAGTGTTCTGTGGTTCTTCCGTTGTTCCTTCTCAAGGCTGAGCTGCTCTTGTTCCTACAGTGTTTATGGATTTTTTTTTGTTTTGTTTTTTTTTGCTATGCGGCGTTCAGTTTGTGAAGGATATTTGTCCTCTTTGAGAAATCTATATTCATGAATGTGCGTAGAGAGATGTTTAAGGTTACAGATGTGGTCAGGATGCATTATACTGTATCTCTGTTTTTTCTTTTTACTACATGGCTTCTTTGAACACTGCCTATATAAGACAGTGACCTAGCGCCGTGCTAGCTGTGTTGGTTGCCATGGTAATGTCAGGGCATCGTGGGGTTGCATCGCAAGGTGCCTGGGGCCATGGTTTGTGGGCGGAGTCAGGTTGCCATGCCGCCGGAATGCACCCCTGATTTTTTCCCACACCAGAAATGTCTGTGATCTTTGAGGGAAATGTAGGGAGATGCTCCTTGGTGGAGGGACATGGGTATAAGTGCTGGCTCCAGCAGATAAGGAGAGCCTTGCTCTGCGGCCTTCACTGCGGCAGGATCGCCTATTTCCACAGAGTCAGAATCCAAACTTGTGACGCTCATTTGTCGGATCTGCCTTTCCTTGTGCGAGATGGAGACCTCTGGCTGTGGCTTTCCTCGCACATCTCAAGTACCCTCTCTTCTGGAGGCTTTTAAATCTGCTGACATTTGATTGGCTGCAGCGGGCTGGCTGAAGAGCGCTTCCACACGTCATTCGCAAAGTCAAGAGGCCGCGGCGTGGAGTGCCACCGCTCGGGGGCAGATGTGATGGCCATCCTGGACCTTTAGATGGCGGCCAGAGCCTCCGCTAATCAACGGAAGGCGCAATGAAAGCAGGGTCCTCGCTACATTGTAGTAGAGGAGGAAACATTTAAGGTTTCCACTGTGGGGTACTTCACACTCCAGAAAACTCATGCTGGTTGGGACCTGCATGATGTGATTGGTGGCATTTTTCAAGATATTTCCCAGTAGTACAGAACTTTTTTAAACTTTACTAAGATTGGGCCCAGATTCCTTAAAGGGCTTCATTTCAGGTGCTACCAAGGATCGGGTTTGCTTGTGGTGCTGACTGTGCCTGCGGAAGGGACCCAGACTGTCGGCTGGGGGGATTTGCATGTTTCCTTTTGCACTCATGTCACCTGGAGGATCATTTTAATACTTGAGAAAACAAACGTTAAAAAAATGGATGAAGCCCCGCAACCCTTGTTCAGTGTGTGTGTTCTCGCTCCAGGATTCTTGGACACGGGCCAGTACGGTTGACAAAATGAGCAGGATGTGTTTAGCTGGTTGCCCTGTGAGTTGGATCACTGCCCACTCTCCCCCTTAGTGACCTTAACCCGTCCCGCCTCCGAAGTGACCTTTAGCCCCGCCCTCCTTTGAAGGCTAAAGGTGTGGCCACCAATGTCACATGTTGCATTACGCAGTGCGCCGACATTTTATTTTCCCCTTTTGAGTGTAAATGAGAATCGCAATTTTATGCCTGTCATACCCTGAGCATGTAAGTTGGGCAATTTGAGCTACAGGGACCGGTCCTTGTCCAAATCACAAGTGGATCCCAATAGAGAAGTTGTTTGATGGGGTAGAAACAGGATTCAGGCTGTTAATGTGGGAGGGGCAGCAAGACTAGCAATTTTTTTATATACTTGTTCTGACATTATTATCTTAATGCAATGACAGGGGTGCATGTGGCTGCCTCAGCTTCTGGCTATCGCTCTGCCTTCCATTAATTCAGCCTGACCAGACTCAGCGTTTTTGTCAAGCCAGTTGCTGACTCAGATATGTTGTCTAGATCGTTCGGCTAACCTGTGGTCCCTGCTTAGTGGGAAGTGACTGGCAGGATCATGCTCGGCCAGCAGGGCGGCGCCCTTTCCCCCCTGCTTACGTTTTAAGTCTTGCAGCTCTTGATTTGCAAATGAAACCTGGCAAAAAAAAAAAATAAATATTCCCCTTGACAAAATGCGTATGAACTTTCTAGAAAGCTATAGTGCCCAGGTAGATTTGCCAGGAAGGGATGTTCCACCGGGCAGGTAGGTGATTCTCAGTGCACATGGGCGCCATAGCTGTTGTGGGGAATGCTGAAGGGTATGAAATATCGGGACTTGCTCTGAAGATCCTTTCGCTGGAAATAATAGCAAAATTTATGCACCTACTTCAGTTATTAAAAGCTTTTATTTGTGGGCGAGCTGCCCTAGGAGGGAATGCTTGCCGTTACATCCGCAGCTGCTGTATAAACCTTCTTCAGCTCGTTAAATCTCGCTGTGCAGCTGCTTTGCCCCCACTGATGACTCCTACCTCCCGTATAATCGATACGGAGCTGCTTCCCACCGGTCATGCTTGCACTTCCAGAATCCATGCACCTGAAGATTGAATGCTATAGTCATCCTATATAAAACCTACAGTTATGGACCTAGGCTGGGCCATTGTTCACGTGCAGTAATATCTGTACCTGCTGAATGTGGTGGTGATGTAACATTTTCTACTTTTTCTACTGATGCATATTTGTCAGATCTTTAGGTTATTTGGGGACAGGGGATGAGTGATCTATGATTTTATTTATATATATAATATGAGAAAAATTCTTCCTTGGAAAAACTCAAAGAGAACATGCAGCATTTGCAGCCCCAAAGAACAACGTAAGAGTTTTGATAACTGGGGGCTGGCTGAGGGTTGGGGAGGGGGAGCTGTCATGGTGGTGGGGGGTGCTGGTGGTTATTATTCCATCTATTAAAAGTGAGGAAATTGCTTTTCCACCACGCTGCCGACTAAGCATTTCCCCCAGCATGATAATGCCCCGAGCTGACCGGCTGTGTCACTGTCAGGGTCGGCGCACCACCCCCCTCCACCGTACTCAGAATGGTACAGGCCTTGGATAGGCGGCATTCAGAGGGTCACAGGAACAGCAACGGCCATACCATGCCCAACACGAGGGGTGAACATGAACTAAAACTCTTAACTTTAAACTGACCATCTTTAAGAAGGAAATGGCACGACTGAAGTGGCAATAGTTGGCAGGCAGAGCCCTGGTTCAGGAGGGACATGGTCAAAGCCTCATATCCCCACCAAAAGAGCTGGACCGGTATTTTCAGAGATGCTGTTAGTGGATTGCAGTTGACAATAACCTCTTATGGTTACCTCTAGTCAGAGAAGCATCCAGCTCTTTATGTCAGGCTGCCCTTTTCCTTACCTTGGGTCCCTGTTGTCAGCTGATCACAATCTGTTTTCAAGGGTGATGCTGCTAGGAAGGACACTCATTCTGCCAGTCCCAGATGCACTGTACTACTGATCTTGGATCAGTTCCTCCTGGAAACTCACAGTGATATTCCTTATTATGCTGGTGGTACGTAGAGCTTGTGCCATATGAATTTGGTTGTGGTACTTAAATATACCACTAGATGGAGAGCTTTAGTTTCAGAAATGGTGCATATACCTTCCTAATGTCTGTCTAGTGCTGGGTTGCAGTGGGGCCTGGAGTCAATCCCAGGCGGCACAGGCCAGAGGACTAGGGGACGACCTGAAATGGGTGCTTGCCCATCACAGGGCACCCACGCTCCCAGTGCCATGCCAAGTACCCTAACTGCAGGCCTTCGGACTGCCAAAGGATGCCAGAGTGCCCAGGAAAAACATACACGCCACGGGGGACAAATATGAAAACTCCACACTCACTGAGGTCAGGGTGTATTTCAGATTCCACCCCCCCGGAGATGTGAGCCGGTGAGTGTTAACTCCCCCCAGGCCACTTTGCTGCCTGCTGTGTATTTTTGTCCCCCTATTGCCATGTTGACAGTTTTCGGTAGACAGAAAGCTGTCACCCATGGAGAATTGCAGGGAAGTTCCTCTGGCGTCACTGGTATACCAAAGCGAACTCTGACATTGTATTGTGGCTGGTTTGCGTGTACCTTCGAAGTCCGTATCCTGGGAACTGTTTGCTCTTCATGTTAAAAGTCCTTTACCTAGAAGTAATGGCATGTCATGCATATCCAACAGCTGGCGTTCGTCTGGAGTTTCTGTTATATACCTTCTGTACCTCACTTCTTACAGTGTACGGGCTGTCATCAGGGCCTGGGTTGTACCCAGACCAATCATCCACCCTACACTGCACACGGGTTCCTGCTGGGTGAAGGGCTGGAAAGTTACGGGACAGCAGCGTGGGGTTTCATTTGTATTACTTGCTATTCTCTCTGTGTGCTTCCCATTTTTCTTTGACTTAATGGCACTGCAGGCGGGAGGTGGTTGCACTGCAGATGACTTGTTGGAAACTGTACTGCATTCAGTTTTGAACTTTAGTCATTATAGTTCAAAAACAATAATGCATGCTGCAGTGTATTTTCTGTGCATTCCAGCTGAATGAGTACGAGGTATGTGAGGTCTTTTGCCTTCGGAAACCGTAATAGGGCGGCCTGAATGGGACGGAATGAGCCTAGGTTCTGTTATTTGATTTGATTGGCTGGTCTCTGGGTCATTCCTGTCCTAAAGCCAATTCAACCTTTTCTTATAGACTCTTTTATCTTTCAATTGCTTATTTGATGTTCCCCTGTTAGCATTTCCCCAGTGTCCAGTGTTTTTTTTTTTTTTCTTTCTGCCTTTCTTTTCCTTGTCCCCTTTGACTGGAATTGACTTTAATCAGACGTTGACACCTTTGGCCCAGCAGGTGGCACAGTGGTTAATCAAACATGTCAAGATGTTAAAGGCCAATGAGCAAGTTAATAAAATATGTTTTAGTGCATTTACGGTACATCTAGGACCAACAGTTTGATTGGGCCAGTTTTCTGTGTCTTGCTTTCGATCCACTGGAGGGGTGCGTTCATCTGGGTTCTATTCAGTCGATTGGTAACTAGCTGCTGGATAGCCAGGTGTTCTCCGTTGACCTGTTGGTTAGTTAGCTCCTCTGGGTTAACATAACTTTCAGCATCCAGGTTGTCCTGCAGTGATATCGCAGTGATATGCCAGTGCTATGTGACGAACATTCTGTAAATGTTCGTGCTACATGAGCCAGATAAAACGAGGTCATTGGTTAGATTCTAGAACTCGTGTTTCAATCGCAAGCCACGCTGGGCTTGAGTTTTTGACCCGTGTCCCCCCGTCAGTCTGTCAATTCTTTGTACCGCATGGAGGTCACATTTTCTGGAGAGACTGGGGTTCAGTGACATGTGAAGTGGCAAACTGTTAAATCATCCTGACGGAGGGTGACGGGTTGATTTTATAAACCCTCACAGCACGGACTGAAAGGCTACGACACATACAAACCCCAAACACCCTAAAGACCATCCCCTTCTTCTTCTTTGGGGATGGGTTGACTTGGTGGCCAGGGTGTCAGGCTAACTGTGTGTCAACCGAACTCAAAGACAAAGGCCGCAGACCCCCTTGGAGGTGTGTAGCACTGGGGGGCAGCCGGTGACTGGTTCTAGCTCTAGGGAGGAATACAAAAAAATACAATTGATATATTCATATAAGTAATACTAATGTTACAAATTTCCTCAAGTGACAAGATCATGTTGACAATCACCTAATGAATTTTACAATTAGAGTGGTTAGCTAACAAGTCTGTATACTTGTCAGTTGGGATTACTTGAAATTCATTTATTTCTGCTATTTAATTTTATTTGTAATATTATATGCGACCCTGACCAGGTAAAGCCATTGGAAGTAATTAAAGTAAATTACCATATCGGCTAAATATGGAGGCCAGATGGGTATCTTCACTTATACGATTTAACATCAGAGTGCAGAGATTCAGAACACAGCTGATTTTTGTTTTTCTTTTATTCTGACAATTTGTGCCTTGCGAAACATCGGCATGATGTATTTACAGAAACGGGGATCGATGAGCTGTACCCCAGTGTGAGTAAGAAGGCGATATCAAAGCTGTTTTACTCCCAGATAAATTCCGAGGGGCACTGTGGTGATCAGCCGTCAAAACACTGCTGACAGTCAATGAGGGAAGGTTTTTATTCCTGTGTCTTATTATGCACTTTTTTGGCAGATAGCTTAGTGCTCTCTGCTGCCTCTTGTGGACAAATGATATGCTAGCTCGAGAGGCTATGCTAGCCGGCAAAGCTTTAAGCAGGGAGATGGCTTTGCCTTGCTAAACCAGGTTTTCTTATGGCTCGGGCCCAACGCGGTGTCCTAGCATGTGGTGTTTGAGCACCTTTGTTTTGGCTGTCACAGGTATTTTCCGGCTGCTTTGTATTGGAGTCATTTACAGCTGCCCAGTGACTGGCTAGCAGACTCCCAGTGACTACGATTATGCCCGGCTGGGTGGTGTTGGGAGGGAAACGGCAAAACAATTTACACGTTTTATTAATGAACCCCCCCCCCCCCCCCCCAAAATTGAACATTGTTATTACCTCAAATGAATAGCACAGCAGAGAAGGTGAAGGTAAGTTCAGGCTAATTCAACATGATGAACTTCCTGTTCAAGCTAAACCCATTCACTTGTTGTGTGCACGTGTGTGTGTATTATGTTTATATTATATTATGGGGACCAAATGTTCCCCACAATTTAATAACCTGTTATTTTGATGTTGTAGGGACCATTTTTCAGGTCCCCACAAAGATCTGTGAATGATATAATTACAAACTTGTGTGTGTGTGTGTGTGTGTGTGTATGTATGTCCTCCATCTCATTCATATTCCTATATCCCTTCAGCGGCGTCGTCATCCACCTGCCCGGGGAAATTTAGCAAACATCCGAGATCCAGCAAGAGCTGCGGATCAGCTGTATACTTATTAAAAGTACCAGTTGGGGTTAAGTTTGAGGCCAGGAGCTGTGTGTCCCTTACTGGTCCCTTAAAGGTCTGCATGCCACCAGCAATCAATATTCATGCCCTAATGACCTGGACGAGGGTTACACCGGCTCCTGAGTTCCGTAATTGTAGCCGATTCCTGGCATATGCATCCCAGCATGCTTTGGGTCATGTACTGAAGACTTTCAGCTGGGGCTGCCTGCCTGTAATTACAGCTAACATGGCTTTGGGTGGGAACTGCAGTGAATGTGACTGGCAGGGTTGTTAGCCTGTTTTGGCAGAAGCCTGAATGGTTAACGGCACCTCAGCCTGTCTGTTTCCTGAGCAACCAACTCCAACAGAATGACATCAGCAAGAAGCAACAGTGCACAAAAAATGCAAGATTCTCCTGGTGGGGGGGGGTGTATATTAACCCTTTATTAGTGAGCGATTAAAATTGAGACCTAAAAATGTTTAGGAAGTACGCAAGAAAAAAAGAAGTTTGTTTTTCTGAATATATTTTATTAAAAGGTTATGGAACTATCCTCGTCTGTGGAAGACGTACAATGTGTTTATGTGTATGTTTGGTTCATCAACGTTTTACCTGAAGTCGTCTTAAATCATCTGTGTGTGTGTGTGTATGTGGACATCATGCATGAAAGGGTTAATCCAAAGTGCAAGTCAAAACAGACCAACAATCTCACATCAGGTTCCTGACACCTGAGCTGCTGGTTTATTTAAATTGAACCCCAAAGATCAGTATTCCATACTCTTCTTGCTGTAGTGCACAGCTCATCAATCTCCAGGAGCTATGGATTTCTGAGCAGAAAGATAATGTGCTTGTATCGTACTTCACATTGTTCTTGACAGACAGACGAGTGGCAACAAGGACCGTAGAGCTGAACCCCACACGATTGCTGCAGTGAGCCGTTTTGATGGCACAGTGTGTATTGTTGTGATATGCATTTTTTTTTTTTGGTGTATCTTGGAATCTGATTATTTCATTAATTAGCTACTAAAGATTCAAGATTCTTTGTTTGCCTTCTGAACATCAGTACATAGCAATTCTTACTTGTATTATCCAGTCAGTAACATATGACATCTAACAGAGTTAGATGGCACAAAACAAGGCACTCACGAAACATCAAAGTAGGGATATGACTAGGTACTGTAGAGGGATGTTTTATGGAATAAATATGAAATGGCTGAAACTGAAGATACGACAATTATAAATTTATGAAGTAAATACACGGCACGAATGGCTGAAATAGGAAATATGGCAGAGTGAAGTGAAATAAACTATTAACCTGCCGTATAACGGTTTTGAAATATAATCTTCACCTCATTTTTTCCTGCCACGGCAAGTATTTTCAGAATGTGATACAGTCTTCACCAGTCACCTGAGCCCTACCACGGATCTTATGCTCTGTGAAAAAAGCCTTAGACAGCAATTCCGTGTCTGTCAACCAGGTGTGAGCTGATATATTTTTCTCAGTCCTTTCTGTGCAATCTTGTAGTTTGTCGTTCAAAAGCAACATGAAAAATGAACTCTGTAATTCAAAAGTGTAATCACACATAGTGACAAGTCAAGCATGAGCCTCTCACTTTAGCTTCCTCACCTTATATCTGCTCTCGGTTGGGTTTTCTCACCGACCTTTATCCATCTTCTATCTGCTTATCTTGGGCGCAGTTCCTAGAACCTGTGTGCCCAAAGCCAGCCCATTGCGGGGAACATATACACCCCAGTGGTAATTTTAGAGTTGCCAATTAACCTACCTGCAGATCTTTGGACTGTGGGAGGATCCTCACGCAACACAGGCAGCGCATGCAAACGCCACGCGGGCAGAGAGGAGGTGGGACTCAAACACCGTCGCTGGAAATGTGAGGTCGTCAGGCAACCCGCTGAGCCGCTCCGCCATCCGTATGTGTTTATTTTTACAGCCATTGGGTAGAGACACGCAAGGACCACGCTGAGACCGAAAGCGGAGTAAACTAAATAGGAAAACCATTAAAAAGAAAGCCTCAGGTTACACCTTTTGCTTCAGAAATGGAACATTCCGGAATTCTTTCCAGAACATGGTTGTATTTTTAACTATTTTTAAAAATACAGAAAGTGCACACATCTGGATGCAAATAACCATACAAATGAAAGTTACAGAAGACACATTTTTGCTGTGTATTTAAAATGATTATAATAGATAAATGCATAATGGAAACATTGCATGTCTGTGCTCATTAGTGATTGACACCTTGCTAATTGGACGGCTCAGATCAACAGATAACCGGCAACCATGCAGCGGCTGTGAAGTGTAACATGAAAGAACTTGAGAGGCTGAATATTCATCCTCGATTATTTATTTATTAATTAATTTTTTGCATTTGACGGCTCTGAACAGGCCAACCGAAATACACATTGGTACGTGCTGGTCCCTCCCCCCCAAAAAAAAAAATTGCATCATATCCATCAGATGTCTGTCAGAATCAGTTAGATAAACGTCCCTTAAATATACAGTTATTTCCATATTTCCAGCTGTGCATAATTCATGGCGCTTGAAGGAATGTGGCTGGTGTGATTCGCACGTTTTGTGTAGGTGGTCTGATATGCCCCCCCCATCAATATATCTTATTCTCCATTTCCTGCTTTTGTAAGGATAAATATATCATTGTGGCAATCATGGAGCTTATTGTCTGAACAGATGTCCTGAGTCCCCTCCCCCCCACTACAGGGACAGGCAATTACAGTCCAGTGTATATAGCTGCAGTTCTACCACAGTCTACTCTGACATCAACACTGACCTTTGACCCCAAGTAGCTCGTCATTGCTGACATTTTAATTGCGACAAGGTATATTGTGATGGCTAATTAAGGAGACTAGATTACTCAGTGGGGGTGTTCGTGAAAATGGTCCGTAACTGGTTGGAACCTAATTAAAGATTATTTTCTCCTTTGAAAAATCATGACTGGTGTTTCGGTGAGTGAGTGGATATCTGTTTTCCCCTCTCTGTTTGACATTTAGCGTCCCTGACCGCGGGGCCCCTTGAATTATCACAGAACATTGCACCGAAAATGCCGTTCGCTCAGATAATTTTCCAGTGAGTTCGCCGAACATCTAGAGTTCATCATCAAGGTCAAGAATAATGAGCGTCTCCACGCAACTGAGCAAAATGTTTCAACATAAGTAGTAATAATGGACATTTTCAAGAGCAATATAGTGCAATTTCTTAGTTGTCCTGCGTTTCGTGAGTGATGCTGATTGTCGTCACGTTTGATAGATGAGGGAGAGGGGCTGTTCGTCTTGGAAATCGTGATTATCGGAGGTATGAATGATGAGCAGATGCCTTTTCTAGTTTTGTTTATTTTTTCCCACTTATTGTGAAAAAAATTGCATGGTGGCCCTAGAGCAGGGGTGGAGAACCTGATCCATGGAGAGCCGGTACGGATTTTTGGGATGATCTCCCAATCAGCCAATAATAAAGCAGTGGTTCTCAACTCCCGTCCTGGGGACCCACTGTGATTGGCTGATTGAGAGGTCATCCCAAAAACCCGCACCGGCTCTCCACGGATCAGGTTCCTCACCCCTGCCCTAGAGGAATGAAATATCATGGTTCCTTGTGCGTTTATGGGTCTGGATTCCTTAATAGCTGGTCGTTCTGCTTTGCTTTCCACGCTAAGGAGAAGCAGCCACAGCCCCCGCCTGCATTTGCTGTCCCGGTTGTTCGGCTCGCCGGCGTACCGACAGGGATGCTTGTATTTATTATGGCAGCTGAGACACCAGGAGAACCCTCCCTCTTCTTCATGTCTCTTGTTAGCATTATTCAGCTGAGACAGCAGCAAGTCCCCCTACACACTCCCCAGTTGGTACAGTCCAGCTGAGACAGCAGCAGATACCCCTATGCACTCCCTGATTGGTACAGTCCAGCTGAGACTACTCTGTCCCCTGTCTGCAATGTTTTGCTCTACCAGCTGTCCCATGCTGCCCTCTTCCTCCTTCCAGTCACCCATGTCCTGACTGGGAGAAACCATTGGGTTTCATTGAAGAGAATCTTCTGCCATTTTATGTGTGTGTGTGTGTGTTTATATATATATATATA
>JAODJU010000062.1:22168367-22185779 GCA_026776725.1 Gnathonemus echidnorhynchus | reverse complement strand
TATACATATTATACACACACACATAAAACACAATCCAGTATAAGGAGACTCATACTAGCTTTATGATGCTTTTAACTAAGGGCATGAAGTTTCATATTCGACAAATTTATGTAGTTTTACTGACTTATGCTCAGAGGACACATTACCTCCGGCTCCCTGTAAGAAAATAAGTTATTTTATATTACCGCAAGAATAGCTGTGGGGTCTACAACGGGTTGGAGCCCCATCCTGGGTTATTTCGTGTCTTATGCCTGTAGCTTCTACAATAGGCTCCGGATTCCCATGATCCTGCGTAGGACAAGTGAGTATAGAAGATGGATGGATGGGTGATCGGATGGTTCACATAATCCCCTGCTCTTTCTCACCGTACAGCTTGCTTTGTGCATTTGTTGCTTAAGAGCATTTTATAGGTATTACTCCTTGAATGCCTGGACTCTTGTGGTTTCATTCCTGATATTTTTGTCATGGGGGGTAGAATGGCTCCCCTCGTATGTCCAGGGTTTGCATGGGTTACCTCTGAGAACTCTGATTCCCAAAGAGAGGCAGTGAGTTGAGTTGATCTCTCTGAATTGTTCATGGTGTGTGGATGTATTTTTGCATGTGCCTCGTGTCCTGCGATGCCTGGAATAAGCTCAAGGGGTCTTTCTCAGTACCAGGAATGTGATGATCATACTTGTGGTCTTGGCAAAAGCAGTCTTGCTAACTTCCCTCCCAAGAAGGAGCTTGGGATGCACTGAATCATGGGATTGGTCTCGCTTTGCCGCTGATGTATCCTTGATAATTAGGGTCAAGCAAGAACAACGTCCAAACCCTTGAGCCCAAGATTGGTCATCGTGTGATTCGTGTAGTTTTTAAGATGGGGGGGGAGGGATCGGGGTCTGCCAGGGGGGGGTCTTGAGTAAGGAAATGACAACCCCCGCCGTCTGGAAAAACCAAAACAAAGATGCTCCGGGCTTCATACTGGCACTTGCATCCTTGTCACCTTTCTCACCCCCGATGAGTTTGCGTCCCTGTATCTGTGACCTGTGGCTTCCCTCGGATTGGCTGCCTGCTGATTCCTGTGCCGTGTCTTTGCACGATCCTGTGTTCTGACGTGGGAAACACTCCCTAAGGCTCGCGGCATCAATGACGGTGACGCCAACTGCTGTTTATCATAACTGTATAAAAATGTGCTGTATCTAATTAAATGTGATAGATTTTGACAATAAAGCTTAATTTGTATTCAATGAAGTTTTAGGAAGATGGGCGTTGCTCTCGGATCAGTGATTTCGCCGGGATGGTAGTTGACGTGTTTTTCATGAAATAGGCCCTGCTGTCTCTCCTTTTATCCAGGATCATTTTGTTGAGTTCCTGGAGGACAGACGGAGGGCGAGGATGTCGTCAGTGATACAGCATCGCGTCAGCACTGGTGACACCAGGAGCACAAGACGTTGACCTAGAAGTAGTAAAGCGTAACCAAACAGTGACCTAGAAGAAGTAAAGCAGGCCCGAGCCTGAGGCATCCTCAAGCTGCTCCTTCTTTTCATTACCTTCCACTCGCTGCCCTGTGAGTAACTTTTGGGTTAAGAGCTGGCCTTTCAGCGTCTCCGAGATGGAGAGCAGCCCAGATCGCAGGCTGCCGCATCTCCTAATGGCTCCCGTGATTTAGCGTAGGCCGCGAGGAGCAGGGGCCTCGCAGCCGGCGCGTGCGGCTTGAGCGACGCGTGTGGCTCTTAGTGCCTCCGCAGTCACAGCTGGACGCTTCCTGCCTGCGCCAATTTTGGCCTGAGCCTTGTTGTTTTCAGTAACGTGCGTTTCATCTCATTCTAGCGGCTGCCATGGGGATTAGCGGGGTTCACTTATTCCAGAATAAGGGAAGCTGTTACCGTTAAACTCACCTTCCCCTTATAATGTTTTTTATACAGTGTTAGGACATATTTAGTACATTTGTAAAGTCTTGGTCCTGAAGTTTTTCCCCCCCCAAAATCATCTGTATAAATGGGTAAATATAGTAAGTTACTTTTCTATGAAACCTACTCAAATGAAATTCAGTGTTATGGTCAGTTGTTTGCACCTGATCTCCAGTTTTTCCAGTTTGTGATGACCTCGCGTTATTCGTCTCCATCGCTCTCTCATAGCCGTAAGCGGTTCTCTCCACGCTCCTCACCTCGACAGCGTGTTTCAGCTGTGTGATTTACCTTGTCCGCACCAATCAATGTGCCTGGAGCTTTAACAAGACCAAATTGACCCTCTGAGTGGTCTGATCCTCAAATCAACAGCGCTGAAAAACAGCCCTTCCCCCTGCATTACATCACCCCGGGTGGCCCGAGACTTGGACGTCCGCTCGATTTGCCAGAGGCCCCTGTCAACTGGGTGGTCGTTTAAACCGGTGTTCTCTCCTTTATTTGTGAAATGAATGAATGACGTAGGTGTAATTGGTCAGAGTTATTTTGCGTTTCGCTCGTTTATGATTTTTAAATCGGCAAAATGGTGACTCACCAACACTAGGCAATGCCAAAGCGTTTTATCCAACTTTAATGTCTTATTCGTACTTAAATGAGTGCTTGAGTTCTGCTTTAATGTGACAAGCGTTTGTTAGTCATTAACTCTGATCCACATCTGTCCGCTGAATTGGAAGGTTGACTCTTTGTCTGCGGCGTGGTAAATGCTAGAGATGCACCGATTGCAATTTTCTTGGCCGATTCCGATTTCCGATTTTGTTTTTGCAAGTGTGACTGGCCAATTGTGCAAGTGTGAATTTTGCAGATTCCGATTTCTTTTCTAAGAACTATCATTGACAGCATCTACAAACAAAAATCAGGTTTTCTTCAATGCAAAATTTTACTTTTCATAATAAAAGAAATTGTTAAACTTTACAATTTCCCCCAAACTGCATTAAGTTACAGGATCTTCTCTCACTTAAAAAAGTCTCAAAATAAAGTGCTCTGTGACTGGAAAGAGGTACAAATAACAATTACCTTAAAATGAGCTAATGTACACCCAACTTTATCTGACATATTTTACGTTACCAAACTAGAGCAGGTGCAACAAATTTAAATAACAAAAAAATATTCTCCAGTATGTTTAAAATTCACCAGATAACACAAAATTGACCTTTTTCTCTGTTTTTGCTCATCTTAAAATAAAGTCTGTAGGTTACAAACCTCCAAATAAAACTGAAGTATACTATACTCTTCCAAATGATAATAGGTGCAGCGCAATATTATTAATACTAACATCGCATGTTATCCACATGCAATTCTTACATGGCTATTAAGCTCGATTAAGATCAGGCTTATACATACTGTACGGCGGACTTGACCTAAACTGGAGTTAAAACTTTGCTACAACATTTTTACTCTGTCACAGGAAAAAAACCTTAGCTAGCTCTGCAATTTTAATGATTACTCCTTTTCAAGATTATCTAGTATACGTTTAATAATCAGTTTACCTGCGATGTTTCACCGTGTTTTCACAGTGGTTCCCCCGCTGTTTACTTTGGCTTTACATGCATTACAAATTGCAAGCTTTGAGTCGTCTTCACTCACAGTGAAGAACTTCCATGATAACGACATGTTAGCGTCTGGCTGCGAGTGTGCACACGGCCGTGAGGCCATTGTCTGCACCGCTGGTCGTGTGACGTGTGAAGCGTCCATAAAACGGACCGGTTCGGTTTCGAAAATGCATGATACTAATCAGCCGGTCTCCGGTCCAGGCCAAGCAGCCTGAAAATCGGCTGATTCCGGTCCCTGACCGATCGACCGCTGCCTCTCTAGTAGGTGCTCTGCTGCATTTCTCAGACTGAAGCTTGCTTGTTGTGGCACTTCATCCCTGTGCAGAATCACATGACTTGGTCCATTAAAGCTTTATAGAATTGTAGCAAGCCAATGGGAGGTGTGACCCAAGGAAACTGGAAGTTGGAGGGCAGTTAAGGTGTGTTTGAGCTTTAGCTGTGCTTTCTGGTTTAATTTGTCCACTGTAAACCTGCCCAAGTGTATTTTCTCCTCTTTCCATCTACCAAAACGATTAATCTTCTTAGCCTTTCTATGGAAAAACAAAATCTCAACACATGATATCTCTCCTGTCCATCCTATATCTTCTATCATGTGATTCTGTGAACCATTGTGTCAGGAATGCTTCTCATAGATGTCTTACAAAAAGTCTTGGTGATTCATAATTTTGTCTGACGTACGACACTAATTTTATCTTCTCGTGGTTTTCTGAATTCTTGCACCGACCTAAAATGTGTCTGCCTAACCTAATGACTCAAGGGGGATTTATTTACACAAAAATGTTCTGAGGGCTGAATGAAAATTTTTTGGTTAGTCCTGCCTCTATCTGGACCAATCAAATGTCTTGGTCCTGCCTCCTCTAGTTCCTTAGACCCACCTCCTCTACAGTCTGATTGGTTACCTCTCTGATCTCCACCCTATGTCGGTGATCACATTATGCTAACGGGACTCATTGAGAAGCCATGGTAACTGCTTCCAAAGGACCCAAATGCTCAGCTGTCTGGGTCTGTAGAAGCTGACCAGCAAGCACCTCTAATTTTACTTGGGTGGTTTTTTTCACCCTGTATACTCATTAATTTCTCCCATAACCCAAGTTAGCCTACAAATATTCACAAGCTGGGAGTCATTCTCAGTGTTGTTAGTGATGTACTGGGGGCTGTGTTTTGTACTGTACCCGCTCCTGCAGCTAATGGGGTCAGGTTGGGGCTTCTCAGTGCAGTGTTATGGACCGGCGGGCACAGACAGCCGGGGAAAGACTCGGAACCCCTAAGCTTTACAGAGATAGAGATCTTAAGGGTGCCCTAAAGGGAAAAGAGGGTCTTGAAGAGACCTTAATGCAGATCATGGAGTAGAACGAGGAGATTCAGGATTCACCTGAAGGAACACGCATCAGATATGGAATTAGCTTGACAAGTATAAGTCCTGACAAGCAGTTTATTTAGGAGTGCGTGACCTTTGAATTTCTGTTGAGAGATTTTAAGTTTCCATCTGTTATCATGGATTTAATAAGCATTATTAAAATGCCAAGCAATTAAGTTCCCTGCCTTGTCTTTAATGTACTCGGAAACTGTAAAATTCTTACATGACGTCCATCTTGATCCCAAAAGAATGCACATCTTGCATGTCATTCAGTGGAGAGTGCTTCAGGATTGTGCCTGTGTTTTGGTCTGACATCTTCACTCTTGTGAGGTATTCCTGAGAGGTAAGGGGTCCTATTCACACAACATACCCCTGAGGTCAAGGATCAGGCTTTGATTCCACTGGCCTGAGATTGTCAGGTTTCCACCCTCACAGATCTCCCCCTGCCCCATGGACTGATGCTGTAGAAGATGATTCTCGGCCCTCTGTTTCATTATGCAGCCATCTTTGCCGCCGCGCTCCTGGGCTATTTACACCGTGTCAATCAACAGTCTCAGCCAATCAGCTGGGAGGGGGGTCGGGCATAGTCTACAAGTCACTTCAGGCAAAAGGTCGCCTTGCACTTGCTAAGGAGGGGACAGTCATAGCTGCCATGGTGTGATGCCAGGGAACCCTACCCTCTGCACATGACACGGGTCCTGTGGGTGACATCATGGGAACGAGGTGCCAATATCAAACAGATGTCATTACTATGCTAATTTGGGTAGCTTCTGGGCCCACTGATGTTGCGGTCTGATTGGCCATATACAAGTACTGTTCAATACATATGTCAGTGCCCACAACACAGTGCAGTTTTGCAGTGGTTCGAGTGAGAGAATAGTGCACCGTAGGCCACATGTGACCAGTGCACAGTTTTCATTTTATACACACTTGCTTTCTAGACTCTCTGTGATGCTGTTTTATACAGCACCTACAGCTCCGTGAGACTTTCACGCCTAAGAAACTTTGACTGCATGGGTTGGACCGACCCAGTATTCAAAATTTCTGCAGTAACAGGGAAAATTTGAGGGAGCGCAGCCCCTGGTATGTAAGGCCTGCGGACTCCCCACGGCTAGACCGCTTCTGGATCCGATAGTCATCGCGTCTAATGGGGGGAGGGGGAGAAAAAGCAAAATCAGAAACTAATTCTGAAGGCTTTAGCCAGTGCCAGGCTGCAAACCAGGGGTGCAACTTCCTCCACGTAATGAGGCACTGAGCACGTTTCCACAGATACGCTCTAACGTCTGCTCCTCAAACACTGTCAAGGAATTCAAATGAGGTCCTCCTTCATGCTGGCCAGATTGAAACTGGAATTCATTTAGGGGCTGACTGGAGCTGGATGCGACCAAACGTGCTGTTTCATTTCCACATTTCGAAATAAATTGACTTAATGTTGCCGCCTCCTGGTTTCTCCTACAACCGTGGACGTGGTACTAGGCGATGGGGAGAGAAGCTACCTACATGTGGGTCCGTTACATAATGCTGGAAGGAGTTGTTGAGGAGTTGATGCATAAATCATGTGAAGGATGAAATATTTTGGAAGGAAGTCCCTCACAGTCATAACTCTCAACGCCTCTCAGTGCCTGCTCCATGGACTCTGTGGGCTTAGGAGATAAGGACGAGAGAATCTCTCTTCCTGTGGCCTAGGGTTACTCCATGGCCTCTAGCTGCTCCTGGGACCTGGAGTTCCTTCTGTAGCCTGAGGTTCTTCAATGACTTTCTTTGTTGCAGAATGCCAAGTACGAACTTCCCTAACCATTGCTCCCAGGATGACCCTCTACAGCCAGGCTCACCTGATAGTCATCCATGACGGCTATTTCAGTCTCAGCGGCAGGAAGGGTGTTTGGTTTCGCCACTTATCCACCCACCCCAGAGGACCTGACGAGTGCTAAACATCGGCGTCATCGCTTCAGTCATGCTAATGCTACTTTTTTCAATTTTATTTCCTGCGAGAGGCGGGCGATGAAAGTGAAATTAATTTCCATAAATAATTTATCGCCAAGCATGATTTAAACATTTGATTAAGACTATCAGGCCGCCCCTGTGTCAGGAAACAGACGACAGGAAGAGGAATAAGGCCACAGCATTATGGATGCATGTTCAGTAGTCCAGTAGGAACCTGCCTGGTCAGAATCCAAAGCCGGTCTGCCTAATTAGAGCCAATCAGAGCTGCTAAGAATAACAGCTTGAAACTTCTGATGACTGCGCTTGCAGTTCCGTGCCCCCGAGTCATTGTGGCTCATTCATTATAGGCTGCCAGTGGGCCGGAGACAATGATCACATTGTTTATAAGCAGATCCATCATTACTGTGACCGTTTGCATTATTATTATGTGCGTCTCTGGCAGAGAAGAGCATGCCCAGTGCAGGAAGACCTCAGTGCAGTGCAGAGGAGCTGCTCTTGAAATGACTAGTGTGCCCTTAGAGTGTTCTGCTGTTTATCTGTCTATTGGAACTCGGGGAGGGACGCCATCTTGTTCTCGGGGATGTTATGGCTGTCGTGGTCATGTGATTGTTTCATGATGGGTGGGGGGGGACAATTTTGTGCTTTTTATTAGCATAGTTATGAATTTCTGTAGTTTCTCGATGGGTCAGTGGAGTGAGAAAATTCTGAGGCTATGACTTTAACGCCAGGCATTCAGACCTTGATTCAGATCCAAAGTTTCATTCTTTAATAGACCACCATCCCTCTTCTCTTCCCTTATCAGTCATGGTCAGTGTGATCCCTTTAAATTCCAGTGGCATCTCATCTCTCGACTTTGATAAACAACTTTGTAATAGAAAGTATGAGTCACAACGAAGAAGCGTATAAATGGCAATTAAATCTAAATTTAGTTATTTCCTCTGTCTGGGTTCTGTTGATCAGCTCATTGATTGTTTTCTGGATTCCCCAGTTCGCTGCTGAATCTGTAAATACGGCCGTGTCCTGGCCTCCCGTTTCACGGAGCTGGTTTTGGGGGTTACAGTGTTTATGTAGTTTGTTTGCCAAAGATGATCCATCTTAAGATCCCCTTCCATTCGCTGCAGACATAGTAACATCAGTGCAAATGAATACATGTAGCGGAGCTGATGTTTTCCCCATGCTGGTGCTAATCACGGTCTCTAAAAGATGCCCTTTCTCGTGTTATTTTGGGTGCCTGAACTAAAGCCCGGAGCAAAGTTGTCATTTCCTGTCTGGGCTCGTCTATCCCAGTCGCGCATGTCCAATTTACGAGCCGCGATTCTTTGCGAACAACCTGTTCCCAGAGATGCCTGGCATTCCTCGGCCGAGGAAGGTTAAAGGGAAGTGGCGACGTTTTGAGCGCAACACCTGCGTATTGTAATCTGGTAGGCATGGGTCGCCTTCTGCACGTCTGCATCGTGGGTTGGTAGCGCTAGCAGATAAGCAGACGCTTTCTTAGTAAAATAGAGGTCATGTCATCAGTGGGTGGACACTTTGACCTGGTTTGATGGATCACCCTGTGGTAGAACTGTCACTGACATCCTCACATACTTCAATTAGCACAACCTCCCACTTTTTAAAGATGATAGTGTGGAATCGTAGCTGCTGGAGGAAAGCAGACCCAGAAAAGACTGTGTCTAACCTCCGAGGCAAAGAGCTCATCCCTGGATGTCTGCAGTGTAACTGTGTGCCCTGGAATCCTTTTGGCTGGGTTCTGTCCTGGCGCAGTTGGTAGAAAGGAGTCGTATTCCCACCTACATGTGCTTCTGATCTCCGGCTCTCTTGTGTCCTGGTGCTCTCTCCTCTCTCTAAACCCCACCTCTCTCCTTCTGAAGTGCAATGACTAAAGCAGGGAGATGGAACGGGAGAGAGAGGGAGGGAAGGAGGGGGAGCGAGAGAGAGAGGGAGAGGGAGGTAGAGGGGGCGAAAGGGAAGAGCAGGTTTGCTGGTGACTGCATGGGCAGTAAAAAAAAATAAAAAACCCAGCCAGCCGTTGCTGGGATTCCTCGTCTGGCTGAGAGCTCCGTTAAACTCCGTATAAAGGAGGGAGGAGCCGTTTGTTTATCCGTACCGCTGTTTCTTGTGTGATGGCTGGCAGAGACAGCCGGTACGGACGGAGCCGGGCTTTGCGACACACGGCTGGGACAGGAAGCTAGTGCGGGGAGGGAGGGAGGGAGTGGGGGGGGGGATTTCAGATACTACGACCAGGCGAAGATACTGCACTTGGCTTGGTGGCGCGAGGTGTTACGCACAGGCACACGAGAAGCCGCACTCGCCCCGCCGGCCATGGACCGTTTCTTGGACTTCGTCCGGCAGATTAGGTGGTCCAGGCGCCACAAAGGGAAGAGGTACCGGCCTGAGGAGGACTATCAGGAGGGCTACGAGGATGTCTATTACTACACATCTGAGCATCTGCACCGTAAGTGGGCGCGATATGGGCAGGGGGGGCAGGGGGCCGTTCAGGGTGTCCCGAATGCCATGTGTTTGGCTCATTAGACTCACAACAAGGGGAGGGCAGCAAAGTCCTTGGGTTGGGGGCAGGTGAGCAGCTGGTCTGCAGGACATCGGAGATGGAGGTCGATCGACACGTCCTCAGCCGTGCCGCCCTCTCTGTGGACGGCCGGGGACCGTCGCCGATAGTTTGCACGGCATCTGTACAGACGAGTTTCCGTGTGTCGCCTGTGTTCCGGACAGATGCGTACGAGAGACGCTAACATACCGGTGTTCTGCTCAGGAACTCGCGCCGTCCTAAATGCAGCTGTGCTGCGTGACCAGTGGCCCGTCCTTTCAGCCTCTTGACGTTAAGATCTGTTTCGCTTTTTTTTCTCTAGTGCTTATTTTGTATGTCCATTTATAAAAGCATGTATGCCTTTCCTCTGACTCATGATTAAATGTCTTTGAATTAAATGTTGATCAAATGTTTTTTCCTCATGAAAATACAAAAACATTGCTATATTCATATTAAAAACATTGGTATGCATTCTGCATATCTGCCACAAATTTATTTCCTCAGTTTTAGCAATATAGTCGTAATTGATGCTTAATATTTCCACTGATAATTAGTCCTGAGTACAGTTCCTGGACTGAATATTGCCAGTTGACTGAGTGTTTGATGGTTGTCAAATCTCGCCTTTAACTCTTGAGGTGGGATCTCAGCAACATTGTCCATCAACGTGCCTTGATAAATGTTTCCTTGGGACGACATTCTCAGTGCACTTCCCCGCTGATAGCTACCCTGGGACTGTCACCTGTGGTCGCATGCTGACCCATACTGGTCCTCAGTGACATGTCCCAGTTTGTGCTGTACAGGCTTTATTGGAGAGCAGCTGAATCATCAAAGCAGTGCTGTAAATAGGGTCTCAATAATTAATTAAAAACCATACTCCAGTATTCTTGTATATTCTTCTCAGTTAAACTTTGTGTTTTGATGTAATGAACGCAACCTCCCTCACCTAAGAACACCATTATTTGGGAGAGACTAAACGCTTTGGTTGTAGGTATGTCTTGTTGAGAGTCTCTGGGCAGCATGACAGACCAACCAGGCTCCAGACTCACTCACTGACCTCATGGTAGACCTCCTCCAGTCCAGAGTGCGACTCTACACTAATAGGAACCCACAGAATAATCTGATGGACAATGAGTCAGCGGGCGAGTCTTCCTCTCTGGGCAAAAGCGAGCGTTTCTCACCTTTCTGCAGAAACTGTCGTGCCATTTTTACCTTTGGCAGAGGATGCAGCTTCAGCAGTAGGATGCAACTTTATGCTCCCAAGACGTGGTGAACAAGGAGTTCTTAGCGAGTTGCTGCTCTGCGAACTGCCATCCCCCCCCCTCCCCCTTTGGCTCAGGACTCTGGGAAAGTAAGAGGGCATACCACCTGAGGTTCATGACTCAACCTTCTTTCATGAGGGGGTTACCCCACCATGACACAAAACCCATAGGAGTCCTTTTCTCTATGCAGTTAAGGCCTAAACACATTTTATATAAAGCAATTTACAGGATATTGCAATACATATGTTCCTTGGGATGTGAACCTACGACCTTTCAGTTGTTAGTGTGATACGCTACTTGTTCAGCTATAAGATTTGCTAACGGCTAATGCTTGATTCCCTGGAAGATCACTGATCTCCATAAGCATCCAGATGAGATCTATTTAACTTAAAAGGCAACAAAACAAGCTCAGATTTCGAAACTAGAAAAGGAGAATTGTATGGTACATGCTTGTAGAAACCTGATTCATACCTGATAAACAGAGAGAAGAAGAGCTTGCTGGTTAGATTAGGAGCAGGGCAGAAACTGGTGATGTTCAATGGCCAGGGAGGAACTGGTTTTGCTTTTTACTCTGATAGGTTATTGGGCCAATATGAGTCCCAGTGACACACCGGCATAACTGCAAGGGAAGCTGAGTTGACATTCAAATAAAGCTGTTTTTTAAATTGTATTCAGAATTGTTTCTAATTGCTGTCCAAAAGCCGCTTGCCTCGAACCACTCAGTGTGTAATTATTTACGTGCATAAATCATTTCCATTAGCAGAGCCTGTGCCGTTGTTTAATTACTCTCGACAGAATAATTCTAAGGTCAATGCTTGTTTTATGTACACAGTTTTAAAAACACAATTCATCAGACAGGCACAGACCTCCTCTTCTCCTGATGTTGCCCACAGCCTCGATTGCCCACAGCCTTGGCAGCAGAAAGGCTCAGACGTCAGTGGCACGTCCGCCCCGATGAACACCACTGGCCCTCTTCTTCTCCGTCGTTCATCGCACAGGAGAATGTGCTGCTTTGTAATATCTGCAAAGAGACTTTTGCTGGTCTGGCCAAGGGGTGCAGTTTGGGTTGATCCCATTCAGGCCACAAGAGGCTGCTCTATCTGTTCCTTTTAAGAACGGAACCAAGTACAAAATTCCCAGAGGAGTCTGGTCATTAATGTCTTTGCATCTCCATTCAAGACACTTCAAAATCGTCAATATAAACACCTCACACTGCAAGCTTAAATAGACGTTCCAAAGCGCTTCATGGATTCTGTGTCACAAGCTGTAACTCCAGGCAAGGATTATTCTTCTGCTAAAGAATCGGGTGTCAGTAGGATCCTGCTAAAGAATCCTAAAAGGTTAGCCAGAAGGTGGAATATTGGTTTAGAGCATAAGCTCAGAATCTGGAGGTTGGCAACTCAAATCAAGGGACTGACTGTCAGTTTGCTGCGTTGCATTGGAATGCTTTGTGGGCTGAACTGCTAAACTGTACACCAAGTGTAATGGTCATGAAATGGTGAAGTGACTGTAGGACCTATTATCTGAACAGTGTCAAAATCAGGAGTGTTAAATGATGACTGATGAGTGTTCGGGCTCAATTTATACACACCCACCATATGTACGTAACTGTACGGTGTGGCTGCTGTCTGATGTCATTTCCGGAGACCCTGCTGTGTAATTTAGACCTTTCTTCTACAAATTGATCCAGTTATTTATGCATTGCATTTTTCATTGAGTATGTGAAAATTTGTTTTCCTCTCCTGATATACTTGTCATGAACCCAAGTTTAACAGGTTAAATGAGGGGTTAGAGTTGTAAGCCATGTTTTTTAATCCATCTTATTGTTAAGAGAACATTTCACTAGATTTCACCGTGTTTTTCCCTTCCTGAGAACTTCTCGCCTCTGTAATTACAGCAGATATTGTTTTTGCCTTTGTAGCCCAAAGCACTCTAACCAAATAAGGAACTTTATAGACTCTCTTCTTTTATGTGTGTAGTCTAAAGTGTCCCAGAGCTATGTAAATGACGGGGGGGGGAGGTGTCTCAGACATAGAGAGCTGCTTTGAACTGTAGATTAGAGGAAACAAGATGATCTGCGGGCATTTGTGTTGGTGCTGCAGTGAAAGGCTGATGAGATCTTCCTCAGGAATTTCCTGAGGGAAACACCAAACTTTGAATTAAACTGAAATCCAGTCAAAACCTTTATTATTCTTTCAATTGTTGGTGATATTCGTGAAAACAATAATATTCTAACAGTTATTATTTGGGTATAAGAAACGCTTCTCTAGAATCCCTCATCACTTGCACGTATGTGACGGGAAGGCGAGGAGTAGAGAATTTAATGGCTTTTTAATAGCTCCGTGCCATTTAGCTCAAAAACCTTGAGACTCCTTTCCTGCTAATGGCATTGCACTGCTCCCGGAAAAAAAAATAGTTCTTCTCATTTGGCTTTACGTTACATGACAGTGGTCGCAGATTTCCCGGCTTGATCCAGGGCTCCATGGGAAGTTTTCGTGATTTATAAGCGATCCTCTGAGTCTGAATAGCAAATCCATGGTGGTGGGTGGTGAATAAGCATGGTATTTACGCAGGGAGAAAGAGAGCTTGATCTGCTGAGGAGAAGATGGAATGTAAGGCTTGAGTAGAGAGGGTTAACCTGACATCTGTGCTCTAGGATCAGAGGAGCTGGGGTAACGTACGGAGCATGTTCGAATTTCTGTGGCGGCTTTTAAAAGGCCCCAGAACAGCTGGTGACAGTCACAATGCCAGTTTCCAAAATCATCTATAGGGTGGATTCTATTTCGAGATAGACGATATTATTGCACATATTGAAAAATGTTTAAAAATCCACACGCTGCGGTTAAAATTAAGTGCAGTCAGCTTTCTTGCTGAAGGTCAGTATGAAACAACTTGCCCAAAATAAAGATTTTTTTTTTTTGCTTAATAAATAAAGTGACCAAGTACACACTTTAAATACGTATTGTGGTAAATAAGTTTTAATAGCCTAATAGTACAATTAGCAGTAGCATATTTAAAACGACAGCGCTTAAGCAGACCTGTCTACCAGCAATGCCAGTAATTACCAGTAATCTGCTGTCCTGGTAACTGGGCAAATTTGCATGAACTCTGGATAGGGAAAATACTGGGGGGGGGGGGGTCTCACATCAGTGTGAACAGCTGCCTTTGCTGTGCATAAATGTAGCATTTCTTTAGTATTTGTGCCCTCGCTCATCTTAAACTCTCGTATTTGTGTCTGTCGCCTTCCGCGGTCTCTCTGATAATGACTGCCTGTATCAGATATGTCCCTTCGAAAGCAGACTTCCCAACTCAGAGTTGGGGGCTAAAGATTTGTGGATTTGCCGTCTTTCGTCGCTATGTCCTTTAGTCAGTTGCTGCAAGCGAGTTTAAATTTGCAGGCTCTTACGAAACGGCAACTAAAAAACGCTAAATAACAGCAGTGTTCTTCTTCGTAACCTGGTTACTCATCTTTGCTGTATAAATTAAGCTGGTATCTGCAGTAATTAGAATCTGTATTTTTTTTTTTGTAAGACTAAATTTCTGATTGCATGCAGCCGGATTTTTGGACCCATTAAACACACATGTGCAATAAAACGGGAGACTATGGTTTCAGAGCAAAGATAATATCAGACCAGCCTGTTGATATTGCAACGATAAATATTGTCTTATCGGCCAAGCGAAGGTCCTGCTGTTGGGCCATATTGTAGGTGTAGGTTTGTCATAACAATGTAGTGTTATTTTACTAATTTTGTCTTTCAGGCTACCTGAAAAGGAACTCTGTCTAGTACTCATAGTGCTGGACCCTTGAGTGGCCATGTACCCATCTCAGTTAAGAATTACCACTGGACAATCTATACCTCCAAGACCCAGAGTTAGTCTACATACTGTAGGTATACGTTTAGTGAACCAGTGAGACTCTTAAACGTATGTCAACATAAGAGATGATCCTGCTCATTCTGGTTGTTTTGGAAGTTTCTGTTTGCTGCCGGTCATGTTCATGGCGATGTTCAAGGAGTTCATGAAGCATCTTGTACCGTTCAGCTCAGCAGGACCTCTCAGAGCTGAGGTTTGGTGTCCCGAGAACATGGCAGTAGAACTGTACAGGTACAGATATCCGAGACGCAGGCAAAGGTGTGACGTTATTGCCGTCATTCATGAGGGTTTGAGTTTGAACAGTCAGCCACGCTGGCCGTCTCGGTTAATAAAGTGCCAGATCAAGTGGAACATCGCTAATTTGTCATATAGTAATTAAACTAAATCAATTTTCCCTTTTAGGTATGCTTTGTAGTAAACCAATTTATTTTCTCCCTGCAAAAGTACATAATTGTAAGGGCTTCTAAGTTCTCCCATTACTCAGTCTTAGGATAATGATGACGCACCAGGTTACATTTTGAACGTTGTGCACCTTTATTTATTTATTTATTTATTTTTTAAAAGAACTGCTGCACATCGGTGTGAAAATTTGTCAGAGGGTCATTTGAGTCAGTGTTTATCACCCAAGTGCTAGCAAACTGCTGTTTAATTGGCATCAGAAATTCTGATTTATTGGCCTTCCGTGAGTCAATCCACACGTCTTCCGTAAAAAGCATCCATGACGTATCTAGATGGTCAGGTATTAAGAGTTTCGGTGTTTTAATATGCTTTTAATGAATGGCTTGGAAGCTCCAGCTGCTAATGGCATGGCTTGTCCTCCGATGGAACACAGCGGGCTCTGCTGCACCGCGGTGAAGCGACGGATCCTCCGCACTGTGCCTTTGCTTCTCATCTGTGTTTGGAAGCTGTTGTTCTCGCTCACCTGACAGACATCACCCAGAGCCTTTATTTATAGCAGCCAGAGCCTGGGCAGACGTGCCGTAGGGTGGAGATGAATGAGTTTAGATAAGCCGCGTAAAGGATAAGACTCTGATGGCGGGATAATGAAACGATGACTGATTGCTCTGCCGGTTTGTCGGAGCCCCTGGTCCTGTTCCTCGTATGAACGTTGCGTGTTGCTTTAGACATTCGACGATGCTTAACCCCTTTTACATTGACTGTGTGCTTCTATGATGGACTATCACAAACATCTTCACTATTCAGGAACCTTATGAGCTGGGCGGCAGCTTGGTCTGCAGTGTTTCTTATTGCAGGAATGCTAACCTGGGATATGCTAGGCGGAGCAGCCAATGGCAACGCGGAGGAGTCCCCAGGACACTGACACACCAGTCGATGAGGCGGTGACGCGCTACGGGATTCAGTGAAGCAGTGATTCATTCTGTGGGAGTCACTGAAGCCCTGATGCTCTATCCAGGAGTCATAGTAGTACTGAACTACTGGAGCACTGTGTTGCTCTCTTCGTTTCGCACACCCTAACCTGCAGATTTCCTGGGGTGGGACCAGACCCCACCTGCCTTCAGCTATCCGTCACCATAGGTCTGGACCGGCTGCTCAGCGACTGAAACAAGTGCTCAATAATTTCATAAGCCGGGACCACCTGCACTTCAGAATGAGGTGTTCGTGTGGGTCACCTACAATGCTGCTTCCTGCAGCAGCTCAGAGGAGTCAGTACTGGATGGAACCTCTCTGCAAGTAGCACAGTACAGACTATTGTTGTAGTGCACAATATGTACGTTTCACACATTATATTGATGGTCATTGTCATGGCAGAGCAGGAACAGATACATAAAAGACCAAAATTTGTCTGCTTTGTATCCATGAAGAGTGTCACACCTGTGTTATTGCCTTCTAGAGTTAATTACTTTGATTCAGTGGCTGCTTGGAGCCGAATCTGTTAGCTTTCATCACGGCCTGTGCCGCAGAGAGTCTCGCTCATTTTGTGCACTCTCTTTGAGCCTTTGGGCTGATCAGGCTTATTGTCAGTATTTCTTTCATTTTCAGTTGTTATCCCTGATTACTGGAGGTCATGCCAGAGTTTCAAGAGCAAGAGATTGTTAACTATGGCGATTGTGAGGCAGAACGCTGCACCTGACGTCTGGTTGGCCGTCGGCATTGATGACTGATTGATCTAGTCTCATTGGCAGATAGAGTTGCTGAATTCTTCATTCTGTATTCTTATTGGCTGTGGGGGGTCCCTGCATTGAACATGAATAATCACATGTCTGTAAACGAGAAGACTGCATCGCTGCAGTGTTGGCGAGTACTGGAGCAGCACTCCTGTGCTCAGTGGAACAGTAAAGCGGCTTGCATTTTTCCCTGCAGTCGCTGCATTTATCTTCCCCAGTTTGCTTGCACTTCAAATACAAGAATTTATAGTAACAAGGATGAATTAGTCATACATCAGAGGCAGGGGCGCTATACGTCCTTTTGTACACTTACTGCCTTTCAGAGGAGGTTAAATGAAACCAAAGATTTACCGTTCGGATCCCTATTAAGTGTCGAATAACATGAGCCAGTGACGCAGCTGGAATAGGTCTGGGGAGTCTGCCTGGGCACGAATTGAAAAGAAACATCCCAGCACAGAGAAGCGGCTTCATCGGCGCTGTTGCTTGTTGTTGGCTCTTTACTAAAATAGATATTGTCCCCAGTTCAGCAAAAGCCATTACGAAACAAAGGTACCAGTAAGGCAGGAGTTGTTTAAAAATAATAATGAATGCAGACAGTTGCTTACAGAGTTTGGCTTTTGCTCTGGGGTCATGAGGGTACAGGGTGGGTTACAGGGTGGGGTGCAGAGAGGGCTGATTTGCAAAGGGATGTGTCATTTGAATATTTAAGTTCTTAATTTAAATACTTAAATATCAGTCATTTTGCCCTATTGTCTCCCCCTCAAGCCTCTTTTAAAAACTGTTTGTGGGGCCTTTCCCCCCCCCCCCCCCCCCCC
>JAODJU010000062.1:22122219-22136421 GCA_026776725.1 Gnathonemus echidnorhynchus | reverse complement strand
TCGGGGAGTCGGAGTCGGAAGATTTAGAAACTGAGGAGTCGGAGTCGGAGCATTTATCTACCGACTCCACAGCCCTGCACCAGGGGGCGATGGAGTGAGCAGCAGTAGCTGAGACATAGAGGGAAATTAAAGATCAGCCTGGACGATTGCAGTGTTCTGCGGATTTGAAGAGATCTGTTTAAGTTATTACAAGGTCACTTCATGTATGAAGCAAAAACACGGTGTATAAAGTCAAATACAAAATCTTGACATGTCAGGAACTTCAAAGTCTGTAAAACATCCAACATTTTCACCAGATTATAAATATTTTACAAAAATTCTGTATTTTTTTTTTTTTTTTATCAATGTAACAACACAAAAATAGTTTGGCTAAATTAAAAACCACAGTTACAAAGTTCAGAAATGAATGCTAATTCATGACTGGTACAGTGTTTACGCGTTCCTGTTCAGTCGTAAACAAGCTCATTGCGATTTTCATATCTATTTCCTCCGCTTTGTGGTGCTTGCAGAATGAACTCTGAAGATCTGTAGTGAGAGACCTGGGCTACATGTGCTGTCCACCTGCATTCCTGTCACAGTCCAGCTCCATGGAGAGCAGCTCCTGGGTGTTAATCTGGCCCTGGTTGTACTGCTGGATCTTCTCCCTGAGTCGGGCCTTGGCGGGGTTCTCCACGATGTCCTCGCTGATGGGACACCCCGCGTCACCATAAGCACCACGCTGAGTAGCTGTGAAAAGTTTCAGAGGTGAACTACGGCTTCATCATTATCCTGTGCCAGTGGACCTCAACCCAGTTGATGCTAGATTTACAGTCAAATAACCATAAAGCACTTTACTGCGTCGCTCAGGCATGCAGGTGGTGGGCTAGGAGAAAAACCTGGAGCGGCTGAGGTGGGCTGGAGGACTGGGTTGAGCACCATTCTACCGCAGTGACTTGGGTGCTGCTAGTAAGATGATATATTACACATAGAGTTACTCCACCTTGGGTTACGGTCACTCACGCTAGGTGATCTACCCCATGTCCAAGCATATTTGACCCCCAAAGTCCAGTTTATTTGACGAATGCGGTGGTTCCATACCGTGCCCAGGCCTGCTTGAAGAGTTGGGCACGGTATGAAACTATTGTATTGTTGTCCGGGCACAGAACACGGGCATGATGTCATATGCATATGTGATTACGGCAGAGGTGCAGCATTTGCTGGAAATCGGATCTGACAAGAGTATCCAGGAACAACTGGATGCGACTCACAAAAACACAGAGATATTTGGTAAAATACGGGACTATTTTCTTGTACGTGCGGCACAATTAAATGAAAATCACTGTGTTGCATACTCGATAAATCTATAAGAGGACCGTGCGCATTGCGCTCAAAGCGACTCCAAACAAGCCACAAAATAAGGACATTAATCATAAACTCCATGGCCTTTTCTTATCGTGTTTTCAGAAAAGTCGCATGGTGATGACGAAAGCAAGCTCGGTCTTGGAATGTTAAACGCACACCTGGGGGGTGGGGGCTGTGCTCGGGTACGGTACAAGGCGTCCGGGCCGAGTGTGAGGCATGTAGCATGATGCATGAAAAGAAGGACAAAAACTATGTAGGAAATGAGGGTGAAAAAATACCTGCCTTCAGGTATATGGAGCTGCACAGGAACAAAACCACCGGCTTTGCAGTTGTCACTCTGCAGACTGTCTGCCTCCGCTGCGCAGCTGGAGTGCACTGGCCGGCAACTGCAGAGGTCCCCCCCCTCCCACATCCAGGGGTTGCCCTGTGTCGCTGTCGTACTGTCGGCCCCCTGGGCCGGCATACTGCTCAGGTAGGTGACCTCTGATTGGCTGCATTCACAGGGACGTGGCTGAGGGCCGGCCAGGCACAGGGGCTGCGTCTCATCGTCCTCCACAGGCAGGCTCGGGGCGGGGTTTTCCAGGGGGCGGGGCCTGTCCTGAAGCTCGCACAGCACTTTTAGCACCTGGGTCAGTCACCATGACAATGTCACCACACTGCACGCAGACGCTTTTTCCGCATGTTCCGTCTTTCAACAAGATAACGAACCTCAGCGCATAAGTTATATAAACCCTGTATTATCTTGTCATCAGTGGGTGTTTCTCAATACCAAGAACGCAAAGGCCGTACTTGTGCACTTGGCAAGAGTGGTCTTGCTAACCTGCCATCCAAGAATGAACTTGGGTGCAATGAATCATGGGATTGGTCTCATTTGGCGAGGATGCAGCCGATGAATCCTTGATATTTAGGGCGAAGCAAGAACAACGTCCAGGGAGTTTTTTTTTACCGCCCTTCTCTACTTCAGTGTTTAGTTTTGGAACAAGTCTTCAGCAATGTATGATGACATAAAACGGATACTCAAGAACACAAGTATGTTCAAATATGTATATTGAGGAACACCCACGGAAACAGGCTGAGTGCTGCGACAGACAATCTGGCCCCCACGATCCCCCACCCTGAACCCCACAGAGCTAGTAGATGAGTTGCATTGAAGAATATGAACAAGGTAGCCAACGGTTGCCCAGAACTTGTGGAAGCTCCTTCAGGACTGCTGGAGAAGCATTCCAGGTGGCTACATCTGGAAGCTGGTTGAAAGAACAGCAAGAGTCCGCAATGCTGTCATCGATACAAAAGGGGGCTGTTCTGAAAAGTCTGAGAAAATTTTGAGATGCAGAACACTTCTCCTGATCCTGATTTGATGTGTATTACTTCATTGCCCCATGGCCTTTTACTACAGGTTTACTATAAGATGAAATAACACAGCTGAGATAGCAACAAATGCATTAAAAGCAGGTGCTGCCAGACTTTACACTGGTAGCCTACTGTATGTAACTGTAGGGTTATGGACGTTTCGGCTGTTGATGCTTCCTCTCACCGTGTCCGTGCCGGGCCTGCTCCTAGCCCGCACAGTGCACTCCAGCGCCAGGCCAAGCAGCGCCCGTGCCGTGTGGGGAGTCCAGGAGCCGGCGGTGGGGTCCAGCCATCGCAGGCACGTGTCCATGCTGCCTGCGCTCTCGAGGGCCTCGCGCAGCCGGTCTGCCTGGGAGACGCGGTACGGGTGAGTCGAGCGGGAAGCTGGCGGCTTCGGGTGTCAGAAGGCCGACCCGTCTTACCAGATGAGTGCGCGTCCAAGCCTCCTGCACAACCTGTCCTGTCAGGGTCTCCAGGATAATCTGAAACCAGGACGATCTCAATGAATCTATCTGCTTATCACATTTCTGCACTGGTAGGTGGGTCTCCTCATAGGCTTTTTCTCACAGGGGGTGCAAGGTGAGAGCGCACAACCAGTCATTCATTACAGCCTACGCCAAACTGAGCTATGTATTAAAAAATAGTAAATAACATTTACAATAAATCATTATTACATCTTGATATGAGATTTTCAAATATAATTTATAATATTCCATAATTTCATTGAATATGTTCAAATAGCATTTTAATCAAAATTGCACCCCGGTAAAATCGCCTGTGATTCTCATTACAATGACATTACTTTGATCTGGAAGGTTCTGTTAACTGCATTAAAGCAGGAAGGTCTGCAGCAGCAGCTGTGGAAATAAAATCAGAGTGCCAGCAGGCCGCTCACCACCCCTAGGCTGTACACGTCCACCCTGACGGACAGCTTCCCGTCGCGGATGTACTCCTCGGGCAGGTATCCCAGAGTGCCGCGTGAGCCGGTTACCATGGTAACAATCCCGCTTTGAGTTACAGAGTGCGGTCTCAAGTGTGCTGTCCCAAAATCACACAGCTTGGGCTTTAGGCCATCATCTAGCAGTATGTTTGTACTGGGGGGGGGCACAAGACACAGGTAGGAGATCTCAACATGCTCTGGAAATGGTGTTATGTTAAAATTACAGGGTTGGAAAAGGGAACAAAACACTACGGTATTAGCACACTAGTAATTACTGATTAAACTTTAATTCTAACATTTTTACATTATAATTATAATCTATTCCAGTGTTTCACATCCTGGTCCTCAGGGAACTACAGCTGGTCCACATTTTCTCTCCCTCCCAGGGAGTCTGTGGGTGCCTGAGTATCAGGTTGGGAAACACCGATCTATTCTGTAGGCTGTGACAGTTCCAGGTTCTGCACAGTGATTGGCTGGATGAAGTCACCTGGTGATGTTTCCACAGACAACGACAGTGGACCGTGCAGTATGCAGGTAGTGGACGGCCTTCGTTGTCCCGTCAATGATGTCCAGGCGCGTCTGGCAGGACAGCGGCTCACCTACACCCTAATGGAGGACAGCGGCAGGTGATGCTGAAGACTAGAGGACATCCAACCCCAGGGTGAACCTAGCGGTTACATCTCGGATGCTCACCCGCGAGTGCAGTCTGTCGAACAGGGACCCATTGGCCAGGTAGGGGCGAACCAGGCAGTAGGTGTCTCCTTCCAAGAAGCAGCCCCAGAGCTCCAGGATGTTGGGGTGCTGGTAACTAAGGAAGGGAGAGTCTCTTACAGCCAGTGTCATAATGCGGAGAAGGAGTTCAACACATGGAATATTCATATTCATATGATCCGCAGCTCTACTGTCATTGCACAAATGAGACATGTATCAAGTGAAAAGAAACACAAAAATTAAAGGGAAAATTATACCAACACAGAGCTCCCAGAGATGCTACCCAACACTATTTTTCTCTCCAGTAGTATAACAGCCACTGAAAACCAGATATTTGTTGGTTGTTCACTCATTGCTGTGCTACTGCTACTGTCAGCTCAGCCAATAGCTACGCAGAAACAGCGGCTCATTAGCATGAATCGCACGGGCAATGGCGCTATCAGGTGTGTTCATAAATCCTCCAACGTACCTTTGAAGAATCTGGACCTCCCTTTGAAACCTCTTCCACTGCGGGCTCCACGAATCCCTGTTTTTCTGCTACAAAGTGAAAATGAAGCAGGGAAAAAAGTTACTAACAGGTAGTCAAATACAGCAGCTAAAAAAAAAAAGTCATCTACGAGCCCGGTACCTGCTTGAACATTTTGGCAGCAAAGACCACTCCTCCTTTAGTTCCTCTGTACAGTTCAGACAGAGGGCCTTCAGCAATCTTACAGCTGGGGTGAAAATGCTGTGTTCCCACTAAGACGTCAGAGTAAGTTATCAGAGAGTCCTGCTCGCAATCTGCCCAGGAGAAATGAAAGTAAAAAGACAAGCTGCGTGTTCCTCAATGATGCACTTAAAGTGTAAAATGAAAATGAGCTAAATATGAGTATAGAGGCACCTCCTTCCTTAAAAAAAAAATCATTATAACTATGTGAAAGAAGCAACGTTAACCTGCAGTTTCATGCAATTCTCGCAACAACCACTGGGGGACTTTCAGTGTCCGAAGTCTCACCGAGAATGAATGCGTGGTGCTCTATGAGGGAGAAACCGGCAGTCTCTTGATTAGGTTGGGATTCCTTATGTTCTGCCTCGCACAGTGCCTGTCAAAGGAGTTGTAGCAGTGTCCTTACAGAGGCTGGCTTCGTCTTCAGTTTCACATTTGCAGATAACAAAAACAGATGCTTGGAGAGTCTAGTCCAGAGGTTCTCAAATGCTGTGTGTGTGTGTGTGTGTGTGTGTGTGTGTGTGTGTTGGGGGGAGTAGGCCTGGTATGCCATGAATTGGCAAAGCATTACGGTTCCTTACAAACAAATGAAGGAATGAATGAGTGAGTGGATGAACAAACAAGCGAACAAACCAACTAACCAGAAACAGCCTCTACTGAGTAAATACTCTGAGATGAAAATGAGCACAGACTGTGAGCAGCTATGCAGCACTATTCTGTAGAGCAGAACATGCAAGTTGCACTTTCCTCTGCCCATCTAGGATCCAGGCAATCTGATCTCAGATACTGACCCATATTAGTCATAAATAGGACCTTCCTATGCAAATAAAAAAAACACAAGCTGACTTTCCAAATAATTTAAACAAACATGATCATGATTTTGAACCAGGACATAATAAATAAGCTATAGTTATTGTAATAACTTTGTAAAAACTTTGACATTGAATCCTTATTTTGTTATAGCAATAATTAGTATAACAATGAAATTATAGTATGGGCCTAAATAAAATTGCCATAGGACAAAAAAAGTTTGAGAACCGCTGGTCTAGTCAGAATTTGCTCATTAGTTTCGATATAATGTTTGCTACGGTATCTTTGTGAAAGGTTTTGGACAGATGGTTTGTTTTAATTTCCAAAATCACTGTATTAACAAAAACGTTTTTTTTTTTGGACATATAGAGTCTATAAGGTGTGATAGGATCCAACTACCTGGAGAGACGCGGCATTTTCTTTTCGCTCCGGTAAGCTGTACTGCCGATGATCCAAATTTGTTCTTGACGCTAAGTTGAAGGAAGGAAAAGGAGTATCGTTACATATAATAAATACTCCAGCATATTTAAAATAAGAATATTTTGAGTGCATGATCTAACTGAAGCTAAATGCAAGGTTTATTGATATAGGCTACTAACAATATGCGTAATAATTTGTAATCATAATATTTCTTATTTAAATGCATATTAGCACAATTTGGCCACTGGTATCACTGCATGTTTTTAGCATTTAATACATTTCGTTTTGAAGTCGCATTCACCTAACCATATTTTTCCTATTGGATATGTGTATTTCAGTACGCGATTTTAGTGAAGGCGAAGTTATTCAGGAACACATTAGTCCCGTTGCAGCAGGACTGACTGTAAATTGAGGCAATTTCAAATGCATCATGTGGTCAAATGCTTCAAATATTTCAAGCTGATTCAACATTTCCAACGTTTAATTTTTTTCAGCGTACATCCGACGATAAAAAACGGGACACGACGTGAACGACCCATTCATTCACAAATGTTTGTAAACCTGACTGCATGATTAGGTGCTTGATTTTATACAACTGTGGCAAAAGGTCTGAATGGCTCTTATGAATGAGACAGGAGGAAATCGAATGCTGAGTCGTCAGCATATCCGCTTAGTATGAGTAACAGGAGGCTTACGTACGTGCTGTTGCAAAGAGCTCCGCTGCTTTGCGGTGGCCCATTTCCTCCAGCACGCCCAGCAGGTCGCCCAGCGTCTTGTTCTGTAGACCCCAGCTCCAGAGAAGCTCGCGCGTCGGGCTTTTTCCAGCTTCCGCGAGCCTTTCCGCGAGACGCACCTCCAACCAACTGGGCAAGATGCGCGATGCTAAAACGAAACGACATTTGATTGAAATTCCTGCAAAACCTACCTAGTGGTTCTAAAACTGGATTCAAGTACAAAAAATACAAACAGCTTGGCTAGATTTCACTGTTGACGTATGGCTATGTCGATATATACAATCGGATGAGGTGTACATTTACAAGTAACATTTGTCTAATTACTTACCAAATCCCCTCCATCCAAGATTCCCGTCGCCACTGTCAATGATATTACAAAATTTCTCTATTAACAGCGGGGAGATTTCAAAGAGAAATGTTGAAGAACTTAACGTTTCCATAATTGTTGCGCATTAATGCTGTTTGACAGCTCGCATCCTGAAACTCAGTGCATTGGTCCCTCCCGTTGTACTTCTAATCGAAGATGTTTGAAATCCATTAGTACAAAAAGTTTTTCTATTGACTATTCATGTAAACAATGAATATCATACGGCTATACGAGTCCTGTGGTGCAGTACGTGATGAAGTGCGCGGACTGATAAGCAGACGCTCGCAGTCTCCGTGGCCGCAGCCCCACTGTCTGCCGACGTAACTTGAGCACCTAGTTCCGCGCGTCATGCGCCGCGAATTGGCTAATCTTGGAAAGTTGGGCGTACCTTTTTTGTTTTAGCACGCTCTGGCAAGATAAAATACATTTTTTGCCCATAACTGATCAGTGATATTTAATAAAAGTGGTGGGTGCCGAACGATTATTGCATGGTAAAAGGCCTACCCGAAATACATGTTCAATAGTTAAATAAATCAACATCTAAGCTTGAAGATGATTAGATAGATAGATAGATAGATAGATAGATAGATAGATAGACTACCAGCTTCTTGGACTGTGCTCGAAGGATGTAGGCTATGTAATACACAAAACAATAATATGAAAAGATAAATAAAACTAAGGTTAAAGTAACAAAAAATATTTCTGGTTATACATAAAATTTACTTCATGATGATTGACAGATATTTACAGTTATTATAGTTATTCTTTATACTATCAAGTATAGGCTTAGCATGTTCTTAGTTTATCAAAGAAATTTAAGTGATATTGAACGTAATTTGCTTATTTCTACATTATTGTGATAAAAAAAATACATTATGCAATTTATGTACTCTGTCGTAGGCAGGATAGTTACTTTTTCTCTCAAGTCTGGCTGTGTTTATTGATAGTGTTTAGACTACTACAGTTCTGTGTTTTTGTTAGACTTGTTGGATATGGCGTTAATTATATTGTACCTGTCATAAATGTTTATAAATTGGAGTTTTTCCTCATATAATGACAGCCTGTAATTGGGAAGTTACCTGCAGCACTCGCTCAAGTCAGTTTCACGTTGTTCAGTTCAGTTTCACACACGCCTTCCGATTGCTGGGCGCCGCGCTGGTGGGCCACGGAAAATGTCACTGAAGCTCGTGTATAAGGAAGCAGTGCCAACTGTGACTAATTTCGACTCTTCTGGATAAAAATTAGATTTGTTAGAGAACAGACGATATGGTAAAAATCTATGTCTTAGACGATAACTTTGCGCTTATATTGACAAAATAATACTTGGTTTGGGTCTGACGTGAACCTTTTGTGGTGATGTGCTGTCCAGTGTGCAGCCAACTGTGCTATCTCTGCTGTTGGGGGGGGGGGGTTAAATTGTATAGCTGTTGTGTCCATGTAGTCTATTTCTACATGTAATGATCATTATAATAAAGACTCGTGTAAGGAAATCTTCCTCCCAAACAGAAGTGCAATGCCGATATGCCTTAGCATGCGTTACACTTTTCAGACAGCAGAGGGCAATACCAATCGCTTAATGATAATGAAACCAAAAAGGGGAACTCCGCAATTGTGTTATTGCGTTATTTTTAGATTGGTAATCTTTCAAAAGTCCCTGCCTTTTTGATTTCCCATTCACTCAACATACATGGTGAGTGCCTAGAGATAGAATTTGCCTTCGTTTGTTAGTTTTATTTGAAAAACGAAATAAAAAGTTAATCGCAGTTACAACTTTGCTTTTCACGCTTCAAGCAGATATATGGAAGAACTGTTACGTTTTCATACTTAAGTACAGATATTACACCAAAATACTAGTCAAGTATGAATCATCCAGTAAAATGCTACTCAAATAAAAGTAAAAAAAAAAAATCCTGTTTTTTTATTTTTTAAATAATGAAGTAAAAAGGGCTATGGCTGTCAATATCGATTATACTAACCGAGTACGTTATTTATTGATTAATTTGACGATTCCTCGAGTAATCGCGCGCGTGTGTGTATGTATGCGTATATTTATATATTATATGAATATATAATGTGTATATGATGTTATACATACAATACGTACACTGCAGCTGGCACGAGGCAGGAACCAACCAACCATCGAAGGGTGCACACGGCACACTGTACAGAGAGAGCAACCAGCAGTTCTCATAACACTATAGAAAATAATTTCGAAAGCCGGTTTCAGTTTTTCTGATTTTTATTGTGAAACCTGTAGACAGGTATTTATCTTATTACAAAGAAACATTACATTACATTAATGATTTCATTACATTTAATCAGAAGTCGCCATTTGCAATGATTTTGGTTTTTACTCTTTCTATAGTAAGTATGCAATATTGGTGTGTTTACGTTAAAGTTCACCAAATAATAATCCACTTCAGTGCTTTTCATTTCTCCTGTCGTGAATATCGCAGTACACTTTATCTTTTGCACACTATAGCTTCAGCTCCAAAGACGTAGGTTTCTTACGTGATTTTTATCCCGAATAATGGAAAACCGTAAAGAAGTGATCAGTACAAAGCAATAAGAACACATAAATCAACAAACAACATATCTGTATTTATATGGTAACGCTATAACATAAGTCAGCTAAGCTATACTAACATAGTCACTAATCACAAAGCTTAATTATGTAGCATTAAAAGTGGGGAAAAAACCACTAATGTTAGCCAGCCATATAGAGTCAGACTTCGAATACAAAGCAATATGTAATTTTATTTGTAGAACACCCCAATTTAATAATGACAACACCTCACTGTCTTTTGGGTAGCTGGTATTACAACGTTTTAACTAATCGATCACACAAAATATTTGAAGTTGCCTCAATGTAAATAATATATTCAGTTTAACCTATAGAAGTAGGTGCAGTGTTATTCACCAATTCTGTCACCCATCGAATAGTCATGTGTAACAAAAATGTTACATTAGTACAAGATTACTGATTTACAAAAGTTGTGATGCACTTTATTAGCAATCATTTAAATTAAAACTGATGTGAATACAACATCTCATCTGGTCTGATCTGAGATCTGGTTTGTTGCCGGAGCAGGGATTTCTGTCCTGCAGTGATTGGTTAATGTAATCCTGATATTTTCATTGCCGCTGGGAACATCTGAGGCTGCATCCTGTTGGGGAAAATGGAGGCATCAATTCAGCTGTTATAAAATCATCACTACTGCTGCACAGATGAATGATTATTCAACACATCTTTACAAGTCACAGAATTTTCAATAGCTGATTTCAATAGCTCCAGGATGTGGTAAGATAACATAACATAACAAGAACGTTATTTATCCTGAGGGAAATTCTTTCATCTTAAACATGCTCAGTGCAACAAGAGGAATAAAGATGAGACAGTAAAGAGTTTAAAAAGAATAGTAGTAATAGTGCAAGAACAGAATAACGAAATAAATCTAACAAAGTAACAAATAACTGTAACAGATATAATAAAATAACATAATTAGTGCAAGTGGTTATGAAAGCAGCACAAAATGCCGAGAGCACGCCAGACCGGGGCAGCGCTGGAAGTAACACGGCTGAACTGAGACTGAACTTGTGTTGCGCTTTGGTGCAAACAATAATCCAAATAACATTCAATAAATCATCGATTAATCACAATGTATGGAATTTGAGTTTAATGTAAAGACGACTTACCAACATTATTCTTCTACAAATTTCTACATATCAGGATCTGAGAAAAGGAAAAAATATTTAATACATTTGCTGCAGCTTCATTAATGCAAAAAAACCCACCAGTTCAATTTCTAGATTGTTCATTGGTCAGTCTGCAGACAAGTGGCTGAACTGCATGCTGGGTGGCTCTGTTTACCATTCCCACCCATAATAATTCTTATGGTTATATAACCCATTATATACACATAAGATCACAGTACATGGATACAAAGGGTTCCTGCAGTACTGAATGATCTCCATCTTAATAGGGGAGATGAAATGGTTCACGGAATAATTTCTGCCAATAAGTGTGTGCTTCTCTCACCCCAGGAGTAGGAGTTGGTGTTGGACAGGTGTCTGACTCTGCACGTGTATTTCTCGCCCTTGACTGGTGTGAATTCCACCGTCTTGGTGAGGTGGAACTGCCAGCCCTGCTCGAAAGCCAGGTCGGTCTGTTTGGCGTTGGGGATCTCTGCATCATCCTTCAGCAGCTCGATGGTGATGTCAGGGGGGTGGAATCCGCTCACGTGGCAGATGAGAGTGTTACCCTTTCCATATTCCCCAGGGTTACGGCTGTACACCTGCACCTTGGGAGGGGCTGCGAGGGGCAGGGAAACAGGAGAGGGGGAGAATATTAACTATATTATTATTATTATTATTAGCTTTCCTCTAGTTTTTCCACATTTCCCCACTGCTTCCCCAGCTGCTAGGACGTTGACATTCGATGCAGGCTCAACCAGTTAAGGGCCCTGTAACATTTCACTTTTATTTTCTTTCAGCCAATCACAGGCTGCCATACATTCTGTCAGGTGTCTCTTGACAGCATTACAGCACGTTTTCCACTAGTAGGGCAGTCCAGTCACAAACAGTAAACAATACAGTCCGGATATGAAGAAGAATCCAGCCCAGAAGGGGGATCAGCGTCGCTTTTCAAACCATTTACAGGTTTAGATATTTATACTTGAAACAGCCCCGTCTATAAAGGTACATCAACACGTCTCTTGGGCCTTAAACTTCAAACCTTTTACTCACTGATACAGGGTATTACTTTCCGATTAAATAATAATCAAAGTCAGAAGTCAACACCATCAAAACTGAGTTCTTGCAAACATTTTGAGGAAAATGCAATTTATACCAAGGACTTCGGACATAAAAAGCCTAGTTTTTTGTCCTCAGTCAAAACATTTAACCCGGGACCACGCGCCAACCTACCGCAGGGCATACTCGGTTACTCTGCCTTGCGCCTGTTATTTCCGGGAGAGGGTACGGACCCCACGACCCCGCATAGGACAAGTGGGTATGGAAAGAGGATGGATGGATGGATGGAAAACCACTGACAGCCCTGTCTGTGTACAGGACAAGCTGAGAATCCCTAAATAAAACTGAAATCAGATCATAAATACAGATCATTCTTTAACTGGAATTCTAATTTTAGTTGAAATGGAAGTTCTCACTATTTTTCCTGTTTATTAATTTTTTAAGACGACTTATTTGTATGTATATTCATACAAACAAATAATTCAAGCTTAATATATATATATATTTAACAAACATAAGTACAGCATACTGGTGTTTTCAAAAATTTTACTCAAATTTCTTCTACTAAATCGTAGCAAAAAACAGTAAAGTGTGAAGGTAAGTCCTTACAGGCAAAATTGAGTATATTTGGCTGTTGTTTTCCTTCCTATCCTGGCGGGATGTCCAGTTTGTTGAAGACGCAGTATCTACTGTATCCTCCACAACAACGCGCTTCCGTGTTACCAATATATGATCTTAAATATCACGCAACAAGTTGCTTGCTGTTCCACTATAATTTACATTAAACCGAAACCCAACAAAAAATAGTTTTCAAGATTTAACACAAAACTTCGCAGAATGCTGAATTAAAATTGTAATGGATCAGTTTTCATACACAATAATCAAAAGGCCTATTACGACGTTGTAAAATTTAAGCAGAACATTGTTAAGTGACTATTTTCTATTTTCCAAATCAGCCTCAGGAGACGACTCCCATAATTATCCGCTGTACCTGAAATCTATACGGTAGCGGGAAACAAAAAACAAGTGCCAAACCTATATAATAAATACATAATATTCTTACATTGTTTTGCATCCGCGAAGAACAGCACCGCGCCGATCACAAGAGCGATCAGAAGTCGCGTCATTTTCCACCTTAAATCTTCACTTTGTTGTAGACAAATAAAGACAGAGTCTTTAGCAGGGATATTTTGGTCGTAATGAACCGAAAGTGAGCCGTAGCGTCGCTTCACTTCTCAGCCCGGCTCCCCCTCCTCTCTATCTCACAGCCAATCGCAATATTCTATTTGCTGTTAACAGGCAGAATATAGATCTTCAGGTTCTCCCTCTTTTTCCCTGTTGAGCGCTAGGCTTCACCAAAAGCCTGTTTGCGTGATGGTGTTGAATAGGCCCTCACGGGCCTCACCTGTGTCTTATATACGGCAATGTAGATTGTAAATTACCTAGCTAATATTACATGTTGCCAACTGATATTTGTAAGCCTTAAATATAGTGATGGAAATAATTCTTAAATATTTTTTGTGTCGGGTAGCGATGCTGATGTTTGACGTTTTTTTTCTTATTTCTCTGAAGTTTTCTATCAAGTAAAATTTAGCTAGCAGCCAAGTCAGTAGTTTTTTTTTTTTAACAATTAATAGCAAAATGTAAAGCTATAATGATTAACTGAAATGCATACACGATGTACAAAACTGGCATAACATTTTAAAAATTGGGCTATGAATAAACCAAGACGTGTTTCAGATACATCCACAGTGTCAGTAAATTGAACCTAGCCTGCCTGTAAAATAAGTTGTTTAGAAAAATAACAACATTGTAGGTTTATGAGTGCCATGTCAATAAACAAGAACAAAATATGTTCTCTACACAGCAGTCCTCTCAACCTTTTCTCGACCCAATTTTCACCATGCCAGCTCAGTCATGACCCTATATCAAGTATAGGTTTAAATTAACGCTATGATCAAGCACGCAGTACATTCTGCAATTTATACCATTCAATGCCCAGAGGCGCATCTTGTCAGCAGGCAGGGCAGGCAGCTGCTTGGGGCCCCCAAGCCACTAGATGGCGAACGAG
>JAODJU010000062.1:22101214-22122119 GCA_026776725.1 Gnathonemus echidnorhynchus | reverse complement strand
ATGACAAAAACTGGTTAGAGGGGGGGGCCCCAGTGAATTTTTGCTTGGGGCCCCAACAGACCCTAGGATCGCCTCTGTCAATGCCTATCACACAAAGTGAATTTTAAGTTAAGTATCTGTGGTTTGGCTTCTTGGATCGGCTGTGTGTTCACTAGTTCTGTACTAAGCATTGGCAGATCCAAGACCCGTTTCTGTAGGTTAATTCTAGGACTGGGGCTGGGAAATCTGATCGTGGATCAGCATATGAGCTTGCTGGTTTTAAAATGCTTACACACAAAATCAGAAAAAGCTGGGGTGGTATAGAAAATACAATTGTAACATTAACGCAGTGATTCTGAAATTGACTTTTATTTCATTGCAGACAATATGAACCCACGGTTTTTCATGTTTTGTCTGGTCAGCTTCGTTTCATTTGTTAATATGTAGTACATCCATTCCTGTATTTCAGGACTGCAACACGTTCTAAAAAAAGCATAGTAAAGCATTCACTATTTTGCAATGTTGCCATTCATTCTCACAACACTTAAAAGACGTTCTTTAGAGTCCTGGTGCTCTCTGTCTGGCTGTTTGGCTGTGAGACATGGACGCTATCCAGTGACCTGAGATGACGACTGGACTCCTTTGGTACTGTATCTCTTTCAGAGAATCCTTGGGAACCGCTGGTTTGTCTTTAGGGAGTCCCAAATGATGCACATTACCAGTATTATGAGGGAGCGTCAGTTACGGCACTACAGTCATGTGGTGCGATTCCCTGAGGGTGATCTGGCTCCCAGGATTCTTATTGCTGAGGACCTGGATGGCTAGACCAGGCCAAGGGGATGCCAACGTAACTCCGGGCTGCGGCAGATAGACAGCCATTTCCGGAGGGTGGGACTGGACTGTGTGTCGGCCTGGGGGGTCGCCGGCCGGCATCCCGAGGACTTTTGCTGTGTTGGGTGCAGCAAATCTGACCTGACCCGACCTGGTACAAAAATAGTTTAGTTAGGTCACCCTACTCGTAGACTGTATGGTGCTTTTGTGCGATATTAAACAAAAATGAGCGAAGAGGAGAAAAATGAGCAAGAACTGGTCACGAAAAAACATTTGTCTTCCGCTGTATGGAAATAGTTTGCATTTCATAGAGACAATATTGAGCAAAATAAGCGATTTGTCAGCATTGCTTTGTGTTTGATGGTATAACTCAACCGACTAATTCGGCAGACTCTGTTGATACATAAGTTCTATTTGGCTATGCAGTTAATTTTCAACTCCAAGAAGTCGCAGAAACTTCGTGTATTGCAATGTAAATTTTTTCCAGTATTGTTCAAGCCTATTTAAAACACATATTACTTTCAAACAAAAACAATAGGGCTTTTATATGGTTCGAATTTACCGTATGAGGTGAGATGATATGGTTATATGACAGTGCTAACCTTTGTTTTGATTTCACATACAGGAATTGTAGAAAGTAAATTAAGCAAAATTAAGTCAAAGTGACAGATAAGACAGACTATAGGCTACTCCTGGAAGCTAAACGGCACATGGCTAATCTCACGTTATTGGGTGAGTCTGTCAAACCTGAATGTCTCATTTTTGCATTGTGGTCGTGTTGTGGTGACATTTAAGTTCTGCCTTGCAGTACTGACAGATGATAAGTTACAGTCCAGCACAATAAGGAAAACTGAGCTGCATTTTTTTTTAATTCAGAAAAAGCGGTGAAACTTGCTGACCCTGCAGGTGCAGAACAGCGGAGAGACTTTTTTAGTCTGTGGAAAATGAAACATCGATCTACTGGGCAGATTTAATAATGATTTGTAAACAGTTTGTTGGCCGGTACTTTCAGACTAGTGAAGGAGCCGAATAAAACCCTCGTCCTCCACTGCAGAAAAGGGCTGATTATCCAGTGAGGTCATCATCATCAGTTCGGTAGTAACTCCAGTGCTGCTAACTTTGAATACTGATGAAACTTAAATATCAGACAAGAATTTTGGTATGTTACCTGATATATCGTGCATTACTACATATTGTTTGTTCCATCATCATAAAGATAATATGTAATAAATAATAATAATCATATTGAAAAAAATATAGCCTATTATTCAGTAATCATGAGAGAATATCACAGTATCAATTCTGGGTAACAAATGTCCAGAAATCGTGCTTCATATTTTACCGAGAATGTTACTACATGCACTGCATGCAAATGGCCATGCAGAATGTGTTGGAGTATAAAGTAGGTATTTGGATCAGAAATGTAGCAAAGTGAAAGTAAAAGGTGCTGGAGAATTGTAATTTGTTGCAAAGTTCAAACCCACTTAAGTACAATAACAAAGTATTTTTAGGCTATTTTGTTACCTTTACACCTCTCCCAGTACTTGTCTGCACTGGATGGTGTATTTCATCAATCATGGGCCTCACACAGTAAACCTTCTATAAGAATGATTATTCCCATTCTTTTATCTAATATAAACAGAATCCTTCTACACTACAAATGAAAGCTGAGAAACTAATGGAAACGTGTCATAGTTTTAACAACTTTATTTGAAAATTAAATCTTCACAAACATAGTGCAAATATTCACCATCCTTTCTATTCCAAATACTTTCATAGGTGTGCTAGCATCCAACAAAATCTAACTCTTTAATGGAGGAAAGTATTTCGTCTTTTAGGTGTGTTCCTAATTTGCAAGATCGAAAAGAAACAGCTGTTATTGTTGCTAAGTTACCCAAAAACTTCCCAGTTTTCTATTAACATTAATGTTTGAAAAGAATGTAAAATCCAAGAGTCCCAGCAGCGGTTTGCAGATGTGAAGCCATTTTAAATATGTTTTAGAAGCAGGAGAAATATCATTGTAAATTAAAATACAGCAAAAACCCAGTGGATTTTACTTTCCAAGGCCAATTGCGGTGTCATGCAAGCTTTATGTCCATCTCATTTTCTAGCAGACCTGATTGGCTGTTACTGCAGTGGTGAAGGGTTTGCTTTGATTGCTGATAAGCTGAAAATTCCAGAAGTAGAATGTCTGGGCACATTCTTCCCATGTGATTGTACCTAGAAGAATGACAAGCAGGCAAATCAACTGAGATGTTTCCCAGTCACAAAGTAAATGCAGAACACTGACTTGGCTAGAATTACAGTTTTTATTCAGTAATTCAGCTGGATATTTACCAGAAAAAGCAACTTGCTCAAAAATACAATGGCACAGACCTTCAGTGCTACATTAATTGCTCCCTCACTGTATACAGTAAAACTATAATTCACGTTAAATTCATATATATGAACAACTGATCAGTTTTTAACAGGATTAATAACTGATCGATCAATTAATTGATTGATTAAAAATAATTTAATTAATGCATATGTAACAAAGCATATATAAGTACCTGCTGCCTATATCCACCAGACTGCTCCCAACCCTTACATATCAGGTTCTGGAAAAAGGAACATTTTAAACATTATTATTTTTTAATACAGAGACCAGAGGAGAAAAATACATATTAGCAATAAACGAATGCAGGATTCTCTGTTATGCCTTCAGAAGTTTAAATCCTATTTGTAAAGCCCATCGTATGTAATTGCAAGGAGGAGCATTCTGGATACCTGCTCTTCTTTCCCAATCAATATATACCAGTGCAACCTATTATATACACATAAGATCATAGTACACGAATACGAAGGGTTCCTACAGTACTGAATGATCTCCATCTTAATAGAGGAGATGAAATGGTTCACGGAATAATTTCTGCCAATAAGTGTGTGCTTCTCTCACCCCAAGAGTAGGATTTGGTGTTGGACAGGTGTCTGACTCTGCACGCGTATTTCTCGCCCTTGACTGGTGTGAATTCCACCGTCTTGGTGAGGTGGAACTGCCAGCCCTGCTCGAAAGCCAGGTCGGTCTGTTTGGCGTTGGGGATCTCTGCATCGTTCTTCAGCAGCTCGATGGTGATGTCAGGGGGGTGGAATCCGCTCACGTGGCAGATGAGAGTGTTACCCTTCCCATATTCCCCAGGGTTACGGCTGTACACCTGCACCTTGGGAGGGGCTGGAAACAGAGGAGGGGGAACGCAAATCATTATAACCAATGTAAGTTAGATAAAAAACTAAGATAATGATGCAATTTATGTAAATCTTCAGTCCCCAATAGTGGCTGGGGAATAGGAACAATTTGGGAAATATAAACTGATTAATGTTATACATTAACTATAAATCTTCCGGTTTATATATGATACAATTCCTCAATCTATAATTTTCAATATAAATCTTAAATATCTGAGCAAAATACAACCTAATGGATGTCAGCAGAATTCCTTACCTAGTCTAAGGCAGGATTTGGAGAAACACAAATTAATAACAAAGGCCACATTTAAATGTACCAAGAAATAGGGAATATGACCTCATAAAGAGCTCATCTGCATTATTCAGGGAATACTACTCATTGGCCGTAGTCCACCTGAGCCTCAAGAAAACAATGCAGTGCACGTTTTGTATGAAAGAGGCCATCTCAGACGCAATACACAGATGAATTTGTTAGTGTACACAACTGAGCTGATTATTTAAAAGTTTGTCCAGCAGAGGGCACTATTAAGCAACGGATCCCTATTACAAGAAAACGAAACTTAAGTCAAGGGGGAATTCCACCATCTCGAAACAATCACATCGATAAGAATGTAACTGAAGATGATTTAAATGTATTATATGCGCCTGAGTCACCCATCGCCATACATTACATTCCAGCGCATATGAAGAGTTCCTTTAAAAATATTTGTTAATATCATTTCATCAGGAATAAGCATTGCCCTTGTGCTATATTGATAACATATAGGCTATTGGACGCATAATCCATCGATCAGACAGAATTTTATTTAAAAAAATCCCAAGCTCTGATAACACAAAGTGCTCAATAATTAAAGATATCTCCTGAATAATTTTATGGTTGCCGGTTATAATTTTGTGGACAAGAATTTAACCGCTGAAAAACATATTTTGAACGAGAAGAAAGCATGCACCGTGAAAATGGAAAGAACCACAAAATACCGCAAACCACGCAACGACAATTTAACAACTAGGCCTACTGGAAGACATATACTCAGCTCAGCTTTTCCGACTCAACTGAAAATATTATAACAATTATTTAACGTCGATACTTACATTCTTTAGCGTTGACACTGCACAATGCCAGCGCCAGAACGACAGCCACCAGATAGATATTCATTGTTAGTTAAATCTGTAATTCAGCAGGGCCTATAATCAATACTACAGACCGCGCTTAGACGTGATCTAGTTGGTACTAAAACCGAAAGTAAACTGCAGCTACGTATATTCGCCTGTTACCCACGCCCAAGTACATATTCCAAGCCAATCAAAAGACTGCACTATACAGTTGTCAGGTAAATGGGAAAGTATGAGGTTGCGTTTAATCTGAAGCGGCTGCACAAAAAATATAAACATCCGTTTTGGATTTGTGTGCTTGGATATGTGACTGAATATAAAAGGACGTTTAATTGATACATTATGTAACGTGAATTTAACAATCGATCAGACTAGCCGTGACGAATGTTAATCATTAATTAATTTAGAAGACACGTTTATCCAAGACGACATATAAGCCAGTATTGATATTTTATCTTGTTATGCAGATGTATTGTTTATTGTAAATTGCTTAGGAGCACAATGAGAAAGTCCATTCTCTGAGATGACGCCAGCAAACACGCCGGAGTGTCCAGCCTGCGGAGCCTTTGTGCGGTATAGTTATATTATTCTTCTCGTAACCCATGTTTCATACACTCTTTATGCATTGTCTACGTTAAATCTATATTATTGTTGTTGTCATCATTGTTGATGATATTACCCCAGACCCCTGAACAGGATAAGCGATCAGAAGATGGATGGATGGATGATTCTCATTATTATTCTGTTCCGATCTTCTGCGGTGGACTTGGCATCCTCAAGCTTGTGGACCGCCCTTCCTGGAAGAGCCTCCAGTCTTACTGTGTCGGATCAGTAGTATGAAAGGACGATGGATGGCTGTCATCAGCTTATCTTCCCCAGTCAGTTTTATGACCAATTAAACCCCCCCCCCCCCTTAGTGTTTGCCTGGTGACTGTTAATATTTGTATGTATGTGGAAATTAGCATTGTTAAACTACAAAATGGCTGATAAGAACCACCTTAATATCCCTCTGGTCTGACTGGCAGGGTAGTGAAATGGGCCGAACACTATCCCAGGTCCAAAAAGATTTTATAAAAATTAGATTGCTATTAATCAAGTAGAGAAGTATTACAATTGGGAAACAAAAACCTTAACCGAAAAGGAAAGTCCCCAATTATCCGAGCCAGTCACAGCCTCCTATCAAAGTTGGAAGTTTTGTCCCCACCCTCTCTCTCTCTCTCTCTCACAAATCAAAACACTGGTTTCTATAGGCCTCACCTCAGGGGAATACCAGAGAGAAAATCAGACATTAAACCGTCCTTAAAGAGAAACCAAAAGCTTAGCATGAGTAACATCATGGACTTAGTGCAACATTATTAACATAGCACTCTCCATATACCAAATTTTGCTGCTGCCCCCCAAAAGGAATAACACCCCAACCCAAAACGCAAGACTCACACAAAAAAAAACTCATAAAACTACAGATTCACTCTCCACGTTTACAAACTACAAATACCAGCACAAAGAGCCCCACAGTTCTTGTCCTGTACAGTGGGATCAGACATCACACGCAGCATGCTAATGAGAGAAGGTGTTCCTCTTCACCCAGGAGTGGATGTATCTATCCAGTGATGCAGTGAGCAGCAGTGAGAGTGAAGAAAATTCAGACCACAGCATTTTACCGTTTATTTACACATTAAAGTATAGCTGCAAAACCTGTATGAGTCTAACTCTGATGTACAATACATTTTATTGCACCAGTTAAGTAACATTAAATGTTCGAGCGCGCTGTTAGCAAAATGCAGTTTAAATGAATCCCAGGCAGACTACAGGAAGGAACATGATTGAAAATGTAGATGAGTAATCTGACCCTTATAACTAATTACTCCATATATTAATATTTATCTAAAATAATACATGCTGCACTTTAAACAACTGCTGTATGGATTGTAATCATGTACTGTACTCATTCAGTTTTTCAGTTGTGCAGCTTTCACAACCATATAGAAAATTACAGTGAACACTAAATAATGTCTTCAGACTCACTAGTCTTCTGCAGAATTCTAGTCTTCTATAGCCAGTTATTCCAATAACCATAAAACATACACATGAACAGTAATAACACAGTGGCTCACACCTTGTGTATAGAGATTACATAATTTTTCTCAAGGTAGTTCAGTTGGCTCAAGTTAGTGAATTTAAGTCTCTGTTTGTTATCATACAATATACCAAAGAAAGAAATGCAATGTGACATAGTAACATTGTATCCCTCACTGTATTGTGCTCAAGCTGAGCATGTGTAATTCCCTCAGTAGATCTGGAGTCTTGGCAAGATCGTTCTTCAGGCATTCAGGAATGTCAAGTTTGCCAAAGTCTTCCCGCTTCACCCTTTTACGGATCAGCATGCAGCAATACTCCTGTAAGGTGTAAACTAGATAAAAATCACATCATGTTAAAATGCGTTTTTCAGTCGGTTCGCTACGGTGCTAAATCATCTGCGTAAAAAGAAAATCTGCTGTAATTGTTTTCAAAAAAAGAAACAAGATATAGCAAGATCATCTTACCCACCTGGTGAGGTTATCATCACACCTTTATATACTGGAAATCCGTATTCATACTCCGTTAAAGTGGGAAAGTATACTTCTTTTCTGTCCGCCAGAAGTTTTGCATAACCATCAGGTGTTCTGAAGACCCACGGATGAGCTTTTAAACCAGAAGACATTATACTTTAATTAATACGACTCAAAACAGCGAAACTTCACTTTTCATTTCCAATTGCTCAGGTTTTTGTCAACCAAGGCGGAAAAAGGTATCTACTTACTGAGAAACGTATTCATCTTCAAGGATCCGCCCGGCCGAATGTTACCATAGGATACAGGGAGTCCACAAAAATTTAACCACCAAGCTGTTACCTCTTGTCTGGAGTTGTTCATGAAGTTCACATGAGTAGGTGAATCTGAATTGAGAGACTTTAATGGCTTCCTTGTTTCCTGGTCAGCCATGTTCCCTATCAGTAGACTACCTCTCAGTGCCAGCCTGTTGAGTATGCCAATAATCTTGGTTTGTTATGGCAGTATATATACACTAGATGGCGCCAATCGCTCAAGTACCAGACGAATTAAACTGCATATCATGGTGATCTTGCTGAATTTGTGAAGTGTGGGTGAGCTGATTTGGAATATTTTCAAGTCTTCCAGAACCCTATAAAGACAAATACTGATCGATGTACTGCTTTGTACTGGGCGTCCGCTTCTGCGCTAAGATCTAGGCGAACGCTGTTCATCCAGTAAGATGCTTAACGGAAGGGTTTTTTTCAGAAGCAATAAAAATCCTCTGTGTATTTTAATTGTTGTGTTGCCATACGGATTCCAGTAATCAGGCGCATTCTGACAAGTTAGGTATGTCGATATGCATTAGTTTTATTCTACCCTGTGGCATTCTAGGTTGGATATTCGACAGATATTCAGATCCACACTCTTCAGACAAATCATATAAAATATACAAAGGGTTAAAAACTCATGAACGTTGCAGTGCCCTGTGAGGCTTAGGTAGCAGCATAATTTGCACCCATTTTGGGGTTACTGGCTACCGTAGCCTAGAAGCTTTTAAAACATATTATAAAATACAATAAAGGGTTAAATGAGTTTGTAATTTGGGCAGTAATTCGATGACGGTCCCTAAATCAGCGGTAGGCGATCATCTGCGAGGCAGAGGAATTAAGCTGCGTGTCTTTCGACCGCTTTATACCGGCTAGCGTGAGTGAAACACCGCCGCTAAGTCTGGAGAGTGTGGATCTGAATATCTGTCCAATATCGAACGTAAAACTGGTTTCACCTCGTCCAGTAGGTTCAGCGGTATTTCCCACAGTACGTTGTGTACATTACTCCTTCACAGCTAAACAGCATGCAAGTTGATTTCAAATAGTTTGACCGGCGTTTGTTCGAACTGCTTAGTTGTACCAAACTCAGCCATACGCGGCCATAGTATGTGAATTTATCCGTATTAAAGTCTTATATGCAATACAGACATTTTGCAATGGAAAGCCGGGTCTGCAGAAGGTCAATGTCAAATATTAAGGCAATGATACCAGCTTCATTCAGTGCATCTGAAACATGGCTGGCATCGCATATTAAACTTTGGTTTTGGTTGCTAAGATCGTCAAATCGTGGTAAGAAACCTCCAGCTATATACATGCATTTGCAAAGAACACATTCCAGGGATTGATTCAGTATCACGTCTTGGTCGGTTGTGACAATATTTGATTTTATTTAATCAGCAGTAATACGAAAGTCGATTCAGATTCAGCTAGCACGTAGGGCTCCCTTATTAGCGTTGCCTTTTCAGCAGTCCAACCACTAGGGGGCGTCCACACACAACGCATTTCCTCTCTTTCGTTTTCATGTGATGGACAGAGTGCTGCAGGCCGGATGGCTGCATTGTTGAGACGCCCGAGCTTTCTGGCCTTCCGGGTTTTGCTCAGGTGGAGCAGAAGGACCTGGCAGCCTCCTATTCAACTCCTCAGTCTCTCAGTTGCTCCCCTAGGTACTGTGACCGTTTACTTGAAGTGTATCGAAATGTTAGGCCTAACTGAGACAAGTCATCTTCGGCGCTGCTGAAATGAGAGTGTGATTCTAAAGATTCTGAAGCTGATAGCTCTGCAAGTGTAAGTGGGTTTCACTCAGACTTTTTGCTTATGAATGCCGTTTCCCTACTTTCTGGAGAATGTCACCCAGAAGTAAAGGCAGTGGTGTCGGTTTCTGGCTTTCGGCCTCCATGATGCTCCCCACCTGTCGCTCTCACTTGTCCCAGGGAGGCACAAAGACAGGAATAACTATCCCCTGGAGTTCCCCCAGCAGGAGCTCCGGCGACGTCTCACACCCATCCAGTACCACGTCACGCAAGAGGCTGGCACTGAGAGGTGGGTCTGTTGAGTGGAGAACACTGGGAGATTTGGGAGAACCATGGAGAATCAAACCCAGGCTGATCTCCATCTCTTACAACACGCCAAGGATGACCTCTTGGTTGCCCCTTCTCCTTCACAGGCCCTTTGCAGGAGAGTTTACAGACCACAAGGAAGATGGTACATATGCATGCGTGGTCTGCAGGACACCGCTGTTCAGGTGGGTGTCCAAGAAAGGAGTGTGTCTGTGTTGGCCCTCTGTGGGTGACGCATGTAGGGGTCATACTGAGACCACACTGGCTGCAGGATTAACAGTCAACAGGAAGTTCGTACCAAGTACCTCAGTATGACGGGTCCCACACTGGGGTCTCAGTAACCCCCCCCCCCCCCATACCCTAATGGTATCCACCTAGAGAGTGCAGCACTCATTGTTTTTTTTTTTTAGTCCAAAATACCACCCCAGCATTTCACACTTAAAGCACATTAGTCTTCATAACATATCATTTGCTCACTCTGCTTTGCATGATCCTGCCACTTTTACTCACTAAATGTTCTAATCAACAGCTTTTGATTTTATTTACTAACTAATGATCTTTAACTTTGAGATATGTGAGGCCAGTGAATGGCCAGTGCTTGTTTTTGTGCAGTTTTTTCAGCTGTATAATTTTATTGAATTGCAGCTCCGATAAGAAGTTTGATTCAGGATCAGGTGAGACTCCACAGAACTTATGTCAGATCACAGGAAATCCACTGCATGCTGTAGCATGTGTGTCGTGTGTGTGTGTGTAAGTCATCTGCATTGTACGTGCGCTGCAATAAGACTATCCAGGTTATGTGTTTGCAGTTTGTGTTCATAATGTGAATTAAATCCATATGTAAGCACAATTTAAAGCTGTGTATCTGTGTAGAATTTAAAACACGATTCTCATCAGATATGAGCATAAAGAGGAGTACAGTGGCTTTGCATTCAGGTTTCTTCACTGCATGTTGCAGTCTGCATCTGTACTCAGAACTGGTTATATTGATGATAACAAACAGACTTATCGATGATGTCACAGTGGATGATGTCACAGAGGGGTTTTACTGTAAGTCATACACTAGGGGCGCTCTGACAGCCACATATGAGATTTCACAGGAAGGACCATTACGTCACATGACATCATAGGCGTTTGGCATATCTCACCCGTACCATGTGACGACAGGGTGGCCGTCATTCTTTGATCTGCTTCATGAGGAATCCATCACTCTGACTGACGACGACTCCTATGGGATGCGTAGGGTGGAAGCCACCTGCAGTCAGGTGAGTCTCATTCCAGGTGTGCTCACTTAGGATGGTAATCACTGACATTTGGATTGGCGTGTGTGTGCATATGTGTCTGAATGAAGTGATCCAACCTTCACACCTTCTAGTGCGGGGCTCACCTGGGCCACGTGTTTGACGATGGACCCCGGCCTACGGGAAAGCGATACTGCATCAATTCCGCTGCCCTGGCCTTCCGGCTGCGGGACCCAGGGGGAGCTGGCGGGTCAGGATAGGGGACCCAGAATTCTGTGCTGCAGGAAGATAAACCCAAATGCTGCAGCTCCTCTCGACAGTGAACCTATTCCCGACTTAATCCTGAAGTGAAAAATGACCAGGACTCAAGGACCTGCCAGCTCTGTACTCTGTAAGATTACTCTCTTCAGGTAAAATGCGAAGAAACATCTGTACTCAGCACTGTGGTACGGACACCTATATCAGCGCCCAAGTCACAATATGTAGGAAAATTTGTAACAGATATTGTTTCTGAAATAAACAATTCAGACAGGAGTAAAATTTTGAATGTAAATTTGAATAAACGTGTGTTACAGCACCTTTTCTTAACCTGCTATGCAAAGTTTAGAAGTCCATAGAGTTTCCTAAGACTCAAAGTTGAAGGAAGCGCAGGCCACAGCAGACGTGGAATTTCACAGATGCCTTGTCATGAACTGAAATATCTGCCAGCATTGTTCTGTCATTAACAACTGGAGTTGTGATACTGTTATTAAAATACAAAGATGCATAAAGAAATGTAGGAACACAATTGGGGGGGGAAATGCTGCCACTGGGTAAATGGTTACATTTTAGCAGTGCGTTTGTATTAGCAGTGCGTTTGTATTAGCAGTGCGTTTGTATTAGCAGTGCGTTTGTATTAACAGTGCATTCGTAAGAAGTGTATGTATTCGTTTTGTTTATGTAGTTATTTCTGGCTGAATTACGATACGATAATGTTAAGTGAGATGACATTAACATCCCAAGCCCTGGTTTTCTTTCTGGTCTCGACATCCCAAACTGGTTAATGGCATAGATTATGGGAAAGAATAACTCGTATGAACAGGATAATTTGGTCAATCATTCATCAGTCAATCAGTATGAGTTGTCTGGCATATGGGGGTGTTTCCTCATGCAAAGTTTTGCTCAGCTGTAGTTTAAGCGTGACAGCGGTAGGTTTGTTTCACTGGGTCTACCTGTAGTTTTGGTGTGTTTTGTGTGGAAATCGTGAACGAATGAAGTGTAACTTTTGCAGTATTCAGTGCGTAACGTGCGATGTGGATGCTTGTTATCGCCTTCATGCTCTGGTCGTGTGCGACAGAGAGGCAGTGGCTATTGATCTGGACGAGTTTGTCAAGTTACCAGACTGCAGTGTTTCACATCTCCAGTAATGGTCCATCAAGATCCTCATTTGTGAAGAGAGGCCTCTGATGGTGGCTCCTCCATTACATTTGAGTGGAATAAAAGGAAAGATCGCTTTCACTTGACAGAGAAAAAGACTCTTCAGCCATTTTGGCGTAATGGAGATTTTCAGCTCTGAATGTGAAAAACCTATAGACAGACTGTTGGAACAGCAGTTAATTGAAGGGAATTGAAGTCTAAATTGCATCACCGACGTTTCAAAACTGCATTTTCAAACTGGAGGAGGTCAGCATTCCGACAATCACAGGTATGGCTGCATTGAAAAAGACTTTGCTATGTGCTTGTACCGTTTCCAACAGGACTGTACGCACAGATTTGCTGACTTTCCCTGCCCAGGGCGTAACAAATTAAGTTTTTAGTTGGAGTGTAGGAATGGTTATGCAAAGGTATTACATTAGATAATTTATTTTACTGGAAAGTTGGAACCTTAGAGACAGGAATTCCCAGACCAGGCCAAAGACACGTTTGAGCTATTTTTCTGATTGGTAGTTCTTTCTATCTGTTCACATTTTGCTTAACTGATGGTCCAGTAGTGATGCAGTTGGTAAGATGGAACTAGATTGGATTGCTGGTTTCATAACCAAAAAGTTACTCTAAATGCATCAATGTGTGTCTTGATGTTTTCTTTATTATAGTCATGTAGCACTTGATGCAGATGTATAAGTAGTGCAACAAAACCTTTATAAATACCACTCACAATGCTTCCTAGCCAGAAGAGTATCGATGTGAATGTACAGTGATACATGGGCAGTTTGGTCCATACATCCATTTCCAATAACCGCTTAGTACGGTGGACTTTTGGATGCTTTCAAATTATAGCTGATAATTTATTTTAGGTTTTAATTTGAGTGTGAGAATGATTGTGATAGATTTTTGGTAAAATAATTTAGGTGTATTGATTTTTTTTTAAGCTCGGGATTTTGATTCTCTATATCTGCATATATGAGTTTTTTTTTTTTTTTCCTAATCTTTGGATTTTAATAACGTGAAACAGTGGGGGGGGGGGGGTTTGCGTATAGACCATGTGAAACCGGAAAATTGACGTGGGGGTCTCTGCGTTTCCTGGAGATTTTAATGCAGAGTTAGCGGTGGATGTGCGAAGGTTGGCTGCGTTTTGCGGACACGCGGGGCTGCCGACTGGGGACCGTGTATTTCACTAATCATCACGTTTTAAGCCGATTATGGTGCCAAATCGTCCGCGAGTCTGATTAAGACCGTTATTAAAATGCATTGCTTTTGTCACCACGCTCAGTTCTTAATCTCCTCTTGTTTCTATGAATTTGGGATGAGGTTTCTGAAATTGAATAATAATTTGATCCGTTCATCTCCGGAGCCGGCAGTTTTACTTGGCTCTCTCCCGGCTGCTGAAAGGACAGAGCTTCATTAAGTCGTATGCGTTTAATAACCGTTATCCATTATCATGTAATTAACACTCCCCATAAAGACTCGTACGGAAAATGCAAGTTTAACGGAGAAAAAAATGGACAGTGATGTGGGGAGAGTGGGATACACGGAACATATCTTTAATGAACTGGAAAATGTTCATCTTGTTCTGTTCGTTAATGGGCGGAGCTCGGCTGCCATTAAACTTGTGACAGAGCAGAAGGGGCCGATTTTTATGTCTCCAGTTTGTGGTTAATCTATTAAAAGCCCTGTTTAATCATCTATTTTTATCAGATAGCTTAATAAAGCCCCCCCCCTTTTGTCTGTGTGACAGGAAAATGCTTTATAGATGAGCGCGCATGTGTTTGAGACTGTGCTCCTGTTGCTGTGGTTTGGGCCCGCAGATGAGACTTTTATCTGTGCTGCAGACAGCAGCGAATGCTCAGCCGTCACGCAGCGTTCTATAGCTCTGATCCGCGGCTCGGCCCGTGAGCCATTTAAAGTTCCATCCTTTGATAGGGAGTGACGGCAGATTTCATGTATGCAGATGGTGCTTGCAATGTTGGTTAAGAAAAGATGCCTGTCGTGCAGTTCGACGCCAAGGAGCAACATAACCTTGTAGACTGACATACAAACTAAGATGCAAAGGACTCGTCTCTCGGCTGAACTATGACAGGGAGAGTTTGTGTTTGTGTTTTCGCAATAATATTCAGATCTGATGAATCAGCTGGGTGTCTGGATAGGGCCTTTCTGGGGTGATGGAGATGACAGCCAGTTGGGATCCTGTAGTCATGTCCTGCTTGGAGAGCACTGATTAGTTACACTAGGGTTGCAAAGGGATGGAAAATTTCCAGAAACTTTGCAGAATATTTCCATTCCATGGGAAGGTAAGCTGGGGAATTTTTGAAATATTACAAATTGGAAACTTTCCATGGGAATATATGGGAATTAACGGGAAAATTTCCAGAATTTTGCAACCTTAAGTTACACTGGCTAATTACTCACCTGTTTATGATTGCACAGACATTTAGGTGTGTCTGCGAGTTGGTGGATTGCGCTTGGCGTCGTCTCAAGGGGCTCATACTCGTAGACCCCCTTTCGGCTGGGACCACCTTCCACTCACCAGCATAAATAGACATAAAACACCTGCAATTACTTCCTTGGTTACATTATGTTTAACACGCTGCTTCATCAATGCTTCAGTAGTCAGTATATTGCACCACCTCCCTGACTGAGATGCCAGCACCTATAATATTAACGAGAATGATTCTGTGTAACCCATCATGAAACATCACTCTCATTCCATGTTCCATCTCCATGTGCAAGTTGACGTGAAACATGCTGGAGTTGAGTGGTGTTCTCCATGTGTGAAGGCCTGATTAGCTCTATTCAGCTTTTTAGTCGACATTTTTTCCCCAGAGTGATGTCTTGCCACTTTTCTTGCCCTCCCCCCATTTATAGAGATGGAAGGTCAGGCTAAGTTCTGGAATTTTGTAATTTGAGCATTAAGTGTTACATTAGGCATTTCAGCCAATAACCTCCAGGTTGAATTCAAGTTCATGTACGTTATTTTCTGCTCCTGAGGTATGTACAAATTCCAGGAGTTACCTAAAGCCTCAGTCTAACTCGTAGAACAATATGTAAATCACTCCCGTTCCTGTGCACTTAATTAATGAATAACCTAATGGGTAAAGTGAGTGTGTCGGATTAATTAGGCGCTAAGTGAGTTTAAACAATTTGATTTAGCAGCTTGTGGATTTCAGTTTAATTCACCAACTCCTGCTTTCGCTTTGCCTTCCTCCTCACCTTCTGTAATTACAACATCAGAAGTGTAAACCTTGTCTCTTGGCAACAGTGGGGGGAAAAAATGATCTGATTAATTGTGGGATTTAATTAGTATCCCAGTGGACGTAGACAGGGAGGGGCAGAGGCCATACAGAATCATCTGCATTTCATTTCATAAGTTTAAAGGTTCGATATTGGTGCAGTTCTGATAAACCAGAGAAGAAATGACATATAGAAAATGCTATGGGGGGGTGATGAGCTCCAGCAGGGAATATAGGGGCCTGGAATTGTGCCGTCTGTCTTATGATGAAGCTCATTCCCTGCGTTCAGCTCTGCGTTTAAAGCGGCGTAGATCTAGAATGTCGGGGTGATATTTCAGGATGTCTTGACGACAGCTGGGGGAGGCTTCCTAGTTACGGTCAGGGTTCGAGTGGCCACGGGATTCACGTGGACACCATCCCTCCCGTTAAAAGAAATGACAAAAATCATCGGCTTTGAAAATAAACCACCCCCCTACAGTCTTCTGTGTGATTTCACTCGCATAAAGATTAATATACCCGTTATATCATGGATACTCAACTGGTGGACTCCCAACTGGACCAAAACAATATTTAATCCAGACTGCACTAATCTAAATGTTGTCATCAGCAATCCACTCAGCAGATTTTATCGTGACCTCCCCCCCCACTATCCCCCATGAAATATTTTTCCAACTTGATCACTGGTTATGGGCACCTGGAGGCGGAGAGGTGTGGCAGATGTTTGTGGGCCGATGGCAGCCCAAGGCATGCCGGAGAATGCGACTCTACCTGGCCTGTCATGTTTATACCCTGCCGGAGCCACAGACAATTAATGTGAGCAGAGACTGGTTACTGCTTGCAATAGCCACATAATTAAATCCATAGAAATTTTCTTCATTTGAAACAATTAAAGCCCTATTCAACACATCACAATGTAATCCTATATCATACAAGGAGGCTAATTAGGAATTGAACAGCTGGCCGTAATAAGCATGATGTGGAGATGAAGCAGAATGTAATTTGTCATTTTCCATTAAAATGCAAAATATGTAAATATAAATAAATATTCCATGCTAAAAAGAATAATTAATAATACTAAACAAAGTGAATGTGTTCTACACTAATGAATGTTTTGAAATCCTGACAATGTGGATTTCCCAGGCCGCTGTTTGGCTGATTCTCTCTTCCGAAATGCAACCAAAAACCACAGACGATGTGATCAATATGTAAACTGAAAAATGTATAACTCAGGTAATGGCACATGAAGAGGCTTCATTGAATAAATCCTCTTGGTGTGAAACTTTAATGACAAGAGCTTGAAGAGTCTCAATCTTCTGCATGTGGGGGGGGGGGGTGGTGGGAACTTGGGGTGTGTGTATCCCGAATATTTAATTTCGATTCATTCGTCCCCTCCGATAAATAGACCTTAGTATTTATATTATTAAGTTGTGTCTCCCCCAATATCAATGTCTCTCCTACACCATTGTGCATGTGGACACGAAAAAACTGTCAAGAGCGGCACTCAGATCTGTGAGACACTTTCTAACATGATAACGACTCTTTGGGTAGCTATGCGATGTACTACTGCAGAAGAACCTTGCAACAGAAGAATCAGGCAGTCAAAGCACGCACTATATTTAGGGGTTGGTTGCTTAGATACTGCTTTTATTGAAAGTTACCTGCATTTGTCCAGCTGGATATTTTATCGCCACAGTGCACAGTAGGGATGTTGTTTACGAGTGATACAGCCGAGGCTGGCAGTTGAACCTTCAGTCCACGTCTTGATCGCTGACTTAGCTGCTACCCACCAGGGGGCGATTAGGCAGGCTGGATCCGCAGCGATCGCCGCTGAAACGTGTCACAGCTGCAGTGTAGCATTCATCTACGTTTGACACAGACTTACAGCTTCAGAGGCGACACAGATGGCAACACACTGTACTGTATGCAATCCAGTGCATCGCACTGCCTTTCAGACAGGTGTCTGTCACACATCAGGCACGCTGGGCAGTCGGACGCCTTGCACCCGTGTCCTTGGGGTCTCACACACTGAACATATTTCAAAAATGTCCAATAATAACCCATCCTTCACCTCATCGCTCTTCTTGTGTCTTTATTGAAGGGAAAATAACTAATACATGCCTGATATGACTTGCAGAATTAGAAGGTGATTAAAATATTTGACACTTATTAACATAGTAATTAGAAAATCTGTACCGGGATGATAGGATGATCAGTGTAGAGGGATTGATTACTGTTACATGTAATTACCCGTTCATTAGAATACCTCAGATGCTTGCTTTGAGCACACTGACTGATACAGTGTCACAGGCATTTCTATTCTGGTGTAAATACTACAGTCATAGTCTTGAAATATTAAAATGAAACATATTATTACGATCAGCTGTAACAGCAGCTTTACTTGAGGACTGGCTGCTTTTAAATTGTTACTCATAGCCCATTTTTACTCTTTGCCTTTTAATTAGTTTGGATTATTTATCTTATTGTCACGATCCATCCATCCATCCATCCATTTTCTGTATCCGCTTGTCCTGTTCGGGGTTGCGGGGGGTCCGGAGCCTATCCAAGAGGCTACAGGTACAAAGCAGGGAACAACCCAGGATTGGGCGCCAACCCATCGCAGGTCATGTCTTGATTAACATTCATATTATTTCTATTTATTTACTAATATATTTACTTATACATTTTTTGCTTTATTTTTTGTTTATGATTATGAATTATTCTACCCTTTTTGTTTTTACCAACGTGCTTGTTGGTTTGTATGCAGTACAGTACTTTGGACAACATGCAGTACTTTAAAAGTGCTTCCGAAATAAACTTGACATTGACATTATTCAGTTTATCAGCAGCTAATACTTTTACATCTGAAAATTTGGTGCAGCTTTGTTAGGATATACTGCTCTGTGGGACTACAACACAAACTCCATACTGATCTTCAGTTTACGCGTCTGTGCCTTTAAACCTCATGCTACTTATGCTACACACTGTCATGATGTCACCATCTAAGATGCAATTTTCAGGCTGAAAGAATGATAGGGAAGTGATGTCATGGTGATGTAATCACCATCATAATGTCAAGCCTGGTAGAATGCTAAGCGAGTGATGTCACAGAAAATGATGTCGTCCTTTTTCCATAAGATTTACTCAACAGAGTGAGTAGCATTAGCATTCTGTGTGCGTCACGTGCGGATGTACATTTGCATACTGTTAGAATGGAGGTTAACAGTGTCTGCCTCTCAATACAGCACAGAGCAGCATACATCAATCTTATGGCCTTTGTTCCTTTTATAGTACAGCACAGACCACTGACTCAATTATGGGAGAGATTGAAAGAGACAGAGAGACCCTAATGTTACAGTGGCAGGGGCTCAGAAAATGAGTAACAAATTATTCACATGACCTGGATGTGAAATGGATTTGTGTCTGCAGATTGGACCCGCGGCGTGAGAAATGGAAGACTTCGCCATGGCTGCTCCCTGCAGAAAGAACCTGCTTCTTATGCAGCCACGATGGGCTGGAGAAGCAGAGACTGGGTCTTAAAAGCCCGGCGGAAAGGTGGTTTCTTCTCCCAGTGCTGATGTGATGAGGAGCCCAGCAGAAAACTGTGCAAAACTCTTTCTGTAGCATTTATTTGCCTATTGAGGAACAGAACGCGTGCTCAGATAGTGTCCTCTGGGGAAAAGGAGGGTTTAAGGTGTTGCTATTGAGCCCAACAGTGACGTCACTCTGCCTGGCATGGGATTTGAACCAGCGACCTTCTGATTGCAAGCAGAGAGTCCTAAGCAACAGAGCCACACACCATAGCTTAGGATAAAATATCTACTACAGGTAACAGACGAAACTTCATTTGGATCTCTTGTTTAAAAAAAAACCTACAATTGTGTCTCTTTAAAAAAGGAGTCAAAAACAGTTCCCTGTGGCAGGAACTTAAAGCCTTGATCCAGTTCTGTCATTCTCTTCCAAGGAAACTCACAGATTGACTCCAGCAGTTTTTTTGGAATGACATTGAACATTTCTGGCACAAGACATAAATTCTTTAAAGAAAACGTAGATTTTTAAATATGTTTTTTCTTGCTTAGATTCCACAAAAGAATTTTCCTGTCGACAGTTATAATTTGTACTTATTTTTTTTAGTGCTGAACCATCAGCTGTGTTTAGCACTGTGAGCTGCCCCAGTGTTCTGATTGGTTCACACTGATGTACGTTGTCACCAATGATTACAATACTGACATGCTAAGGTCTTCCGTTATGTAAAGATTACCCAGGTTGAGGTATCAGCTGCCCTTCCATTCGCAGTACCATCCACATCTGAAAGTGACACACTTTTATATTTTATGTACTCATTGCTGGTGAAATAGCAGCCTGGCCAGTGGAACGTGAGAACTACCCACTGAGAAGTCTTTGTGAGTTATTTTGATTTTATTTTTATAAAATGTCTGAGCCTTTTATGAAGACTAACCTTGTACATTAAAGTAATTCAAAGAATAGTCCTCAGTATGATATTACATGGGATATTTCAGCCATCAATATTTTAAGTTATTAAAAGGAAAACCAAAAGCATTTACACTACAAAGTAATTTCCTTAAATTATTTATATAATTACATCATAATTATAATTTTTTTAACCGCAGACATTACAGCCGTGGCCAAAAGTTTTGAGAATGACACAAATACTAATTTTCACAAAGTCCGCTGCCTCAGTTTTTATGATGGCACTTTGCATAAACTCCAGGATGTTATGAAGAGTGATCAGATGAATTGCAATTAATTGCAAAGCCCCTCTTTGCCGTGAAAATGAACTTAATCCCAAAAAAACAATTCTGCTGCATTTTAGCCCTGCCACAAAGGACCTGCTGACATAATTTCAGTGATTCTCTCTTTGACACAGGTGACAGTGTTGACTAGGACAAGGCTGGAGATCACTCTGTCATGCTGATTGAGTTAGAATAGCAGACTGGA